>OY720148.1:3000000-3558918 GCA_963082955.1 Cheilosia grossa
ACTACGGAAGGCGAATAATTCGAATGCCGTCCAGATGAAGGCGTCAAAATTGGTGTTCGCATCTGCCCCAAAAGTCCAACTTTCCACAAAGGAAACAAAAAATCGGCCAACTTTGCCCAGATTCAAACCATGCCTGCTGGCAAACTTCAAGTTCCGGTATCTGTCACATTTGATACAAAATCTGGTCCAACCCCGAGGAAATCATCCACGATTTCCGCAGAGTTAAGAAGGCGTCAAAATTTCTACAAACATGACTCTCTTCCAGTGAAGGTAAGTTCTTGCGAACCTCTTAAAATATATTGAATTGAATTTGAATTTCTCCCTGTTCCCAGTCAAAGTAGCTGCAATCTCACCTCGGATATGAAGTACTAATCAAAAGCATTGCCAAGATGCTAGGTAAACAAACAAAATGCAAATCGTATTCTCTCTTACTTTTACGGAGGTCTTCAGCAAACACAAGGGTTGGATATATAAGTTACGATATTCTTGATAAATAATAAATTCTCAAGAAATGTACTCTCGCAATAGTTTTGCTGGATCTATTGGTATATAACAAAATGAGATAAACAAAAATCAAACATATATGCCAAGTAGAAAAATAACATAGTGTTTAAGTCTCTATATAAAGAAACAAAAATATTTTAACAAAACCATCAACGCACTCTTGCCGCAGCGATGTTGTTTCAAAAAAAAAACAAAATACAACTTCTATGATTACACTCAATCTAGGTTAAGATACTCTTCAAGGTATCAGGAGAAAAAACAAAAAATAAATAAATTTAAAAAGAAATTAATCAAATTGTCGACAGAGTTAAGATCAACTCATATTATATAATTAAATCATATTTAATCAAATAATCTTATTCAACAAAGTTATAAACAAATATTATTGCATTACAAACAAGAAATGAAAATGGAAAACTATAATATATACTTAGAGTAGAATTCTAGTTAACCATTTGAAAATTAAATGTTTTTTCTTGTTATCTATCAAAAATCAAAATATATTAACAAAACAAAAACTATATTTATTACGGTCTTATCTCGCCGATGAACAGCGTCGTCATTTTCATGGCTGCGTCAGACCGACATAGGCGTTTTGGACTCCTCTCTCTCCACCTAACATCAAGAAGAAGATAAACCATAATAAACTAACTTTCCCTACCACGAACGAGAAGGTTTTCGAATGCGCAGCTAACCACCATCACTCGGCTGCCCATATCTTGATCTGATGCATTCATCAAAAAGTTCTATCGGCGATATAAGACCGGTTAGTTATCAGTTAAGCAAAAGATAAGTATCGCCCGAAAAAAACAAAACTTAATGAATAATATTACTTTTAAAATAAAAAATTATATATATATATATATATATATATTACTTGTAGAACTAAGCGAAGGAAGAAAACACTTTGCAAACTATTATAAACAAGAAAACCAACAACAATATTATAAAATCTTAAAGAAATTATAAAGAAATTCTTAATTCCCTTATAATGTACACTAAAGGAATAGAAAATGTTAACAAAATCTATATAAATTGTGTGTTATCAACGATTTATTCAAATTAGACAAACAAAATAAATACCACATGTAACCATAAATTTAAGATAAATCAAAAATCAGTATGAAGAAAAAAATGTAGATGAACAAATCAAACTTTAACGTTAATAGCCAAAGTCTATTAGCAGTTAAAACGTTTAACGTTCAAAAGTTTACATGAAAACAAAACAATTTAAGTAAAACATTTATCAAATCAAGCGTATTTAATCATAAGTTGGGAAAAAAACTAAACAAACGTTTTTTTCTCTATCTCGATATAATTATTAACTTATTCTTGAATAATAACAACAAACAAAACATTATACAACTTTTTAGATGATATATAAAACATAATGATACATACATAAACAAACAAAACACGTTTAAGGTAGCCTGGCAAAAATGAATTTTAAGTGGAGTGGCAAAATGAATAAAAAAAAATATTTTCCTTGAGAATATATTGAAAAAAAAATATTATAACATCATAATTATAAACAATTTCATGCATAGTATAACAAAAATACTATGATTTCGTATTACAGCAAAAAAAAAACAAAGAAAAAAATGATGAAATTATCAAAATAAAGAAAAATAAAGAACATTACTTAAATCTCTAACTAGCGGAGAGAAAACAAACATTTGCCATTGTGTTTTATTTCCAGCTAAGCCGCAATGCAGTCCGTCGCACTGTCAAACGTGAATTAACTCGATAGAACTATCAATTGCAGCTACTACAAATAGGTAATCAATAATACATTTTTTCACACGAGTCAGCAGTCCCTTGACCTTACAAATAACCATTCAACCTGTGAATGCGTTTCAAATTTTGTATTGAAAATTTCGCCTGGGAGTTCGAACAAAAGTGTAGCCTCCACACTAAATATGATTACTTGCATCGCGTCCTATATTTAACCTTCCCAGCTTGCACTCTTGCAGCCCTTGCTGGCGACGCACAGTAAAACCGCATGCATCAGCATCAGTAGGTATAGGTATCATGCGTTAGTTACCCGAGGAGCTTGATTTCTATTGAAGAGACACATTTGATATTTTCGGATAAGCTGTCACAATCAAACACTTTATATGACGCCATTAGTGAAGCAGTGAGCTTGAATAAGTACCCAATTCAAGCCAATAAAGCTATCAAAATAGAAAGTCGCAGAATCGTGGGACTAACAAGTTCCCATTTCACAATATGATAATAATCTGGTACCTACTTTAAGCGCCTGCATGTGCCATCGTTTCGTTTTTCTCACTACCGACTACATTTTTCAGTTGTATTTTTGCTCCAAATCACCAGGCGCCCAGAAATTCAGAGCATACCAAAATACCCAACAAAAAAATTATTTTTTCATCTAGTACCGGAAAGCATTTTTCACCTAGTACTGAAAAGCATTGCATACTTTAAGGCGTGCGAGTACCGCACACGCTTAAGAGTATGCAACGGTGAGTTGATTTAATGCTGTTCGGAAACAAATATGATTTCTGTCTTATTCGGTATAGATTGTAGTCACACAGGGCAGGGCGGAGTCTATTTTCGCAGAGTTTAAGCTTCCGTGCATGCTTCCACAGTTTGCTGAGGCATAAACATACATATTCTAAGCCGTTTCGTGTAATTGTTGAACATTTATTGGCAGCAAATGCTGGGAGAGGTGTATTCTTCGGAAACTGACGATTAATTGGCAAAATTGATGAGTAAATCGGCAATTAATGTAATGTGTTTTAACTTAAGACGCAACGAAAAAACGAATTAAAATATTTAGCCCTCATTTCTTCTGCAAATGACGTTTAGTGTTGTGTCCACGGTGAACTGGATTTACTAACAGCCTCCACCTCCATTTTACAATTTGATATAATCTAGTACCTACTTCAGAGCTGGGCACTGTTTGGATTTTTTTTCCACTCCCGCTGCCTCATTTTCATTTTTCAGGTGTATTTTTGCTCCAAATCACCAGGCGTCCAGAAATGCAGAACCCACAAAAATACCGAACAAGCAATATTTTTTCACCTTAGTACCGAAAAGTAGTGCATACTCGAGGGTGTGCGAGTACCGCACACGCTTAAGAGTATGCAATGGTGATTTGATTTCATGTGATTCGGAATGGCATATTTTGGATGTGTTGTTTTCGAAGAAACTACTTTTGTAGTCGGGATTTAACAAGATTTGACAAACGCATTTTTAATGCAGCGGACATTTCGAAAGCGGCCGTTTTCGAGTCAAGAAGTAACAACTTTAAAACAAGAACCATCGCATCGATATATACTTCAGCGATGTACGTATAAACGTTCACAACAATTAAAACAATCTTTCCTAAATATTTAGTCTTCTTTTATTATGTGTATATATATATAGAGATTTTTTGTTTCATTTTTTTGTAATTTTTGTCTGCATTTTTTTCCATTTTGAAATAATTTCAAATACAATAAAAGTTTCTGTTTTTTTTTTTTTTTTATTTAATAAATTTATACCCTTAACGCTAAACAAAACGTGTGTGTGTAATATTAATGCTGTTCATTGAACTGTACAGTTACAGTTTTTTTTTGTTTTTTACTTAATATGCTTGGGTAATTTGTCAATAACTTTATACAAAAAATCGGTTCCTTACACAGTTTAATTAATTATTAAATAAATATATTTATTTATACATTGTAATATGCTTTTTTATAATATAAGATATATTTATATGACAGCATGTATTATAATTTTTGAAGTAATTACAAAAAAAATACATCAGCAAATAAGACATTACCTGTTTCTTCTTAATGGATAAATATTATTTAATAAATTGATGTGAATATATCATAGATTCGAAGGTACAGCAACTTATAGTAAGAACAAGGTTTTTTTTATTTACTGAATAAATAAGTTAAATATTAATTGCGTTTGTTTAACAATTGATAGGGACATCTTTTTTTATTATTACTTTTAATGTCGATACGTTTTTAAATTCTTCCATTTTACTTTCAAAACAAAACTAACAACAGACAATAAGTAAACAAATCAGTTATTGAAGACATAAAGTTTGCATTTTTGTTTAATAAATAATTATGCTCGGGTAGGTTTGTATTCTGGTGATATAGATGAAGAGTTTGAAATTGCCTTACGATTAAAAAATAAGAATAAAAACAAATTCTACGAGTATAATTCTTAAAATTTCATTTTGCACAGCCAATCTTTGGGAGTGATTGCTACCAATCATCACCTACCAATTTTGTCCATATACTTACAATCACATTCAATTTTAAGAGAAAGAAAACGGAAACTTTTACATAAAAGTAGGTAACAAAAACTGTCATTTGTTATTATTTGGTTTCGTCACCTCAATGTCCTTAAAACAAAAAAAAAAAACTATCATAAGTTGAGTTTTGTTTTTCTTTCTGTTAATGTGTGAATTTTGACTACTTTATATATTAATTTTAAGTTTTTTTTTCGCTTTTGTATACGGTATGAAAATATCGGCAGTGGATTTAAATTTACTATTTTTTATGCTTAACGTTTTTTTGTTTTTTTTTATTTCTAATTTGAAGGTGCTGGTTTGGTGTTTCAATAAATTGTTTATAATTTAATACGTTACTTCAAATAATTGTTTTTTATTTTTTTTTTAAATGTATTCAACTGCACTATTATATTAATTTGTATATATGGAAATTTTATTTAATACGTTTGTAACTATGTTTTGTTTGCTTTTTTTTAAAAATAGAAAAATACCTCTTTTTTGTAAACTTTAACTATTTTGTTGATTTGATTTGAATAATGTGTTACTTTGTATTTTTGTTTAACTGCATTGTGGTGTGAAAATATATATTTTTATATTTCTTTTTCGAATGTACAATATCTTAGAACTATTAAATGGGTATTTTTTTTTTTTTGTTCTGTACAGAAGTTCATTTTAATAGAGCGAAATCACGAAATAGAAAACAAAAGAGAATGGAGGACTGCGATTTGTATGGCATCTCGTTAATGGAAGGTCCTGCTGAGAAAATTGCGGAAATTATATTACCTAATGTAGGTGATTAATACGATTTACATCGGCGAAGCAGATCATCAAAGTTCTTCCATAAAAACGGACCAGGTTCGTTCGCTCAACAATATTTTGGTAAAAAAAGTAAAAACAGACGTGGAAAAACCGTCCTAACTGTCGTGAATTTGAACGTGAGAAATTAATAGCGAAGCAGCGAAACATTCGCGCACACACGACACATATAATTGGAACTCCCGCGAGTAGGTACTCACAATTATGTGCTAAGTGGTTATTTGCTTTTTCTCAAGAGTAGCGCCTAACATGGAACATTTATGAGCGGATTTCTATAGCAAACCTCACTGACAAGCTCGCTTCCACTCTGCGTAAGTCCAATTTTCTGAGTGAGTCCTGAGGATCTATGTTGCCATACTACAACTTAGAGTGTATTATTTTAAGATCCGTGAAACAATAAATGCTACATAACTATTTACTCGGCGCGAACAAACTTTAACAACTGCTTACGTTTCAGGGGAACCAATAACTCAAATGCTCGATAAAAACTGTCTGTGTATGTAGTTTGCGAATTCTTATTTTTCGCTTCGGTTTCACGTTAAGGTTATCGAATGCTTGCTTTTGTTTTCATTAATCAGGTTTTTTGTTGTTAATAATTTTAAATCGTTATTAGTATACTACATGTTTTGTTTTATTTAAAACGGGTTGCGGATTTGTTATGTGATACTTTAAAAATTTGTTAATATATATATAATTTTGGTATTAAAGCCGATAATGCACTTTATTGATGTACTATGTAAATTTGAATTGTATATAGACTGCTTGTTTTTTTTTGTTATATATAAAAAATGAATTATGTTCCTCAACGAAAATCAACCAATTGCTTGCATAGGTTTTTTTTTGCCATTTATACATACTCATCGTCATCACATTTCATCAAACCTTGATTAGAAAATTTAATTCGTATTTTGTTGTTATTCAATGTTTGTTGAATAATACTATAAATTTAATGTGCACTTTGTTGTTATGTAAATTTTAAAGTTTAACACTTTGCTAAGTAATTGTTCAAGTGTTCCTTTCTTATGGGTTTTTGTTTTATGTTTCATGAATATTAGCCGTTATGTATATATAACTTTAGGGTTTTTCTTACACTTTTGTTTGATTTCGAAAAGTATATAATATAGGTATATATATATAAGTAATATGTGTATATATATAATTTTATTTGGGGTTGCAATTTGTTTATATAATATAATATAGACCTTTTTTGTTTCGCTTTATATATAATATTTAAATTTAATTTGTATTATTTATTTTGAACTTAAATAGAGGTATTTCTATTTTCCCAAGTGTTTTGTTACCATATCCGCGTTGCATATCAATTTGTTTTATATTTATCTCTTTTTTCACTTCTTAACGTTTGTAATTTGCTTTTATATTACCGCTGTTTTTTTTCCATCAATTATTATTTAAACATAAAAAGGATAAGCGTTTTTTTTTTTTAGAAATAGAAAATAACTAGAACAAACGAAACGATGAAAAATCTGCTTGGGATATGAACTTTGTGATTGATGGCGAATTATGGGTCAGATGTGAGCGATTAGTCTTGGTATTTTGTAGGTTTGACGAACTTACGCTTTATATTTTCATTCCCTAAGAAAATGAATGGGTGTGAACGTTTGGAAATAAGAAGAAGACTTCACGTTAAAGGAATCGATTTCGAATTCAATTGAAATGGAGCGCGTTTTCCGAAACTCCAACTTTCGGCATATATTTCGAACACCTGCGGCTGTACAGTGTACATCCTTAGTCTACTCACAGTAAAATGACAGGCCAAAATGAGGTCAATACAGCTGATATCTATCAAATGAATTGTCGCTAGAAAGTGTTGTCAATTCGAAAAACAAACTTTGCCAATGATTGCCAAACCAACAAGGATAGTTTACTGTGATAGTCGGCCCAAGGTATCCTTCGGAGCGGAAAATTCTAAGATTTTACCTCAAATGTAATTTGGGTAATTTGGCTCCGACAGAGTATGCGCGACGAAGAATTTTCCGTTCGTACGGATACCTCGCTAGGGGTTATTGTTTTTAAACTTGAGTATACCACTGTACTTCAACTGTACATCAAAGCAACTGTTGCATTCCTTGCCTCTTATGATTCTTTCTTTTCACTATTTAGCTTAGAATATGTGTATCAGTCTCTATTGAACCAACACGAATAAACTACTCTGTCTTTTCTACCGTTTGCCGCTCGTTTTATTTAATAGCTGTTTTACCACAGTTATTCGCTTGCGATTCACTCACCGATTACAAGTTTCTAGTATGAAGCCTCTGTTTAGTTAATGAATTCATCTCGTCGGTGATGATTCTGCATTTCCCGAATTTTTACGAGTAAATGTAAAATGACTCTTTATATATTATTAAAAATTACCTTGCATCCATTCGATGTATCATCGCCCTAAGACTGGACATTTGTCATCAGCTCCGCACCACTATTTTGCGGAAGTACTCATATCACACAAAAACTAACCGTTGACTCGACGCACAACACGAACAACCACTTGCAGTTTGTTGCTTTTACAAGCCTTTAATTTAACCAATGGATATAGCCAAAGTGCATGTTCACAACTTCAGCCGCTTTAACCAAGTTGGTGAGAGATTTTTCAAACAGGCAAAAATCAAACAAAATAACCAAAAATAAAAAGAAAACACAATCTCATACTTTTAAAACCGATAAAATATTTTTATATTAAGAAAAAATAACTATCAACTTAAAATATATCATAATATATTAATAATTATAATAATAATAGTAAAAATAATAATAAAAAAAAAAACATTTAACATTTTTTCATAGTTAATAAGAAAAGCAAGAACAGAAAAAAAATAAACAAAAATATTTTCATATAATTATGTAACTCTTATTTCATTTCTCATAATTACTTAACGTTCAACTAAACTTATGCTCTTTTCTCCACATAACTTGTCGTAAATTATTTTCATTATTTATTTCTCTCTCAAAACTGACGAACAAATATTAACTCGCTTTTTTTAATCTTAACCCTAACAAATTATAATAAAAAAAAAATGTATTCTTTTAGGAATCAAAGCAAATCAATTTACAATTCCATATATATAGTGTTTATGCCTACATAATATTTCCTCTCATTGTAACTATGTGTGTATGACATCAACCAACAAGGATTAAACAAAAAATTAACTATTTAAATTTACGTACAAAGTATAAAACAAAAGAAAAACTAAAAAAAAATAAAAGTAATAGTTGATAATAAGTTTTAAAATTTATTTAGTGGCTTAGAGGCTAAACTGTTAATATCTGAACAAATTCTTTTTCTTCAAAATGTACAGTCTAAGTAATATTTTATAATTTCTGTTTTTTTTTTTTTTTACTTAATTTTAGAGAACAAATTGTGATAATATTTACAAAACAAAAATAAAACGCAGTTGGTCAAATCAATGTTTATCGTTACAAAATAATGGTATTTGTTTTTTGTTTCTTGTTAATTTGTTTATATTTAATAAAGCAAAATGAATAACAAATATTTCTTTGTTTACTAATTTATTAAACTTACTACACACGAGTTATGAAATAAAAGTGTTTTATGTATAAAACAAAAAGATTTCCTTCTTTTCCTTTCCATTTTATTGTACAATTTATTTACAAATATTTTATGTATTGTTTGTTAAATATTTTGTTTCTTTTAAATTTCATCACATATTGAAAATGAGAGAAAATGTTTTTTTATTTAAATTTAAACAATAAAAATGAAATAATCAAAAGAATTATGGTAGCTAACAAAAATGTCGAACAAAAATAAAATTAAAGAAGAAATTAACCTTTAGTTGTAAACAAATCGCGAATATGTTTGAGGTCGGAAAACATGCATCGTTCACAAATGCAGGAGGGCGAGGTTAATTTATATTGAATACCAAACGAACCCAGTTGATCCAAGGAACTTGTTTATTGTTGATGTTTTTCTAGTAACAACACTTGTTCTTGAAGAACGTTTAAACGCTGTAGGGAGAATATTTGGGCCAATGAAAAGAAGGTAAGACAATATTATAGAACGGGTTCCGCAGGAGCTAAGAGCTTCAAATATATTGTTAAGACGTGCGCGCCGATTTCAAACACAAAATTTGCTACAATAGATTTGGCGAAAACGATGACACAAATACGACACGACACTTTGAAAATCTCATCAAGAATCCCCCTTGTTCATCGCGGTTGTTGAAGTTAAATATAAGAAAAGACGACTTTCTACAAAGTTACTAGATACAATATCAGTCCTCCATTGTGATTACTCGAGTTCGTTGGAAAAAATGAATCAATCACAAAAACTGCGAGAAATCCCTCAAATAGTAAACGACAGAATACACAAAAACTGTCCGGAGAAATGCGTTTCTCTTACCTTTCGTCGCTACGTCTCCATCGAGTGGTGCTTCTCCTGCATCTTACTTCTTCAGGGGCCCCTCAATTTTCCAAACTTACACGCTGCATTTGTTTACGATTCTCTTTTTCTAATATTCTTGTATACATATATTTAGTAAATAAAATAATGTGTTAAATTTTCTACATAAAACATAAATTGATTCATAGTTTATACGTTTTGTTTTACTCCTGCAATTATCACACTGATAGAAATATTTCATTTCTTTCCTCCGTTCGTCTTCAGCTTTAGATATTTTCTTTAAACTTAATTTGAATTAGTTTTTAACTAGATTTTCTTCTTCTAGATAAACTTATATAAGAGATCTTACCAACTAAGCAATTTTTTTTTTTAATATTTTTTTTTTTATGAATTTAATTTTTGTTTTATACACAAAAAGAAAAAAAAACCTGGACATAGATATCCAATCCTTGGTATACGTTTAATTATTATTACAAGTGGTTTCTGTTTTTATTATTAATTAAATTAAATAAGCTAAAGTTTGTTTTTCTAGTTCAATTTAAATGTTTTTTTTTTTTTTTTTTGTATGTATAAATTTACATGTAGATATATTTTGTTATGTCGCAATGCCACCAAACCACAGATTACTACTTGTTTTACATAGTAGTAGTATATATAATATAAATATTTAAATTCTTAAACATTTGTATCCCATTATTTCCGATTTCAACTTGTTTGTATTGGTCAACAGTATCTTTTGATGTTTTTTTTTTTGTTAATTCAACTACTATCAGTAAAGGATTTTTTTTGTTTTGTATTTTTTTTTTTTTTTTTTTTTTTCTGTTTTCTTTTAATAATAAATTATGGAACTAACATGTGTTAGTCTGATGATAGCAGCTGGTGTAGGAGTAAGAAAGTGTTTTGTTCTTTATTAGGGTCACCTCGTTGTGCTGCTTCCGAAGAAATCGGCTGAAAGGGAAAATACGTGTTTCTTTTCAATCAAATACACATGGGAGGGGTGGGTTACTACTAGTGGATATAGATTCATGTACAGTCTTGGTCACACAAATTAGGCACTCTCTAACGAACTCTATGACTCGGTGGTAAGTACGCGTCAAAGAGGTGCACTAAAAATACAAGTGTCTTGGAGGGGGTTATGCAAAATGCGATGTGTAGATGATTAATCAGTTTTAGGCTTATGTCATTAAAATTGGATAGGGAGCAGCGCTGAACACGATGCATTTTATAGACAGTACACGTTGGGAACGGTGCGCTTATTGAACAGTCATTGGGTCGTATTTAAAGCGAAGTTCAAATAGCCGTCAAAACATAGATCATAGGTATCGTAAGAAATGAATTGTGAACTGATGTGATCGAAAAGGAAAGAAAGCGATTCGAAGACATTGTCTCATGAAATGAATCCAGAGATAAATAGTATCGGCAAAGAATGATACTTACCGATCTCAAGTGCTGGGAATGATTTCATTTTGAAAGCTCGCGTTTAAGTGTAAGAAAGTGATTGTTTTTGGCTTATAATATATATTGCGAGGCATGGCATTTTCGTTACAGCCGACGTGATGGCTGATTTTCATTAAAATCTAGGTGCCCGACGAGTTCATAACAAAAGAAGTGCCGATTTTAGCCATGCATTATGGTGCAGACCTTTGAGCAATTACCGCAGAGTACCTAATACATTTGGACAAGACTGTACATATGGGCAAAACTAACACACAAAAAAAGTACATTGAATATTGCTCTTTATATCTAAATTTGTATATTAATATTTTTTTTTTTTGCATTTAAGAAAACGTTCAATACTGGCGTCCAAAAACTGATACTAAACGTATGTACGCCTTCTTACAGTAGCAATGTCATCTAACTTCGAAACTAAATTCAACACACCTCTTTCTTTTACATAGTATTCATGCGATATAAACATGAAAAATTCATCTGATCTTTGACTTTAGCCGTCTCTCTGTATATTTCTGGTCGGAGCCTGTGGGTGTAATTCAGGGGCGTAATGCTAAAAAGAAATTCTCAAAATGTTGTCGAACTTACGTGTCTGTGGTATATCGAAACTGAAGTTCAATGATGGATCTGGTGGCGTATTCAATAATGAATTCCCAGTCAGCTGTTGCTGTTGTTGCTGCTGCTGCTGTTGTTGTTGTTGTTGCTGTTGTTGTTGTTGTTGTTGTTGTTGTTGCACCGTCACTCCTCCCTGTTGCTGCTGTTGTTGTTGTGGGCTTTGTGACATACCAAGTGGATTTGTACTACTCGCGCCCACCATCGGTCCCTGGCCCAAACCGAGGGGGCTCTGTGGAGTTCTTAAGCCACCGCCCGCCCCACCATTGCTTGGGTTGTTGACACCACCACCGCCACCAGGCACACCATTGTTTCCAGTTGCCGCCGTTTGCTGTTGCGCTCGACCGCTAACAACTGCTCGTAGTTCTTGTCGGACAAACTCTGACGAGTTTGAACCATTACCAGCTGCAAGAAGGAAATTAAGTACTTAAATTAATTAAACAGAAAGGCATACACTGTGATACCCTGATGCTGTGTGTAGTGAAACATTAAGACACTTAGGTATTTGTTAGCGACATTTACAAATTACTCCAATAAATATATAAACAATTATAACATAAATGAGTTTTTTTTAATTTATTTGGTGGATGAATAGATGCAACTAGGTGGTGGATTGGAGGTGATTGTTTAGATACATGGGGTTGTCTTTCTTTATAATTAATACAAATATGCATATATAAAACAAACATATAGATGTAAATGCTGAGTGGATGAATTTCTTATGGAACCAAAAGTGCAACCTAAGCGTATGGCGGAACATGGGTGAAACATGGATAAATGAAAAATATGTGAAACTTAAATATGCCAATTAACATGGAGCTTTATTTACAATCAAAACAAACAAACAAAGATCCCATCGAAATGTGATTAAATAAAACAAACATATAAGTTAAGATCTGGGCCGCTTAAACAATTTGTTAATCAAATGTATTCAGTGATGAAAGGGTGAGCATTTTGACCTCGAATTACTTCGGTTTGAGCTGCAGACTTAAGATGGCCATGCTCCACTATCAAGCTCAGTTTTAAAGACAACCTTTGACAATGTTTACGGTTTCACAATCAGAAAACCTAATTGCCTTTATAAATCTAATAGCAATGACTGATTTACAGAGAAGCATTACCCCTTTGGTTGGAACGCATTTAGTCTCAGTGTGTCTGCATTTCGTAGACGTGCACATACAAAAGAGCTTTGTGCGAATGCTAGATGAACACATAGTCCTGTAAGACAAGACGAAACAAAGAGAGGCTGGTCTATTAAGAACAAAAATAAAATAAATAGTTGAGGCATCAAGTCGGCATAGAAAACTTGACCTAGCTTTCTTTACCGTCGATGGTACAGAAAAAAGGAATTAGAACAAGAGCTGTATGAACTCTGTATGATAAAACCTTCACAGGTAGCGGCTCCAACAGCCAACAGCTTCAAGATTTGTTCGACCGTTTTTGGACAGTTGTTCTCAGTATTATTCCGCTACACCCATTCTCATCTACTATTGGGTTCAGACAGTAAGTCGACTGTTGCTGCGAGAAAAATGAACCACGAACCATACCATTTTGCAGACTTAATCGATTCACTGAATACATCTGATTGCATTTACCTAATGGTAGACCAGAAACAACAGACACTCTTTACCTTTCCAATAATGAGGGTTACCACTTAGCACCCCCCCACTGCCAACAATTTAGAAAGAACAACAAATAAAAGTGACATTTCATCCAAATACAGATCAGTGTCTAAACTGATTTCACCCAAAAATTAACATAAAATTGGTTTACTCGCACACACCCCATTAAACACTATTAACGAATGAATTGTGATGTTGTGATATTTTGTACATATCGCGGATATAGCTCGCTTCTTCTTTCGGGTGGTTAATGGAACATTGCGATTTTACATATATATATGGGATTCATGTGATGTTATTATGTGTGCACTATGAGTTATTAACAAAAACAATAAATCAAATCAATTACTCTTCTTCCATTAATAAACAATTTTGGACAAACAAAAAACGATTGGGATATAGTGTAGTTTTATGTGCACCTGTAGAGAATAAGAGTGTGTTGGGGGATTTTTGTGCATGGTGGTTGGTTGGGGGGAGGAACGGACGGGATCATAGTGTGTAATTTTCTAAATGCTTTTGTGTTTTGTTTGTGTTTACGAAAGGGCGGACGAAGGGAGAGAGCAATTGAGGGTGGACATTTGTTTTTTTTTAACATGGAGAGACGACCTTACCGGTCTGGGTGCGACCATAGAAATCATTTGGCGGAGGCCCTTGTCCAGCATGTTGCATACTGTTGTACATCATGCCATAGCCGCCGCCGCCGCCGCCAGTACCATCCGATCCACCATAAGAACGGGGTGAGCCTGTGTTGTTTAACAATTGCATTTTGTTAGAAATGGTTTTACTTTTTTTCTTTTTTTTTTAATATGTATTCAATATTTTTTTTTTTTATGTTTCTGTATGTAGTTTTTGTATAGGTTATTAATTTGTTGAATGAATTGGTTATGGATCATAGCGGGGTATCCTTTTTAAATTAATTTGCCTGCTGGGAGATAAATAGCTATTTTCCAATCAGAAGCTAGTAGGTCTAGGGTTTGAATTCTCCTTTTTTTAATGAATTACTTTCCATATGACAGAACACAGCTTAAGGTTTTGGGGACGTTTTGCAACAAGGCTGACGCATCTACTCGGGAATTGGAAGGCTTTCTAGTGTAACTATCGCCGACGAAAGAAAGTGTGTTTCTTGATGTTCAATAAATAAATTTGAAAGCGTTAACCGAAGGCCTTCTTTCTGGGTGCACAAAGTGAACGATCTGATTCGGAAAATGTAGAAGAATAATAAAGCCCAAAAGTGGTCGACCCTGAGCTGAAAACTTATATTTGAACTTCTTCTATGAGGTTCCTTTCGTTGGTCTAAACAAAGTCCAAGGAATAGGAAACATGAGGAAATTCAGCAGAGGCAGAAGAACTATGTTTGTTTCTGTGAGCCGCTTTAAGCTTTCTTTTATTTGACGTAAGCAGTCTTTAAGACCGAGGAAGTCCATCAGACTTTTTTTAAATACCACCTGCGATGTAAGCAACCCCGAGAACAAAGTCGATCGAATGCCAATTCACTCAATCAATTGGCAAGCGTAAAGAATAACCCTTTTCAGCTTTGTAATAAAGTGTGCGTCACACTGAATACACTTTCAGTAAAGAATTCTACAAATAACCGCCACTCCCCGTTTATCTAAACTGTGTTCTGTCCTTTTGCAAAAAGAAAAAAAATTCCGGCAAGACAACAAAATTTCGCAATAACATAACCCGTCCCAACATACCTGGCAAGTGCTGAGTCGCTTGAGGTACACTCGTCTGCCGTTGCATTCGCTGCAGCTGCTGACTGTTAAACACATTTCCGGGAGGACCATAATTTGACTGCGGACTTGGTGAGGCGGGACCTGGGAAACCATCTGGTGTATTTGGAAATGAGTTTTGTCGTTGAATACCACCAGCGCCGGGCGAGTTGAGGGAACGTCTCTGTGTTTGGAATTGCCTATAAGGACTGACACCCTGTAAAAGGAAAAGAAAGAGAAGAAAGACGAGATCAGTACTGGCTTAAGTTCGATTTAAAGCGCCACCTTGTGCCCCACCTGCAACTGGGCACTCAGCATTGGGTTGTGCTGCTGCAGGGAGATCCTTGAATTGGCGTTTCCACCACCATTGGCAGCGGCAGCGGCAGCGGCCGATGCATTCCACTGCTGCGGTGTCACTCCACCGGCACCAGTGGCCACTGATTGAGCATTGACATTGAATGGAGGCAAACGCGGGGACAATTGGGCGGCTGTGTTATTCCCAACGACATTCTGAAAGTTCATTTGCTGCTGTTGTTGTTGTTGCTGCTGTTGTTGTTGTTGCTGTTGCTGCTGTTGCTGTTGTTGTTGTTGTTGTTGTTGTTGTTGTTGTTGTTGTTGTTGCTGCTGTTGTTGGACTTGTGAGAGTTGCTGCTGTTGCTGAGGCGACAGGCGCTGGCCATTGTTAGTGAATTGCGGTTGGTAGCCTGAAATAAAGGAAAGAAAACTGTGTGCACCTGACTATCGTGAACATGTTTTTGTGAGCTAACCTGTATTCGCCTGGGGACTGAAGGGTCCACCCCTCTGGCCGGGGCTCAACTGTTGTTGAATCATGCTTTGGGCGAAGCTCGGACTAAGTTGGGAGTCAGGGGGCATATTATTGCGGGACAGAGAAACATTTGGCGCCACGGAGTTGTTCAAAAGCGAACCAATATTGTTAAGACCTGGATTCAGACCTACAAATTTAAGATAAAGCTACGTTTCGCGACAACTTGCTTCAAATGGGACTTACAGAGCTGATCCCCCCGTGCTGTCGCACTCTCGGGAACCAACAGGTGTTGCTTCTGTTGCTGTTGCAACAGTCTCTCCTTTTGCTGCGCGGCTTGTAACATTCGCTCGCGATGCAACCGAGACACCGGAATTGAGGTAATATTTCCATTCGGTAGCTGGAAACGCATATTTCTCGGCGGTTGGTACATCGGCGGTGGATGTTGGAATCCCTAGCAAATAGATAAGGTAAATCGCGTTCATCATATGGTGCGTTTAGCGATCGAACTTACCTGATTTGCTTGGATGCTCTGCTGCAATTGCTGTTGCTGCTGCTGTGTCATTCCAACGGGACCGCCGCCGACACCCAATTGCTGGGAATATGGCGGCGGTGGCCGACTATTGAATGCCGAAGCTTCAACTTGCATCAATGACTTTTGAATCTCATTGATGGCAATTTTCTCGTTGATCTCTTGAGCTGAGAGCACATGCGTCTGATTCCCAAACGATTGCTCCGGAATATTACAGTCCGGCACACAGTCGATCACATAGTTCAGTATATTGGCCAGCTCCGGGTCGAATTCGGAGTTCTGGTGTTGTTGCTGTTGCATGGCGTGCATTTGACTATTTGTAGAGATGGTGACGCCACCGCCACCACCACCAACACCAACACCGGGTCCCACCATGGCCCCGGCGGAGGGTGCAGACGTCACCGATGCAATGCTGCCGCTGAATGACGACATTGATACTGGCACGGCGCCTGCTGGTGCTGTGGCAGCCGACACAGATGACGTAGATGAGGTAGCTGAACCGAATGGGGAGCCGTGGTGGTGCATTTGATATTCAGCAGCCGCGGCGTTCCCACTCGCTGATTGAGGTCGTTGTATTGATGAGGTTGTAGATGGTGACTGGAGCGAGGAGTTTTTGGCTTGATCTTGGTGTTGCAGCTGCTGCTGTTGGGCGGCAGCTTGTTGTGTGAGGTAGGCATCGGAAGGCTGCTTGCGAAGTTTCCCACGTCCACTTGTGGGGTTCGCATGCGAATTATTTACTGCTGCCGCCGCTACAGCCGCAGCTGCTGCAGCTGCTGCTACGGCTGACTGTTGCTGGTGCTGCTGGTGCTGCTGTTGCTGTTGAGTGACTACATTCGCCGTATTTGTCGGGGGTCCCTTTAGTTGCAAGCCACCTAATCCACAGGAACTGCTTACTCGATTCACGCTCGACGCTGTGATATCGGGAATAATTTTCACACCAGGCGATGACGACAGTACTGGCATTTTCGTGGACCTCTCCAACAGGGAGGCAAGCATTTGATTGTTTTCGCGTAACTTCGACGGTTTGTCATCGGAGCGTTTGGCTGCTTTTCCATCGTCTGGCTCATTGGAAGGACGTTTCCTCTTGCCTGGCTCCTCCAGTTGTATTTTCAGGAAACGCTTGAGATCCTCGGAGCTCATGTTGTTTGGGTTTTGGTGGTTGAGGTGGTGATGATGGTCTTTCGGGCCGTCTTCTTTCTGTAGCTGTCGCATCAGCTCGCTACTGGGACGTGCCTTCGACTGCGCCTCATCATCTTCGCTTTTCTCATTTAGTAGCTGCAAAGAGGAGAACTGGTTTTTATTTTTATTGCTTCGTCATGTATCGTCCATATCTACTTACCGAGAGCAACATGCGGTTGTTGGTGTTTGCTGACTTGGACATTGTATTGCCGTACATCCTGCTTGCCAAGTTTGTTGCGGTCATTTTAAACATTGCGCCTCCAGGTGCAACAGCGTCCTTGTCCTCTTCCGAGTTGAGTAAGCCCTGAAATTACAATTATTATACAAATTTGAATGTCTCGTTGGACTTTAAACATCTCACCTTGAGAATGTGATTTTCATTTTCTGGTTCTTCGCCTACTATTCCAGGACCATGCATCCCCACGGACGACTGGCCTGCTGCTGGTTGATTTGGCTTCAGCGTCAGCAAATGCCTCAAACGCTCCGAATCTGTGCTATTTCCGCTACCGCTCGACCCACTCGGATTGCCTCCACCGTTGCCATTGTTGCTCCCACTGCCATTCGCACTGTGCAGCATGTGGTGGTCCTTAGCAATTGAGTCCTTGTCGTCAAAGTTGGGAAACACAAAACCATGGTAGTTCCCATTATTGTTATTGTTGTTGTTGTTGTTGTTATTGTTTATGCTGCTGCTATTGTTGTTATTATTCTGCTGCGGACTCGGCTGACTGGCAACACTATGCTGCGACGACAGTTGATATGGCGTCGATGGAGACGGACACACGCCATGTGCCGCAGGACTGAAGGCCTGCACGGATGGCGGCCGTGGTGTACTTACCGGCGTTGCCACACTTGTTCGCGAGTTCGGCCTAGAGTCGGCCCACGTGTCCATTTCAAAAGAGGAATGTTGAAAATCGAAATCAAACGACTCCGGCATGAAGAACGAGGTGTTGGTGTTCTCTGGACCCGATGGCGAGTTGGAGAACGACGTCACCATACTGGTTCGCGGTGACGCCTGCACTTGTCCGCCTCCATTTATCACCGATGTCATTAGTGGTCCGCCTACATTTGTCGTTGTGGTGTGGTGATGACTTGTACTCGGCATCATCGGCTGCGATGACGATGAAGAGGAGTCAATTGACGAGGGACACAGCGAGGAGACAATCGACGACACCATCGATGTGGCTGCTGCAGTGTTTGTGTTCATATCGTCCCCTTGGCTGAGTAGCGTTTGCCAGGACATAATGTAATCGGTTTCCCCGGGCGTAGTGTTGAGGAAAAGTCTTGAATTCGCCTTCACGTGCATGTACACATCCGGAGAACCCAGGCGAAGTCGAAACGGTCTCGATGTAAAACTAGTCATATTTGCATTCCCGCCCGAGTCTTGTACGTCCTTCATGTGGTTCTTCAGATGGTGTAGGTCCTGTATGTGACACAAGTCCTGAATAAGACCTCCACGGCATTTGGATATGTAATCAGCGAACGCGTCACGAAGTGCAGATGTGTCCGTTTGAATGATTTTCCCATGCATATCGAGCTTGAAAGTGAGCTGCTCAAGGGAACGCTGCACTACATGTTGCTGGATGTTCATCTCGAGCGGTGATTCATCCTCGGGCCTTGTGATAAGGCATAGGAGCGATGACGAGTCATCTCCATCATCTACGAAAAACAATAAATCAGATCAACTGCTCGAAAAACTCGTGAAACCATACTGATGTACTAACCTTTGACTGGCGCCGCAATTAGCACCACCTCCTCGTACTTTTCGCCACGCAAGCCACCTTTTTGGTCCATAGCATCATTGGCCCTGTCTTTTACCAGCATTCGAACTTTTGTCGAAATGCTACGTTTGCCCTTCGGTTGCTGCTGTTGGTGCGACTGAGTATCGTCTTGATCGCCCCAGCCAAGGCCGGCCGAGCTATTGCTGTTGCTATTGCCCCCAGTACTACTGTTGTTACTATTGTATGACATAGTATTTAGGATTGGATTCAATTTGGCATGATCAGCGCTATGCAGGTACGAGTAAATTGGTTGCTTATGCAGCTCTGACTTCTCATAACCGAACAGATCGCGTACGTTGTGTGTGCAAGTCTCAATGCAACCGTCCGCATTGATTTGCAACAACACCCAGCCAACTGAAGAGATATAGAATTCGATTGCCTCGAAATAAGCTGATATTTCGGGCGCCTGACCATTCAGCGAGGGTTCTGGTAGCGGCGGTTCTGTCGATGACACTTCACCCTGTTGAACTGGATGGATTGTGCAGTTGTCTGTTGCACAGCGGGCACAACGGTTTGAGCCAGTCGAGGAGGCGCCGCCCGCAGATGTTGTTGATGTGGTGCTTCCTAGCGATGGTGACGCTCCAGACGACGAGGAGGCTGTTGTTGCGGAAGAAGACGACGACGAGGAAATGTCACGAGATTGACCTTTATCGCAAATGTCACGATACTAAAACGAGAAGTAAAAAACAAATATATTAAAATATTCTCTGCTACACAAGAATTATAAAAATAAAAAAAAAATAAAATGAATTGCCCTCACGAAATTGTCTTTACGGATACCAACGAAGAAAGACTGGAACTTATCCAATTTGGCGACGAACCACACTTGAGATCCGTCGGCCTTATTAATTAGAAAATCTGTTTGATTTGACAATCAGAAGAGCAACGAGTAGTCTTACTCTGCCCTAATTTTAGATTGACAGATTCTTTGGTGTTGTTCATATAATTTGCATTTTAATTCAAAAAATATCAAACGGTAAAGAGTTGGCCACAATGTCAATCACCAGGAAACAGTCAAGGCTGAGCAAAAAACATCATAATTTGTAAAATATGGTCCATGTTCCAGATCAGGAAGATCTATTACAATTTTCGATCGGCAAACTACACTCGGACGATCGAATTTAAGATAGTTAGCCTCGTTCATACTTTATTCAATTCATTCGACATCTGTTGACGGAAACGGAGAACCATAAATTTTCACAGTTTCTGTAATGGATGGCAGACGCAGTGTTCCCACTTTGTGACGTTGTCAAACAGAGAACTGACATTTGACTAGCAGTCCGTATAACAAAAGTAACCACATATATCCATCCACCTGTCAGTTGGACTATAATTTGATCAAACCTATCAACCCATTTCATTTTGCCAGTTTTAATGGCAATAATTATCATTGTATTACATTTTAATTTTTTATTCTTTCAAACACAAGATAAGACGAGAGTGCAACTGATCATTATAATAAACATTTTCTTTTCCACTAAATGTTTAGGCGCCAAGGTCACCAAAATAGTCTACTTTTGCAGGTTATTTTTAACTTCATAATCGTGGTAAATTCGCGTGCAAATTCATAAAATAATAACAATGAGGTGAATACATTTTTAATTTGTTCGCGCCTTGAAAATGTTCAAGGTCATGCAGAAATTATTAAATGGCCGGCCACAATTTGTAATTAAAATTAATGATTTGCATATTTTCTAGAGTGAGATGTGGTGTGTGAATTGATTTATCCAGTTACATAGGTCAAGTCTGATGGCATAGCGAAAGTTGGCCTGATGTGTAACAACTCTTAATCCAGTTTGCCCGGACAGGTTTTTTTTTTTTTTTTTTGTTGTACTTGTCAAAAACAAGTATGAGTTTTTGCAATCTACGGTGCATTCTTTGTTAAAGCCTGATTTTGTTTGGCAGACATTTTGCTTTTCTTGGCATTTGTCAGTTCAAGCAAGATTTAGTAACAAATTCAATTGATTTTATTAATTCTTTAGCTTTACGACAGAATTGTTACCCTCTAAATACAGTGTGAGAAAACATACTTGACTTTAAGAATATCCAGGATTGATATGCAAATATTTTTAGTAACCACTTTTATAGAACAACGCATTCGAGTAATTCCTCAAAGAACAATAAACGCAATTTATTAATGCCGTTTAATAAATCGTCAAGGCCTCCTTTCAAGTTCTTTATTCAATAACAATTAACAGATGCCACGGTGACTAACCAGAAACAAACTCCTTCCATTGAGCAATCCTCACTTTTTTTTACTAATTAAAGACGAAGTAAGACCAAGGCGAAACTTTGCATGTTTCATCGAAATAAAACAATGGAAAGATTGTAATTTAAAAACAATGTACTAGAACATGAACAGGAATGCTGTCGGCAAATAAGAAAAATATACGAAAAGCACCCGCGTCGCGAACCATCAAGGATTTAAAATATTTACCCAAAGTACATCACCTTTTTTTCGTTTTGTTGTGCATGCAAAATGCCATTAGGGCATATCATACAATTACACCAACATCACTGTATTGACAGTGTAACGTCGTCTATACTCTTCATGATGATGATGATGATGAAGATGACGATGAAGCTGACGAAAGATGATGGTTATTTTCATGAGCAATTACACAGGTTTCTAAGATAAAGACAAAAAATAAATAAGAAACCTGCTAATTATTATTTTTCGTCGTAATGTATCTCTGCAATTAAATTCGAGCTCGATGAGGAAACGATGGATGATGAGATACTTAGTATTATAAGCATTTTTTTTTTTTGTGACAGACACACTTTGTGGTAATTATACAAATAGTAAACACCTTCGAGGGGTGGTAACTGGTAAGTGTCGAATGACTTATTCAAATACAAATAAACAAACCGAACACTCAATAGCTAAATTAGAGCGTGATGATGCCTATGGAACTATTAGAAAACTGTATATGATATATGTGCTTATTACCATTTGTTGATTGGGACAAATAAACAATGTTTACATGCGCAGCAATAAAGCGACAGCTATCCTAAACCGCGATAAGACTTAACCATGGGGGAAGGGGCCTCCAATGGTGGGCACTCTTGTCAAGTGGTTAGTTGATAAATAATTGTTGATAATTTGTTTAGCCGATTGTTGTTGTTTTTATGTGCGCGTGAACGCCGACACAGGGGGGAAAAGCTCTCTAATAAAACATTTCAGTAGACCTGGAGGATATCACCACCAACATTACAAGTGCGATTACACGACAAACAGGTGTAGAACACAAGGTGTATTAATAGGAATGCGTAATTTGTATGTTCAAGGCACGCATTCGATTTCAGTGATACCATCGTTTAATGTAGTTGAAGTGTGATATCGATTATAATAAGTATTGACTGAATATAAAACTATATTGACGTATATAGTAATATCCAGATTTTTGAGCTGTACTTTCCAAAAGTATGCATTCTCGCTCCATCTTAAGTGTAGGTGCCACCATGACAATTCAATTCAATTTCCCCCCAGGACATTATGTAAACCAAAAGCAGCCCGAACTCAAGGTGAAACAAATTTCACACCTACCAACTTACATAACTATCAGCTAACAGTAAGCAAACTGCCACTTTTGACATTCCTACAACAGGTATCCCTCTTTTAACAACCCACGTCTGTCCAACTGGCACACACAACCATTGTTAGTTTAGCTGCAACGAAGCTTTTACGGCCGGCTGTAAAACCCTTTCAGCGCACTTTCGAAAAAATACAAAATGTTCGTTATAAGAATAAACAAAATACTCATGCTGACAAACAACAAAAAAAAAAAAAAAAACAGCCCAGTTGCAGCCCAGGTTAAACATTTTTAAGACCTCGCACACCCAACAACTGAATGCACGTTTACCTAATCCTATATTGATCAGAGCACGACAATACCAACAAGAAAATGTGCTTCCAATCGAGCTTCTGCTCAACCGCACGTGATGAGACTTGAAGAAATCGCACTGCATCTGTTAAATGTGTATTTCACTGACAACCTAAATATGCTGTTAGTTTAAGTATGAACATTCTAAAGTGCCACGTTTGTCAGTTCCCAACAAAAAAAAAAACCGAACAGAAAGCTAATTTAATTTCGATGCATATGCAATGCGCAACTAAATCAATACACATTATCCCCCCACCATCGGCAACACGCATATACTTGTATCTATGGTAAGAAATTGGATAGTTAACTTTATTACACCATTTTTATTCGGGTGCTCTCTAGGGGAACATTAACATTTCGTCATTAATTATGCAAATGGGTGGGTTCAGTCGAAACGAGGAACCGTCTTCGGTGGCTAGGCGGATAGTTGACTTGATTTCTTGCCCACTGCCGTGCAATGTCTTTTTTCATTTTTGTTGGTTTTACTTGTGTCATTAGCAGTCGTCATCGTCTTTTGCTTTGAATACCACGTGAAGGGAAATGTGATTATTTTTAGGGCCATACAAATTTTCATCATAACGTAAGTAATTGCTTCCATCGTGATGTGATGTAATGTGGTTGCGGCAATGATTTTAGTTACAATTGCGGCAAAAGGGGGACTTGCAACGACACTGGGGTGCTGAAGTTTATTAACATATACCACCAATGGGATTGCCTGTTACCGAATATCGATTATGAAAACCCGGAAACGATTGATACATCAATCAGAGTTTTAGAATGTTAAGGGAGTAGCAATTTATCGGAAATTTTTCCTTAGAATGTATTCTATTTAAAGTATTGTTTTTTATTGTTTTTATTTTCTAATAATTCCTCATAGACCGGATACACTTTCAAGGTTCCGGCTGAACTTCGTTTAACTCAAAGTAATGACAAAGATGACGGATAGAACGATGAAATTCTAATGATCCTTCGACAACGTTATAAACGATTTCCACTGTGTGAAAAACTGAGAATATGTGGGTGGTCAAAAACGCCGCCTTTGGACACTCTTTGCGAAGATATGGAAGGCGTAGACAAATATTTCACAAAATAACTTTTACTGAACGTACCCTTTAGAACCAAATGAAGTAAGTAAAGAATGAGCAATCATGCCTTTTTTTAGTAGCTGCATTTTTAAAGACCTCGACCGATAAGTCGCTCTTTGCTTCTTGACAGCAATAGGTGTATAGAGCACAGTTCCAAATGTATGACTCATTACACAGGCAAACAAAACCGATCCTCGCTGTTTGATGTAGTTTGTAATTGTTTCTTCTCTCACTCCAGTTTCCAATTGGCAGTAGTACCAAGTACCCTTAGAATTTTATTTCTTTTTCGACAAATTCTTACAAATGGAAGAGTCTTCAACCAGATGTTATGAAGCTGTATACATTCCCAAGAAATGCAAACGTTAACAGTCCAAATCGCAGCCAAATCAGTTCAGTTGTTTTCGAGGTAAGCGCAGTCATATTGATATAGAAACAAAAGCGTCATACTTATCCGATTTTATTCAAACCTCTCCCTATAAAAGACTGCCACTTCTAATGGAAACAAGCTGTTAAAACTGCAGCAAAATCGTTCGAAGAATATTTTCGCGCAACTCTTAAACTCCTCCTTTTAATACCGATTTAAAGAGGTAGCCTTTCATTCGCATAAAGTGCTCAAAGTATCTGCTAAAGATTCGCAGCCATAAGTTCAGGCCAGCTGTCGTCAGCCATAGTTCATAATTAAGCCCAATTTAAATATTTAATGATCCCCTCATCAGCACTAATCATTCGAACAGATATCTACCAGAAAATCAAAAGTTAAAATTATAAATTTCTAAACTCAAATTAATTGACCGCACAATTAACTCCCTTGGGCTATTTCTACAATAAAATGATAAATAATCAAAACTCAGTTCATTATTAAATGCCACTCAACGAAAAAGCAGATAAAAATAGTTTTAATAAAAAAAAAAAAAGAATTCTTCCCCACATAGGCCCCGGCGAGATTCGAACTCACGATCTCCTGTTTACTAGACAGGCGCTTTAACCAACTAAGCCACGGCGCCCAGTTGAGTAGAACGAAATAAACGCCCTACTAGTGTTCTGAGGCGTGTCGTTTTGTCTCCGTGTATTGTATAAAAAATTATAAAATATTCCACCTTTCAGATACTGAACGACTGAAATTGAAATTCTTTGCGGAATTCTTTAGCGTATGCGATGTGTCATATTTATTTTTATGCTCAGCGCTCTGTAGCCGAAGCCGTAGGCGAAAGAAGTCTGCCCGATTTGCGTCCGATGGAAGAAAAAATTTCTTTTATTTTCGTAGAGATTATTGGAATATTTACAAAAAAATATTCTTTTAAGGATGATGGTTGATTTGTTCAGGAGGCCACATCAAAAGGAAGCCCAAATGTCAAATTGTTAAACATTTTTCTTGTTTAATTACTGCCACATCAAAACAAACCTGCGGTTGTCTTTATAGGTATATAGCTTATTTCCATTCAAGCAAATAATGTCAAGTTTAATTGATTTTCAGGTGGCAGAACATGATTTTTGGCATTCGTAATTTTTGCAGATGCAAAAAAATTGGTATCTATCATTTTGCGAATTATTTCTATTTGATAAGAAGATTTTGAATGACTTGTCTTAATTTTGTAGTATAGTTTTTGTCCACACTTTGGTGATGGGGATGTGTTCGTTAAACTACCATTTTTATGATATGTGATCATCAACAGAAGTCGGATATACTATTGGGGAAATAATGCATTTCGTTTATTTTTCAACCTATTTTCTTTTTGAATCGTACAACAAAAAATATTCGTCCAGATTTTCCTTTTTACTGATGTCCCAGTGAACCAGGCACGCTTCGTTCCGCGCAAATTTCCCCTTGACAATGATTTTCAATCTCCGGTTTATCTGAGAATCCCAGGCGATAAAGTCGTTGACTGTCTCAAGAAGAGCCGTCCGCGATTCGTGGAAGAAGAAAATGCAAACATCTCTCTAGAAGAAGTATATGCTTAGAGGAAGACTATGCAAGCTTTTTGGGTCTATACATATTTCTTTGGCAACAATGTTGCATTTTGAAAATGTTAACACAAAATTTAAAGCAGAGCATTTAACTGAAACAGTTTAAGGAAGAAACTTATAAATTTTGGTCGCAAAGCATTTGTGTTTTGTCACGACACATTTTAGCACTGTAACTAGTGAATATTTTTGTTTCCCAATCCACATTATGTACGTCCAAAGACATGAACTTACAACAATTAAAAGGTTTCCCTGTAATATGTATAATCCAAAACACTAGACTAGCCAATCTTTTATTATAAACTAAAAATAGTGTTTAAATACCATTCAATGTCAAATTCAATCATTGGCATACATTTTTAAGTTTGTAAATATTTTATTACTTCGACCACACATTTTCAAATAGTTATGACTGTCCGTTTTATTAAGACACACTTAAACACTGTTTCTAAAAATAATTGAAATGGGCCAATGCTTGGACATTGTGTTTATTTATAGAAATCGACTTTAGGCGATGGCACTTTGACGTGTATCACAATTGCGTATAGCAATGTAATGTTTGTACTCTTCCGCAAGGGAATCAGTACTTAAAAATAGCACCTCCAACTATTAGTTAGTTTTATGGGTTCATTCAACTATATTAGTTGGTCTAAAAATAATCAAGTAATGGAGGAGAAGGAAAAGAAGGAACAGTTTGCTGATTATACGTTCTATAATAGGTGCCATTATGACACATAAGCTGTCAACATTATAAATGCGAATGTTTTTGTAATATTAACAAAAATATAAACAAATGCACCGGCAAATTGTGATCAAGAATAATAGGTGAAATACAAAAGAAAAGGTCAATTCTATTGAGCAATACTTTCTCGTCGTTTTCAGTAAAATGACAGATTTATTAGTCAATCGTTGCATCCAATTTATGGTCAAGGTACAAAATAAGAAAAAAAAATAAACCTTTGGAAACATTTGTTTGTATGAACTGATTGTGCAAGACAGCGCTGTGCTATCTTGAGAGGAGCGACCTAATAACAAGAACGGTTTGTACACCAGTTCCAAGATAAATCAGCGCAACACAATGATAGAACGCACCTGTATAAATCAACGCGTTCAATACACCCTCTGGGAACGACTTTGAACTTGAGGCCTGAATCACAGACGAACATCGGCCCGAATCAAGGTGAAATAATAAAATGTTTGTGATTTTTTTTTCTTTTTATACAAATCAAATACGATGATAAACAGTCAACAATTTTTACAGATTATTGTTAACTCGTACACGATTTGACAATGCCTTGTTTACTTTCATAAATTACCTGCCCGCCGCATAGAATGTCTTTGATTTTCCCCGTCAGTGCATTCGCATCTGCATAATCTCTGCCATATCGACAACATCTGTTTATTCGGGAGAAAAATGCCCGCTTACTTGTTTACACTGTATGACGCACTGTTTATCCCACATACGGGACTACATTCGCACGAAATACAAATTAATTAAAGGGAGGTTCCATCGTAAATAAAACATCGTCCTTGCCAAAAAAAAAACTTCCTCCAAAGATCAATACAGTCGGGAGAAGAGAAGAACAAATAAGGAAGGCAACACAATATTCAATCTTAACAAAGTGTTTTGTAATTAAATCCGCACACCAATCTATCTCAATTTCCTCGTGAATTGATTACGGAAAAGACGAACAGGAAAGCACAAAAAAAAAACTAATTTACGTCACGGTGTAAATAACAAACATAGTGAGGCACAGCAAACGAAAAGGAGAAAGGACAGTGTGAAGAGTAATACATCCCCATTGCGTGCGGTATAAAGCTCCCAAAACTAATCCGTTTTTCTCAAACTGCATAAATTGTGTCAAGTTCTCATCCTTGGGGTACTGTTCGAACGGATCCGTGTATGCCGTGGTTTTTATTGTATTTACCCACTACCCCATCCATTGTTCCATCTCGCAAGGAGTAGGATCCACTCCCTACTTCACACCATACGGCACCGGGTCGATTGTGTAAATTGAGTCAAGTGAATTGAATGAATTGTGGAATGAATTTCTCTAGAGAGAAAACGAGAAAAGTTGGATGCGACACGGTCCCGGATGATAGTAGCGTGGCGCGTGGGAGACAAATTTAATCTGATAATTAAATTTGCTGATCACATTACTGCCCGGCAGTAGCGCATAGAAATTGATATATAATACACAAACCGTTACAAGGGATGGCATTAGTCCTTCGGCTGTTTCGACCGTCGCCATCGTTCCAGATGGGTGACATGTGTATTTTTTTTTTTTCTCTACCTCCCCCACCATATATGATGGTTAAAATTCAATTTCAATTAATTTCCGTTCATTAAACAAACCTTGTGACAAAACGAAGACAAATAGCGCAGTCAGCGGAGATTTCTATTGTTTGCATAAAAGGGTTTTGCAAATGCAATCAGTTAGAAATCTGGGCCATGGGATACAGTTTGGAAAATGTACATAATATTCGCTTACCGTTTTAACAACTTGATTTAAAATTGCTGCTTTGTCCGGTTTGGTTGAGGTCATATCACCACGTTTGTTAAGCTGTAAGAACTCCCCCAATTGTTCAATGTAATTGTTTTCCATTTCCCGTCGGCGTTTCTCATTGTTGCATTTGTTTATTTGCGATTGGGGCTGAAAGGGAGAAATGTGTTCAAAAATATAGATTGACTAGTCATAAGGTGTGGCAAAAGTTAAAAAAAATAAACAGTTCTACGCGACATCTTGTCGGAGCCTATAGAAAATGGGTTCTTATTTTCGATCGATGGGTGACATCTTTTGGGGTAATGGTGTACCTATTACAAAATGGACGTCTTTGTAAGGGCTCCGTTTGTTAAGCTAAAATTTACCAGGAAAATATAACGTGACAGAAATGCTTGAGACAAAAGAGCAAATCAGCTCGAGCACACCCAATTTTATTATAAAAGGGGGTCCGGTCCTTTAAAGGTCCGATCATAAAAAAGCAATTCCATTTCTTATTTGTTGACCACAAAAAAATGCTGTGTTAAAATTTAACAGCTGAGTCAAGTTTAACAAAATCTATTGTGATTACAATATAATTTATCAAAGGTTAAGACCTTTTCCAGCTAGAGGGTATACCTGTCGACTAGATGGCGCTTTTTTTGTTACGTTACCATGCAAAATAGGGAAATTAATATTTGGCGATGGCTTGGGTTTCTTCGCATTGACAGTTCACATCTAAACAGTGTATAAACTGCATATTTTGAACTCTCTTGATACGTTTTTAGCTTTGAGCGTTTCCAAATGGTTTATGGTGCTTCAAAGCTACCTCTCCAACGGATTGGATAAGTTAGCAACACGCTTCCACAATGTAAGATGGTTCAGCCATTGTTTAGCCTCACTGCTCAAGTCATAAACAATCATACCCAACCCGTCAAATATATATGTAACTACGCAGCTTCTTTGGGTTTATTTTTTTTTCGCTTCTTTAATTGTTTCAAACATAAGTCACATTGTATTTAAAAACAATTATATTGTATGTTCTGTTAAGTATTCCATTCTTGCTGTGGCCCTACCTAATCTTGATCAAAAAGTCACGAGCAGCAGACAGTCTGAGTAAACGCAGTAAAATTCAACGTGTTAAACGGACGCAACTTTATTTCCACATAAAACAAGAGGTGGTAGTATAACTTTGGGTTTTTGTTGTGTGCGCTCTTAACGATCAAATTGTGAGGAATACCCCAAATGGGTATGAGTTAAATGAGAGATTTTGTTGGCAGCGATAAGAGGCGTGATTAAAAAAAGAAACAAAAATCCGCTTCGTGCGGATGGATATGTAGTAAATAAACAATAAAAGTACAATAAAATAAAATGCACAGTAAAATATACATTTTATTTATTTACTGTGTCGCGCTCGCATGGTTTATTAACACCGTTTGAGAAGTTTCAAATTGATTTAGTGCCACGTTGGAGGCGGTCTAGTTAAGAGCTGATTTGTTGTGGTTATTTAAGAAGACAGAGATTTTCACTAAAGTTCTAGATCTTAGATTAGTTAGAATGGCGGGTTTTACTTGCAGAATGTTTAATTAACAAGATTTGGTTGGATGATTTCGGTTGAAAAATGTCCAGCGAATTGGGAACATAAATATTCGGGTTCAGGTGGTCTGCGATTTATTATAATTTAACGGGTGCGGTTTGATTGATTCACTGCTTGATTTGCAGACACAAAATTGATTCAAAACTGGCCAAGGGGTTCAAAAGTTAGAACCCGAAGTATTAAATTCATACAAAAAAAAAAGGACAGAGCGTGACTTTACTACTTTTTAATATGAAGTTAACGTCAGAGTCTATTTTTGATGTTACTATCGATTTGTTGGCGGAGCAGCTCAGGGACAATATCAACTTCAGAAATGGATCTGCTTATATTGGTCGGCGAGACTGTACCGTCGATTATAGCCAGCAAATATAGCAAATTTTAAAATAAATTCCTTTCGGATTTTAAAAACCGAGTCGCAAAATGATTGCTTACAAAATTCAGCACACAGCCAAGAAAACATCGGCCCTTGGGTGAACTTTTTGTCCGAATAGAACAGAGAAGATGACACACCGGCAATGCATTTCATTTTATTGTTGATCATTGTCACTTCTGTGGTTTTTTCTTATTTTTTCTGTGAGTTTTTTAGACCATCATACGCGGGGAAGACTTACTATTGCGGAGAATGTATTCCCATAAACTCTGTTTTGGTGAGATTGTGCGTTAAAAGTGCATCGTTCACTTCCACACACCGAAAAAACCGAGGCAGTATAAGAAGAGACAGTCTTATGAAAGATGAAGGCAAACTGTTCTCTTTAAATAGAATTTAACAAAAACAAAAAATCAGGAAATGAGGACCCTGACCCACTACAAAGCTTCTTGAAGGTGCATTAGTCACTTAGATAAATCATTTTTTCTATTCATTCTTAACCACAAAGGCCATCACTTCGACTAGCTTGTCCTAGACTGATCCAACTTAACCTTAAAGCTTACATTGTCAGCTCTTATACAACTATAAAACTCACCTTCGAATCGGTCTTTCTTCGAATTTTACGGTTTGACGTCGCTGAGTTAGCTGAGATCGGCGATGCAACGGCATTCATAATTTTCGCTTGTTGTGAATGTTGATGGTAATTAGCGGCGGCCAGTGCGGCTGTGGCAGCTTTTTGTTGCAAAATTAACGGATTATTTATATTGTTAAGATTTCTATTATTGTTATTTGTATTATTATTATTATTGTGAATATTACTTGCTGTTGTGCTATTATTATTATTTGTTGTTGGTAATGTTACGGTTGGTGAATGGTAATTACCACCGCCCAATGATACAGCAGCGGCTACACCTGTTGATACAGCAACGGCTGCTGTCGCAGCTGCTGGCGATGACAATGGCAGTGAACAAACGCCTGATGTTTGTGTTGTGTGCGGCACCCAAGGATCTGGTAAGTCACATGGGCCAAGCCTAAAAGAAAATAAAAAAAAAAAAATACATATACATGATAGTAGGTAATGAGTTCTATATAAAAATAATCTCCCCAATCCCACTGGTATTCTAAAATTAACATCAAAATGAGAAGAAACAATATATATTTGTCATTTATATGCGCCTTGTCTTCGTCATCGTTGTTGGTGTATTCGTTGTAAGCCTCGTCATTGCCATCATCTTCGTCGTCGTCGTTGTCGTCTTTTGGGTTGACGTTATCCTCCTCTGTTTGGCTAATTAGGTATGAACGAGGCGGCCAGAAACAGAAGAGGCAGCAGAAATAAATAAAAACAAAATAAAACAAAAAAAAAGGAAAAAAAAAAACCTCAGAGTAACATAAAGAAACCTTTATGGCCACTTAAAGAGTTTCCATTGTGATGAGTATCGGTAATCTTTTTCATCTATCTTGCATTTTGAAGAGCGAAGCACGAGCGTTCATAATGACGGCCGAGTTGTTGTTGGTGTAGTAGTAGTTTTGTGCAAATGATATAAAATTGAAGAAAATAATCGCACAAGGAAGTTTTGCACAAAAATTGCGTTTCATTGCGAAATTTATGACGACCATACTTTTGTTTTATTGAGATTTTGATTGCTTTTACAGCTTCGAATGTAATTTAAGGAACAGCCGCTGATTGGGTTAACATGGTTAAGGTTGAATGTCGCCATGAAGTGAACATTATAAGGGGTGCCATATGACGGTGAGTTGGGCCAGTGCTATTTACACATGTGACTAGATTATTTTTACAAGGACAGGTCGCAGTAAAAATTGCACCATTTTATAAACCTATCAAAAACCCTGTATCTTTGACAAAGTTTGATATCAAATGTCAGTCATCTAGATTTCAGCGAATTGTTGACCGTCCTTGACAGTCGAAAGCGGTGACTCATACCCTATCTAATACCCAATGAGATACAACATCTCCAAATTCTTTTATTTTGTACATTTCCCACGCTTGTCATATGTTTCGGAAACCTGATATACATCGTAAGTCTCAACAACGCCCATAAAAGAGAGATATATGCCACATAAAAGTCACTTTATATTGGGGCCGCGATAAAACAACTAATTAAACACCTAAAAAATACACACAAAAACTGTGCAAAAAGTATAACAAAAAATGCATGTATCTATTTAAGATTTTTTGATTTTCATTTTTAATTAGAACCCTCGCACTTATAAAACAAATTAATACAAGACAAACGTTTGAAATAACACATTAATCCGTACATATTTTATCATATCATAACCATCGCCTCCCTCTCAGTGCTTTTCCTACCAAAAAGAAAAAAATAACCTGTCCATCAACAACGTTGGGATTGCATGCGCCACTGTGAACCACGCCTCGGTGTATTCTGTATTCTTTTAGCTTTAATTTTGAGCTTCTCGACTCTTGCATAAATATTTCTTCTTGTTGTACACCGTCCAAAAGAAAAGAGCGAAATCCATTATACTTCTGTCACCTCGTGGAAAATAATTAAAAAATAACAAAAAAAAAAAAAAGAAGACCTGACAGCACATCAAAATAAGACCAACTTCAAACTTCACGCTGAAGGAACAGGCGCACATAAAGCATAAAAATCAAAACTGCAGGGTGCAAAATGTACCTTTGTTGTCATCCACAAGGAATTCATCAACAAATTTCGCAGCAAAAGGTTTGAAGTTTCAACGAATCTAGCGGTGTTTCTGCTGTTTTTCTGTTTCTTTTCTTTTTCGTACTCCTTAAAAAAGTCAAAACTCTTAACGAAAGTTCTTTATTTTTTGTGTTTAGTATTTCTTTTTGACTAAAGCTATGTGCATTGTGCTGGATACTTGAAAAACTGTTTCGTTGAAGTTTGTTTTTTCACAACTCTTGTGTTTTTTAATGGAATATGAGATTACACAGAGAGGAAGAAGGAATGACACTGTTAAAGGATCATAGAAGTGTATTCCGAGGATGGAGAGAAGCTTCTTGTCTTTCAATTGACATTGGCTTCTATTTCGTTCATATATTTATACATATACATTTTTGTTTGTTTCTTTTTTTTACTTTCAACAGAAGAAAATTGTTGCTTGTTTGTTGTTTTATTATTATACGTTAGATGGGTTGTCAGGGTACCTACCACTCGACATTTGAGCGCGAAGCAGAAGTAGCTTTATGCGACCGAAATGAAACATAAATATTTGGCAAGTGACAGTAACTTGTGTTGTACATAATACGTATATTGCTGAAGTAGAAAAATGAGTACTTTGTCCCTCAGGTAGCAAAGCAAGCGGGGGTTTTTATTTTTCTACATGGTCCTGAAGCAATTATAAGAGTTTTATGTTCAGGTGCAAGAAAAAAAAAAAAGAAACTCGCTTTTATATATTTCTCGACAGTAACAATGTGAAATTGAAAATGATTTTTAAATCGGAGTTTGTACCTGAAAGAAGGATGGAGCAATTGTCATTCTGCCAGGGACAACGATTTTTGTCAAATGGATTTTTTTTTGTTATAAAAAAGCATTTAATACCCTTTACCACAAAAATGTGCGAGTTCAGAAAGCTTACGTTAAATTTTTATATTTTTGAGGAAAATGGAAATGGTAGTTATTTTAAAATTTTAACTTAAACGCTCATCATTTTAAGGATTTTAAGCAAATCGCCCCAACTTTAAATGCGTACGAGTTACTCTGATATTTTTAAAGCCGACATATTCGCCCTCATCGATAGGTAAGTTCATTTTGCTGCGAAAGCCTTTGATAACTATTTATTTGTTGTAAATCTTGTCAAGTTCACTCAATCAAAAAATAATAATTTTCTGGAACAGGAACGCTTGCTTGGCGCTCATAGCTACTTGGTGTGGAATAATTTCTTAAATAAATTAAAATCTGTGAAAATATGATAGGAATGTGGATATTGCTTAATAAATAGAACAACAAATTAAATCATCGCTTAATTGGGAACATTTTTGAATATTCAGATTCCGCGGAGAGTAAGTTTCCAAGAAAATTCACGATATAGGAGGAAAACGTTTGGGGGAGTTTATTTTCCCTCGACATTGCCGATATATCCCTGATCGACAAAGTTGTTCATTCATTAATCGAGCACCAGTGGAAACAGTTGGCAGAACCGCTGCAGCAGTAAGTTCTGCAAGTCACCATCGAGTACCTACCTATCACCACTGTTAGCAATCCATTAAAGCAGTGAAATTATTTATAAAACGTTTCTAATTATTATTATTATTTTTTTTTTTTTTTTTTTTTTTGTACAAACAATTCAGTCATTAAGCGATAACAAATGTCAAACTTTATTATAATCCTGTCGTTTTTAACAAAAAAAAAAAAAAAAAGTTAATTTGTTTTTCTAAGCCCCCCCGGGAAATTCTAATTGATCAATTCCATTTCTAATCCCTCGCTAGCACAGCACTAAGAAGTTGTACGACATACAAAATTACTGTGGTTATGCCCTAACCAGCATTTGTAAGTCGGCCTAATCCCTTCGCCACCTCGTTTCGTGTAATTTTATAAAACCTCATTTCTTAACACCTACAACCAACTAACAAACTCAGAATCGATTGATTGCTATCGTTTGTAATTTTCGATTTCCTGCCGCCGTCATAAGCACTTATTCGCCCGAGCTCCCTCTCTCCCTATACTCGTAGAGTCGATTTACGATTTCCTTATACTTTCTTCTTTTCAATTAAAAATTCCCTACGCATTCGTGCGTATAACAGTGAATATGGAAATAGAAAACCCTTCAGGGCGAAACTTGCTAGCTCTCTCACCGTTCAGATTATTAATGAGCTTTTAATGAAAGGGACCGGCTCGGTACTTTCGCCTCGGTTTCATTAGATATCCAACTAAAATGCAATGTTTGCATTAAAATTTAAATTAGGAAACAGTTTAAATCGGTTTCCCAATTATTCAATATTGATACCAAACAACAGCGAAATAATAAAACTTTCTTTCTAGAGTAATATAATTGAAATCGATTTATCGGCAGTGTGCGCGTTCGATAAGATACGATTTGTTTTTCCCAAAAGGGAGAGGGGGTAGTGTTATGGTGAGTTCGAGACTGAATATAACAACAACACACCATGAGATGATGTGCATGCATATCTGCACACACACTGACGCTGTATCGATGGCGGCAGTAGCAGTAGGCAAAAGCAAAAATGATGCCAGTGGGTCAGAGTCAGTGGAGTGTTTTACAGTATTATGTACTACCACTTTGAAAGGCTTTTTTGTTTTTGTATTTTATTTTTCCTACCAAACTGGGGTAAGGCTAACCAGCAGCTCTAATTTGGAATTGCATACTATCTGTATACCCCACAATACAAGCAACCCAAAGCGCCCCAAGAATTTCCCCAACCCCCGTGAGCATTAAACCGTGTCCAGAGACGTTTTCCTAAGTGTATACCTACCACCACAATAATAAGAGCCTCGGGCAATGCACAACCACAGCGTGATTAAGGTGAATGAAAATTTAAGACAAATACCAGACACACGGTGATGATGCTGATGAAGAATAAATGGCAAAGGCAACACGAGAAGTACACGTTCGTATCGTGTGGGCTGGTGAAATTCTTGACATGCCTGGCCAAATTGTCAAAAATATTGTTTACACAGTTTCGAGGTATTAATTGCACGTTAAGTGTTAACCTGATTAGATTTTTCGATGACGAATTGTCTGTGTAGCGGCGTATATAGTGTACGATTATATAGCGTAAAGTGGTTGTTCCGCTTTTTGTATGGGAAAAATGTACACTCTTGGCTAAGAACAAACGCAATTAATCGAGTTAAATGGTTGTTTCCGGTGAAGTTGTGATTGCAAAATGGAGAAGCAATAGCTAGTGTCATTAGCACAGGTTGTGAAATTGATTTTACGAGTTTGAAGAATTGCGGTGAATAACGTGGACAGATGTTGCACAAAAATGCGGTCTCAGGTAGTTTTTTTTTAAATGTTAATTGGATGAATGACAAATGAGGTGGTTGTAACTTGGCTTTAAATTGTGTCACGTGATAGTGACTGGAGTCTTTATGAATCAATGTTGGCAATAGTCGAGGGGTTTTTAAACGATTCTAAACGAAGATGGCGGTAAAACAAAATCCCTCAGTTTCCCTTACAGGTCCCCATAAGACCATAGGCTTTCATTATGAGTCCTTCAAGCGGTTGTGAAGTCCGTTTGGATTCATCCCGAATAGCGATAGAGTTTGAGGACAATGGAGAACATAATTTGATTAATAAAATTGATCCTGACAATGCGAGTGTTCCGATAGTAATCTGCTATCAAAACTTACTCATCTTATTGTCTTTAAAAAGTGTAATCAAATTTAGTTAAAGAAATAAAACCGAGTCAACAAGTAAAAGTCTCTTAACCGAGCGGTCTATGCTGCTAATTCAAAAAAAATCCTATGACATATTTACGCATTTATTAAATACAAATTGTATAGTTTAACATTACTAACGCTAACAAATTGCCTTAATACAATTCTGGTAAATCATTTAGGTCATCACAATATTTACCTAGTCCCCGGAATTGCTTTTGTTCCTTATCATTGTCAAAATACACACTATATGAATTCGGAAAGTTTAGAATATGTGTACCAAATAAAGTCAATAAATAATAATTGGAAAAAATACATCACCTTGTCACAGAAATAAAAAAAAAAAAAAAAAAAAACATTACCCACCCATAAAGTTCTAAGTAAATAAAATATGTAACAATCATTTTTCACATATTTTTTTTTTTTTTTTTGTGTGTAAATATTTTTTCCTATTTATTCAACCCAAATACGAATACTGTTACTGACATCACATACCACCAAACTAGAGAACGACACGTATTGGCATTTACTCTACAAACAAATGGGAAATTTATAAACAATATGAATCAAAGTAATATTTAAACAGCGAATCTGAATCTGCACACTACACTTTCACTCGCTCAAATTGTGAAGCAAACGTTTCACTTTTCAAAAGCAATTGTCAAACCATTGCGGGTTTGATGAAACGCAAATGATGAAAGCAAAGCAAAAGAGAGATTAATTTATTAATCAGTTTAATGGACCATAGCAACATGTTCCCCCAGCAACATTGAAAGAACGAATACACATTGATCTGGCAGAGAAAAATGTGACTACCTTCTTCTTTACAATGTATACACGGAAAGCGATGCAACAAAATGTTGTATTAATAAACAACAAAATAAAAAAACTATTCACGTGCTACTCGAGTCGAACCACTATGTATAACATTGCCAGCTCATGTCGCCTTCATCGACGTCATCATTGACAGCCAAACGAGTAGTTGATGATTTTGTTGTTTCTAGCGAGGCATGACTATGGCTTGCCACAGATGGAGCATATACGAATACGACAGAGGGGGATGAGTACAAGTGGGAGTAAATACTGACTAAGTCTCAAATGCACATTAAATACATACACAATACCCACAGCAACAGCGAGCAGTAGCTGCAGCAGCAACGTACCAATATCGACTGAAATTCATGACCCACATTTTTCGCTTTTTCTTTCATCCATGACCCACATTCGTACATATACATTGTTTCGCACATTTCGTTCCTACGTACAACAAAAAATAATAATAATACATAGTATATCTACACAAATTTTACAATAATCAAGCATACACGGAGAAAAAGAGAGAGAGAGAGAGAGAGAGAGACGTGACAGACTTGCGAACAAAATAAAAGAAAACAAATAAAGTTTCATATGAGGATGACATACGACGCAAGGGGAGAGTAAGATACGTCGCGTGAGAGATTTGAAGGTACATTGTCTGTCATGTCATTGTTGTCGTATCGAATCGATGATGAACGTCAAACTTTGGGAGATTCAAAAGTGATAGTTGTGGTACCCAGAAGTGGCCACTATTAGACGGAATGGTCGCAATAGACTTTGATTGCAAATTCAGACGATGAGTCATGCTGACAAGTAAAAGGCTGAAATTGAATCAGCAGAAACGTCAATGTCACTCGAACGGAATTTTGGTCAAGATTTCCAGTAGAGATGGACTTGTCCAAACTCACCTAGTTTGTAAAGTAAACACTTTTCTATACAGCTGTAGTTTTGTATATTTAAATTACTCTGTTCAACAGATGGAGCTGCGAGGATCGGAAGTTTTGCAGCCGCAGTCAAGTCCACTACCTGAAATATATGGACACAAATAGAAGGGGGTTGAATAAAATTATAAAAGAAACCAATTAAAAGGATTTTAGGATGGCTTTTTAAAGCCGACTCGAAATTAAAAACCACTATGAGATGGAAAACCGATGGGCTAAAAAATCAGACTTTCGGAAATTGGCAATGCACACTGAGTGCTCCTGTGTTACCTGCTGATAGTATTGCGGATTTAATTTTTTTTAACCGAGCTGACATTTGCAGCATACAGTAAATGCAGTACATGTACAAATTCGTAAGCAAAAAAATTGCTAAGTTCCAATTTGCATTTTTGGGGGCCCTGAAGGGGACCTACATTGTGTATGTCGGTACTCTAGTCTCCAGGATGTTTCGCTGACGTTTCAGAGAGGTGGCACCGTTAATCAAACCTTAACATCTATTTGGTGTTATTTCACTTTTTTTTTTCAGGGGTTGAACCGGAGACCTACTTCTTTCGACTATTTAAAGGAGGCATTTGAAACTACACATGAAATAAGCGCAATTTAATTATATGTCAACACAATGTTTACGACTGGTAACTTGTGCTAAATTGTGCCCTTTGAATCTTAAACTATGCCAGGCGATGTTAAAGAGAAAATTGATTAATAAGAACAAACGAAAAATGTGAAAAATCGAATTTAACTTTTCCTCATTTGCAGTTTTTCGTACCCCAACTATATTCACTGAACAATTTCCACAATTTTATGAAATAAATTTTTTATTGTCATCAAACAGAATTGATTTGAATGATTGTGTACAGAATTTCGAAAAAGGTAATAAACCACCAACAATGACACCCATTGCATAACAATGTACTTGCCAAGTATAGTCGTATGTTAACTGAAGCGAGTACCTATACCTACTCCCACCCTTGCCTGTGCTTAAGACGACAAATGGAAACTTTTCCACCGAAATAAGGTATTTCACGTTCTTCTAAGTCCACATTTGAAAAGACATTTTTCCACTTACGATGAAATTCATCAACTCCGTCAGTCATTAAGCAAGTACTTTCCTGAGTTGATTGTGTCCGAATATACGTATGCATGCACAGTTTCTCCGCAATTTCGACAGGTAAAATAAATATTTTAAAATCGATAACAGCTGACAGCAACAGGTGGCATTGATTTCAATTTTAGAATAAATTTCGAAGCAACAACAAATCGATATCACGCACACTTTTCTTTTAGATTTTTTTTTTTTTTTTTGGAAAACAAAACAACGAGTATGAAGTAATTTGTGACATCAATTCTGCACCGGAAGAGGACATTGGTCAACTAGAAATTATTTCCCTTACATCCGAAATGTATTTCATAACAAATGGGTACTGTTATTATTTCTCTGCCACCAACGTAAATACGCACAATCAAATTCAAAGACTAAATTTATAAAATCTATTGAGCAAATCCACCTTGACTATGACTATGAATTATATATTTAATTTTTTTTATTTTGTTTTCTTGTTCGAGAGCGTGCTTGCTCTCTCGCGACCGTCAGTCACTCCAATACGAAAACAAAAACAAATCAAAATTCACAACAGAAATCATTGACGGCCTCATAACCCAGACCCAGACTGTCTATTGTTTTTGTTGTTGCTGCTGCTGAATACTGCGTGTAAAGCGCTGAATGTTTAGCTTTTGCTATATACACGTTCCTGGTGCTGTAATATTAGCGTGTGATTTTCGAGTCGAAGATAGAAAAAAAGAAGGAAAACTAGAAACAAAAACAATACACAAGCGATATAGTGAACAGAGGAATCGACGAAATAAAAGAGCTTTCGCTTTCGAAATTATTTGATATCATTATAGTCTCGAATGTAATTGCAAACACATACAGATGAGCGAAGAACGAATTGCACATGGCGGCGCGCGGTTGTACACGGTTCTCATCTAGTGTCGTGGCGATGCACACGTCCAACAATCGACTTTTTCGGGGCAATTTGCGCGGTTAAAATGTGTACAAATTAGTTGGGTAAGTGAATGGGACGGCTGTGATTTAGGAATAGAGAGAGTTCACCCCGATGATCAGATGACGGTTTATGATACCTTTTGAAATTGACATCGATAAACTGAGGCTACATCTACCGACTGGCGGGTGATATAGACAGACGACTTTTGTGAGATGGTTAATTAAAATTTGATTGACTGGGAATATGGCACATTTAGTACTTGGACATAAATTGCTGAGTTTCTGTTTCAAATGCCCGAGACAATGTCGAACCTTGCCATTAACTGTATGCAGAAGATAAAGTGAGTGCCAACAAAAGTTAATTATTCGATTATTAGATGTCTGAGAATGTGACACAAATGCAATTGTCATGAAATCCCTTTTATGCGTTGAGAAAATAAATCTGACTAGCAAATGGTTGACTACGGTTCTGTTGCGCCAAAAATTTCTTTATATGTACAACTCTTTACTTTTTCTAAGCGAGTTTTATTCTTTGAAAATCGTCCAATAAGAATGACACATTTAAAGCCAAAAGTTTAAGTTTCAACACTATGGTTTTTCTCCTTTTGATTTGATTGATTTGGCCTTTTTTAAGCATTAGCTAAGTATAGTTTCGTGTACACTGGTTGACGACATTTGTCGATGGAAGAATCGCTGACGAGCTTGCGGAAGAATAAAATGCGAATATTTCGCGAACATTTTTGAAAATGCGATTGATTATTGTAAAATTATGCAAACTTCTTCGGAATACAAATTTACAGTGGTGGATTATACGGGCTAAGAGGAGAAGAATATGCAAAATAATCGAAAAATTTTGTGTATCAATGTTGATAAATGGATTTTTTTAATTTGGAATAACTCACCTACAATTACCTGCATTACAGCATTTATTTTCACATTTTGTACTACTTTTCCTCTTCACAAGACCAAACACTTTTTTTGCGTGTCAAATATCACGAAATATTTTTCTTTTTCTCACTTCAAGTGAGATAGTGGCTAAAACAAGTACCCTGTTTCTTGATGTGTCGCCCTCCAAATAGAAACGAAATGGATTTAAGGGAGATCCATAATACGATTGCAAAAGTAAGCCAGTTTAAGCCATTGTCCGATTGCATACAAATTTTGAAATTGTTTACCGTGATCATAATCAGAAGAGTTGCCTATTTAAAAGGTAAGCATATAGCCTTTGGCAATAGTTGATTCGCACATAATCGTTATCCTATTATGGTTAACTCTGTAGTCGAAATATAAACTCCTGTTAAAAACTGAGCCATTAAGTAATCGAATGGTAATGAAACTAACAACGCCAATATTACATAATTGTTCGCCATGTAAAACCCAATATAAAAACTAATACCAACACATCTGGTAGCACTCGACTTTGCTGAAAAACAAACAGAAAATATCCATCTACTGGTGAATTTTCTAACACGGTGGATGCAGTTGAACGTTTCGCTTCATGACAACAATTAAAAGGCGGAAAAAAAATGGTTTTCCTCTGCGGCAGACACTTTTCGAAACGAAAATTCCCCCGTGGAGACAGCAGCAGCAGATTCTGCTACAGTTTTGCAACCGACTCCCCTTTTCAAAAGCCACAGCCACTGCATAGCAAGATAATGAAAAATATTCTGCCGCTGCTGCTATTCGTTTATTTTTTTCGTATAAATCCATCCCCTTTAGTGTATGAAGGGATCCACCATAGGGTGGGTGTCTACCAGCTATACAAAAGCCATGCCTAGGCCTTTGACAACCACGCTGATGATGATGCTGCTGGAAAATTAGGGTTCTCGGTATCGCATAATCAATAACTGGCGGGTGGATAGAGACAGATGCAATGCGAAACGAAAGGACTCATCAGAACATGCCACGTTTGATAATCATCCTCAACCAACCGAACTTTTGTCACTCGCCATATGCTTAACAGAGGAAACAGTGTACCCGTTCTCAAATATTATCCCTTCATCCTTTTGCTCTATAGACCCACTGTTAGTTTGTGGTACCAGAGTAGATTTAGATGTAGGTACGTACGAACCGGGTAGGATAGAGAAGAAAAAATAAACAAATGGCAATGACCTACCCAACCGGAGCTTTTTATTTTATTTTCCAACCCTTATCCAATATGCTGTGATGGTGATGGGAAGATTGAATAAAACTCTCGGTTTGTGCTATGTAGTGGAATGGGCGCGGTAGGTTAAGAATGGATGTTGGGGCGATACGCTAATGGGATTCCTTTGTGCGCATTATTTTATTCCCTATTGGCAAAATTACGCGAACCATTTAAATAGGATTAAAACGAAACAGCAGCAGATTGCAGTATGGTATGGTAGAGGGTAGAAGTATTATTATGCATTTGTGTGGATGCGATATTGTGCATTTAATCTGAAAATCAATTTACAGCGCGTTTTACAACGAATTTAAATCATTTAATTAAGGGATAATGTGCTTTGCTGGTTGCTCCGGTTTGAGGAGAGATTTATTGGCTTAAAGGGCTTTAATATTTTAAGTATATATGAAAATTTTCGTGTAAATATCATTTTTAGTTTGTGTTACTCTCTTTGAACACTTTTTTGACCAATGTTTAAGAAAATATCACAAAAGACATCGAATTTTTATTGATGATATCGAAGAGTGTGTGGCAATGTTCCAAATTGTCAGGGAATTCTTTCGGACAGAAAAATTAATACAAGAGTCTTAATTTGTTGACTCAGAAAGTCATTAACTTGAGGAAAATTTTGCTCAAAGAGGGAATCACAATTTCAAGGTTGCGGCAAAGGTTCAAAATTGCACATAGATTTAAGCAAATATTGTACGAAATTTCTAAATGGTTTTCAAACGTTTAAAACGACTAATTTTACAATGACAAAGATTGTACCAAAATGTTTGACACGCAAGAAACCACTTAGGGCCAGTGGATTTATAAATGCACCCACTGTTCTGATATGCTCAAAATATGTCCAAAATGTCAGGCAGTCACGTTTCTATATAATTAAGTCCACTTCGGACAATCGAAATTTCCAAATATGCCTACCGCTCTGATGTGTTCAAAATATGCTCGAGAAATCTCACTGAAACGAGTTGTTTAAAAGGACAAAACATTTCTGAGCAGCTACAAATAAAATAAAAACGACAAAATATCCACAAATCTGAATACGAAGACTTTTGACCAAAATTGTGCCCAACATTTACATGACTTTCAGTAAAATTGCTTTAAGGCTTTAAGAGTGCCTGATTTTATCTTATTAGTGGTCAACATTTTGAAATTCTGCACAATGTCAAATTAAATCCAAATAAGTATCAACACAAAAAAGTTTTGTGGTAAAATGTTGATCCAAAAACTTCACTAAACTTAAATGGAATCCAGTTTTAGAATCATTCTACGGCGCAAAACAATTCAGTGCGCTGAAACGCCATTTGATTTATTCCGCACAACAAGGAAACTTCATGGCAACATAGAGAGGAAAAATCCCATTAAAATAACTCAAGTTGAATATCATCAAATCATGTTCTGCATATGAATATTAAAAAACTTTTCTCAACCGCTTTGTCAGTATTGTATTTTTTGTTTTTTTTTAACTTTCTCGTTTTGTGTGTTTCCCTCCCTCCAACAACGTCCACTACACAGTGAAATATAGAAAAAAAAATCTACTCTTCTCAAGCCGCATCCGATTGGGGTAGGTTCTGTTGGGAGCGTCACAGCCCAAGAACTATTTCCCTACATTTGAGCAAACATCTACTGCAGCTGTAGGAGATGGCTGGAGCTGTTTCTCACCCCCCACACGGGGTGCTTCTATGAGATTTTTTTTTTATTTTAAATTTCAGAATCTTGGTTTTAATTAATTTTTTTCCAGTGAGAGGCTCTTTTTTAATTTATTTAAACAAAAATAAATATATATTTTGAAACGGATTTTCTTTTTCCTTCGCCTTTCAATCTGTTATGGCAGAAAAGAACAAACACATCAGCCTGCATGGAGCAGCAAAAGGATCAGTGCACGTGGGAGTAGGGGAGGACAGAAAAAAAAAACAAGAAATGTGAAACTTCTGGTATTGTTGCCGTAATCGTTGTCGTCATCGGAAGAAGCACTGTGTATTTGTGAATCACGAGCATCCATCTGTAGTAGTATCAGCGGAAGCCAAGCAGCAGCAGTATAACCAAACCAACGTTGCGTCGATGGTATACTCCTCGTGCATTATGCGACTTCCTTTTTTTAATACTATTCTTCCTCCTTCTGATATCACTCTTGTTTTTTTTTTTTTGTGCTCTTTCTCAGTTCTTATTTTGAATGGTGAACACGGAGCGGCAACACAACAACAGTAGCATAGAAGAATCCAATGTGAAAGCTTTTGAAGGATTAAAATTTAAATTGAAATGGAAAACGAAATTAAAATTGTTTTACTCCTCCCATCCGTACACATTTGTTTCCTTGCAATTTTATTTGATTGCACAGACGGAATATGAACGAGCAGAAACGGTGATGGTATAGATAGAGGTCTGAAGGCGAGCAACGATGAATAATTCTACCAATTAAAATATTCCAAAAGGATTAGGTATTACTATGATTATCTGGTAAAGAAGTAGAAACATTTGAAAGATAAAAAAATAGCGTGAGGGTTGAATTTCGGTTATTAAATACCAACCACCTTGCTACCTTACCGATTGAGGGGAAGCCTACTGGTCAACAACATGGACCAACATTACATATATTTAAAGTAAACATAAAATCTTTTAAAATCTAGTAAATCTAGCAATTCGCTGAAAGACAAACAACAGAAAAAAAAATCAACATTGCCTAGAATATTTGTAATTTGAATTCAAAAAATGAATGTCAGTTTATGCGGTTAGTCTTTATCTCTTCCACTCACGGTTAACCAAAATTACCATACAATTTAAATTTATTTTCCAAAACAAAGCAGAAACTATAACAAACTAGACAGTTTGTTCGACGAAATGGGGGTTTGAAGTTGAATGCGTTTTTTTTTTTTTTTTGTATTTGTGGGGACAATTACTTTTTTATCTGCGGCTTTCATTTTCAATTCAATGTTACCACGGGAAAAGGGCAGGCTACTACATATTTTACTGCGTGTTATCGACTTGGTTGTGGTTGTTATGAAGCTTAGGTAACATATATGCATTTCAAATGAGGGGAAAATGGTAAAATTCGGTATTTCAAATGTATGCGAGAGTAGGCGCCTTTTCAGCTATTTGTGGTCGTATGTCTGATCTTCGAAAGGCCACGTCAATGTTAGTACTGGTGGCTGAAAACAAGTAATGCCTTTAAACAAAAGAAATTGATATTCATTTTCATGGTTGCCATCGACCCTGGTTAAGGTCGCATTTATAACATCACTCTGAACGTTGGATAAACAACTCTTCCACAAAATAGTTGAAAAGTTGTTCCGAAGTGCGAAACATATGCTGTTTTCTTCGATTTAAAAGAGCTGGAATAAAAAATCATATCATAATGAACAGAAACACTTAAAATATAGACAAAGACAGTACTAAAAAAGTACTAAATTGCGAAAATATGTAGTTGGTCGCTTTAACTAAGGCCCATCTATGCAGCTATCGAATTCCAGAAGTCGCTTATCTTATTTGAAAGTCTGTTTCAAGCTGCAACGGCTAGAGCAGGATCAGCCTGCAGGATTTCCTTCCATTTCAGATGCGTAGAAATTTGAAATTCTGTCCGGATTTTTAATACACATCAAGTTTTATTGGCGATAAGACTGTAGAAATTCTGTGGGTCGGGCAAATATGACTGATTCTCAACAAATTAATCAGCTCATTTCTAAGAGAACCTTCAATCATGGCCAAAAGAAGTTACATAATCGGTTAACTTTAAATACGTTTAAAGAGCGTTCAGTTTCCTCACATCGTTCTCGATTAGCACTCCGAAGAAAAGTTCTCACTCTAAGCTCGAGTTAAAGAAACCGACATCTCCATCGACGAAAGAAGTTGCGCAACAGCCTGACGCTGTAGTAACACTTCTAGTTTCTTTAAACCACTCCAGTACTAGATGGATAGATTTCATTGCAACGAGAACAAGTTTTTACGTCTCTCTTATTTAGTGCGCGTTGCATGTTCCAAAAACAACGGCGGACAAAATATCCAACAACAGACAGGAAATAAGCAGAAGTTACCGAATGAGACGGTTTTCTTCTCGTTCATGTAACGGAGGTTGAACAAGACCAAATCAAAATGACTATACCAGAAGATGGAAGACAAAAAGATTAGAATCATCCAAGTCTGCAGAGATGACTAAAGAGCACCCTTCCATCCGCTCCGCCAATGCAGAAAAGCAAATAAAAAGGAAAACTAAAAAAAAGCAAACGAGCGACTCACGATTCTAGTTGCAGTCGCGTCGAGTTTTCATCTTCTTCAGGGTTTTTCAGTTCATTTTCAAGGAGTAGTAGCTGTAAGCGAACGAAGCAGCGCATAGCAATCGAACGGAACAGGTTTTTCACTTCATTTCAGTGGAAGGTTGAGAATGAAGAGTTTTTTTTCCTGCATTTTTCTGACGGCGGTACTTTTCATGTATCTCGTCGTTGTGTGGAGGTTCTTGTGTATTTTTTTTTTTTTTTTTTAATATAAAATGTGAAACCGTAAACCTAGAGACCTAAAGATACCCTTTTTCGAAAGAACCAACCAAGATGAAAACAAAAACATAGAAGAAGCGCCTATGGGTCATGGATGAAAAGAACTGGTGGAGATGAGTAAATATAAACAGGGTGAGAAGAACAGGACCAACAGGAATTCTGTCCGTGTGTATACACAGAATGTTTTATGAATATATATCGTCATGCCCCCAACATATTGTTCATAAAGAATGTCTGTGTGCGTCATTGATGACACACAAAGGGAAGAAATTAGTGAACGCACAGCAATGTCAAATGCGGAAAGAAGCATGCGACGGGGAAATGTTAAGCTCATCTATGACATTGTGATTATCCATTTAAAGTGTAATCACATTGAGGTCACAGGGTTCTGTTCAAGAGTACTCGTGTGAGTTGCAGTCACATATTCAGAGGCACTTGGCAGAAACCGCAGTAAACAGGGGTTTCAAGCAAAAAAAAAAGCGGTTAGGCATGTTCTAAATAGGAATAGACGTATGTAATAAAACTATACTTTTTTATCAATCAAATAAGCGGCCGTAAAAATATATCCATCGCAATTTATGCCTGCGAATGCCATTTTTTTATTGAGTAGATACTAAGGTAGAACCTAAAAATCAATAGCTCATTTTATGGTAGCAAGAACGAAAATGTTTCACAACCTAAGAAGGGGTGTACGTCTCGTCTTCTAGCAATATTTTTAATATGGCAATTTAACCAGTACTAAAAATACACTAAGGTGCATAAATGAAGGTAAGTGACATAAAGAGCTTCTTTTTAATTTTAAGATACAGCCAGCTATCCTATCCTGATCTGCTTGTTATTCGACTTACGCCTTTATGTTTAATTTTGATAGCAAACGTTTAGTACACGTAAACACAAGAAGTTTAACAGTTTTTGATGTAATTTTAAATTTTAAATTTTAAAGACAATAAATATCCCTTAGAGCAAGTCATTCTTCTATTAGTAATGCCATACTTGGTCCAATTTCGATAGTACTAAAAATGTACTAAAACCCATAAACGCAAAAAAATAAATCTATGTATCCATCTACAAGTATTTTTTGTCTATAGACATCTTTTTGTCCCAACTTATGTAGTACTAAAAATGCAGATACCAAAAATGATTGGATTTATAAGTAGGGTTTTTTTTAACAATTTCAACAAAACAAACACCCCTATTTTTGAGTCGTTCTTCTCCCATTCGTGTTCCAGTTATCTTCGCGTAAAGTTTCCCTTTTCAGTTTTCGCAGCTACGTGCGTCACATCCCTTTTATCAGTAGCAGAAGCTTGCGAGACTGTCATTAAAAATGCACATCTATTGCATTTAGAGGAGAACCTGTACTATTCAGAACAGATCCACTGTCACTCGTGCTACAGCTATACTCCATATTTATCTTTCCTTCTATCTATGTATGGCGCAAAGCTAAGCAAACGAAAACAAAAAACTTGCCAACTTGGTACAAAACTCGGCGAACAACCTTCTCCACTCCAGAGGCCATCAGCCATCGGGGCACGAAGAGCGTGTGCACACACTACGCAACGCACGCAAGCATTACCCGATGCCATGGACTGGACAAGCGAAGATTCTTTGCACAAAACTGAGCGGCAATATACACATAAATGTAGAAAAGTTGAAAGACAAAAGGAACACCAACAACAGCCAAAGAAATGCATAATATTTAAGAAGATAACTTCTGCAGGGTAAGACAAAAAAAAGAAAAAAAAAAACACAAAACTTTAGAGCAACAAACAACAAAACTGTTCTTTCCTACTGGCCCCCTTTAGTCTTACGTCATCGTCAACATCATCTTCATCGTTATATTGCAATACTGCTTTGCTCTTCATTTGCTTTTTGTGCGATTTTTCTTTTAAACACACGCTTTGCAGTTTTGCACACAAACGTATTGCTTTGTTTTTACTCCTTTTTGTCTCTCTATTATTGTGTGCTTTTCATTTCGACTTGGTTTGTGTATCTTCTTGTTCTGCACCTCTCAGCCAGTGTTATTGGAATTGCATAAAACGTGTCTTTGTGTTGAGAATGTTGTGTGTGTTGAATAAATGTTGTGATTTTATGCATTTTTTGGTTTTCTTGTTTATCACGCGCTATGCTTTTTCGCCTCAGCCATTGGCAATACTGCTGCAAGCAATGCGTTGCAGTATTATTTTTCTATTGCGCTTTTGTACTCGATGGTTGTAAGCGAGTGAATATCTCTGAGCGATGTACTATGCGCTGTGGTGGTGTGCGTTTTATATCAGCAGTTGCATGTGAGATTCCAAGTTCTCACGGGGTCATTTGCATGCAAGTTTTCAGAATAGAATATGAATGCGCAAAGAAGAATCATGTGGCAAAGAAGAACCCGAGAACACATTCATTTGAATGAAATTGCATATTTACGCTGATAATGGTAGCTAGTGTTGCATAAGAACTGCGGAAGCACGTTCAAATATTTGCATCTGAATGGAGACAATGTGTGGAGCAAGAAATGAACAGAGTTTCCTTTTGGAATTCACAACGTTCCGATGAGGGAAGAAGTCTAGGTTAAGCCGATATTGAGATTTCAAAAGGAATGCGAGCAACGAGCTTAAAGAAGCGGCTATGGATTAAACTTTAACTAGTTCGTGTGTAAGATTCGAGGAATCTGATTTCGGAAGTTGCCAGTGGCGTTTTCAAAAAAAAAAAAAAAATATAGTAAACACTTAGACAAAGACCGCGCTTACTCGGGAAGAGCTTAGGTACACTCGAAAAAAAATATTACTCATACCCCATGACTTCGTGGAAAATCCGAAAAATTTCCTTTGCAACATTACAACTTCATAGTTGACTTAGGCAATGCATTTTAATACTTTTTCTTTAGGCATTTCCGCAAGGAACCGGTTCGAAAATACATTCATTCTGCACCCTCCCCATTTTATTGCTCTTAATCTTAATTAAGTTTCCACAAATACGAGTATGCACGGAAATTCTCCCATAAACTCCGGTATAACCGTACTTATATAATTGCGTCCTCCTCTTCCATTTTGTCGTTTAAAACTCGTTACTAAAATATGACGTCTCCATCAGCAATATTCTCCTGATGTGCAACTGCTTTTGCTAAAGGGATCCATAGCCAACACAATGCTCATCCTCTTCCACCTATTTTATTCGCAAACTTAGCAAACACAAACACACATAATACATGTATGTATGATAAAAATGCAAACATAAAAAATATATGGATAAAAACGAGAGAGCACCAAACAAAAAAAAAAAAGAAGAAAAACTTCAAACTCAGTCTATTATTCCTTTTTGGATATCTTTCATCTTCTATTATCTGTCTTTTCAGGAAAACTAGAGGGAAATAAAACCCGTGCCACCCTGGTCTATTCATGGGAGTTTTCTCTTCATCCCTAGCACTACGTGTGGTCCTCACAAAATGAATCCCTCCATACAATTTTGTTCGCAACAATGTTTGAGTTTATTCTTATTGTTAATAAGTTTCATCTGTAAACGAATTTTGGGCTGGAGAGCCAACAGATACTGTACATCATTAGCTTGGGGAAAATAAAATAAGTAAAATAAAAATTGTCACAAGAGCACCCTCTAAAAATGACCAAAAATACGTTAAGCAACGCTCGTGTCAACGATTAAAAACTCCTTATTTATCGATCTCTACATATTTTTAAGTACACAATCCTTATACAGTATCCCTTGTAGTTTTTAAAGCTGCGTAAATGTCAACAGCTACCTTTCTATTTTTGATTTTTTTTAATATAAATCTGTTAGCTTAGCGCATTTTTTTATGAATAGGGGGTTATACAAAACCATTCAAAAACAACTTCTCGTTGGTAGCTCAGCTGTATGCGTGTGTGATGTGCCAAAAAGTTCTTCAATGCCGCCCTAGTCCTCTTAGTTTATTCTACGCAATAAAACCATCAACTCACTATATTGCATTCAGTCTTTTGTTCTGCTAAAACTCAACAATAAGACCCGGGTAACTGCCGACACATTAAAAGCGTTTTATAGTATCACTTTTCAGAACAAAATAGAATTTGTTAAACCATCACCGACTACCGACTTGGTTTATTTTCGTCTCTTGTTTTGTTGTTTTTATGTGAGTTTCATTACTTGTCATTTCGGATAGAATCCTAACACATATACCTCTCATCAGTGACGCCTTATTTCAATGGTATCCGTCAAACAAGTGAATAATCACATCTTTTTAATAGCAATTTCTAGAAAAACTGACAATTAAATCATGAATGACAGGTAACTATATATGAATGGTTTCAATTTTATATTTATGTATACTTTGTTGGAAAAACTCGTTTCGGGATCGCGCAGAGACTTTAACGATTGAATTAAAGTTGACTCCTTTGAAGTGGAAATTGTTTTAAATTTGAATTTTCTGACAGCTGCAAAAATAAAAATTAAACTTGGAGACTTCCTTGACAAGAAACATTTGAGTCCATTGACACTCGCAATAGTATCAATCATTTTGCGGTCTACATAAGTCACGCTGTGATGGATTATATTTACAGACAGATTTTCTGCGAAAAATCAAATTTTAAGATCAGAAAAAGAAAAATCTTCTTCTACCGACATTTGATAGAAAAATCAATTAATTTCGATTACGTTAAGTAATCGTAACATTATCTATATTTGACGGTTGACACCGACGATGTAATTGTGCACGTAGGGGATGGTGACGCGTTCGTTTGTGCGTGGTTATACTTCAATTAGCACGTGGGTGAAGAAGAAAATTGATGGCAGAGAAGGCGACGCTCCCGATAGTAGGTACAATGGAAAGCAAACTCATATGGCTTGTAGTGTGCGATTAGATTACAATTAAAAAATCCAATTAAACATTGAATGTGACACGGAGCAGAAAGTGGTATCAATCAATTGGAGTTGTTGTTTAATTACAACTTTTTATTGGCGTTATTATGTGGATTGCGTATTTTATTTCCATCAAGGATAGCATGATTTATATTTGTTTTTAGGAAGTCTGCTGATTTAAATTTATATATATTTTTCTTGTTTATTGAAGTAAATTTTCTATTAAATGTGGTAAGTGGCTTTGAAGCACTCTGAAAATGTGAGTGGCAGTTTTCATTAAAGTCAGGCAAGGTTCTTTGATTTGTTGTCGACATTTGTCCGCCGTCGTTTGAGATGCATAAGGGTAGACTTATGTTTTATTACAATCATGCTTAAGTCTTGCTACATCCGATGAATCAAAAAACGTGCGAACTTACCTATAAAGAAAAGAAAAGAAAACATTTGTTAGCTTTTTAGTCAGCAGCGAACTATACTTAAAATAAATATCAAAATTATTCACACTCGCTCATTTAAATGGGGTGCAAATCTGTACACTGCTTTTGCTAGGTTAAAAAAAAACCATATCCTAAACAAACCATCGGACTCGACGTGCTACAATTTTCATTCCAATAATGGTAATGGATACCTCTTCCTTCATCGGAAGATAACAACCATTCGTGTGTCAAAATGTATTACACGCCAAAGCTGAAGTCCACGACAAAAGTCCTACCCCACCAATCAGCTAATCAAATAACATTGATTGTCAATGGAGAAAAATCCGGTTATATCTCCGAAAACATGGACGACAGGAAGACACGATTAAAAAAGGGTCCCGAACGTTGGTATAGCTGCAGGATAACGAATAAAAAATATTGGTGGCAAAAATTTGAACTCAATTTTATTCGCGTATTCGCGATTGATCAGATTGTCAAATAATAACTTGAAGAAATTAATAAATGACTTTGACACGTTTTTGTGGCGTAAGATACACGACCGACAAATATGAACTGTAAATAAATGACAGTCAAACCAAAATGACAGCCAAACAAAACTGTCCAAGACAAAAAGAAGGGCCAACCTTTAGACCTTCGACGTTCGACGGTTGTTTTCATTAACAGTTTTTTAAAACTGTAAAAAAAAAATGCAGCAACGTGTGCTGGTGTCACCAAATTACAATAAATCAATCGGGTAATTATAGCAAAAAGCATCGCTCTTTCAATGTATTATTTTGTAGACCTTGCAACAATCTGTGTGAATTTATAGTCTTTGATAGTACCACATACAAGTTTTCAAAAACCCCTCAGATGTCTCTGGTACATTCAACTACCACCTATCAACAAAGAAGCATTTAAAAAAGAGTCATTAATACCTATTTTTAGAGCCCTTGACAAATATCGCCCAAATACAATTAGAACAGAAAACTAATTAACTTTCGTAACAACATGTAAGATGATATTCTGTTGAACCTGAACTCCCATAGCATTCTGTGACTATTGACCCAACAAATGTTTGTGTTGCACCAATCTAGGAACAATGGCCTCTGAGAAGCGGACCCTCTGGCTTTGACTATTGTTTTTCCAATTTATCAACTGATTTTCGTTATTCAACAGTTAATACTAAAAGATTCACCTGCATGAACACGTGTTGAGCTACCGAATGCATTCGACGTCATCACAAAGCCAGTTATAGTCGAGTGCCACAGACGTTCCAATTCAATTTCAATTTGTGAGTCAGTGGGCGACACGACCTTACAATAATTATAACGTTCCAATGAACCCAAGATATCGTATACCACACACATACGACTATAATTACACTTCACATTTGGTACAAGGATTTTCGTCCTACATTTCAATCACCTCGGCTTTTATTTTCGCATAACCATTAAATTGATGAAATTACATTTTTAATGTTCGCCTAAGCCCATGTGTTAGCCAGTTTTATTTTCTATCCATTATCTAATCTGTGAAATCACTCTTTAATGGGCCCTATGTGTTATTGGCGGTAAGGGTGGGCGTGCTCGAAAGAAAAACTCATTACGAAATAAAGTTTGGCCAAATTTTATGTGAGATTGAACCGTAGGGATGAGTTTTTTTTTTTTTTTTTTTTCTTAGTGGGGGGAGACCTAATCATGTGAACACATTTCGGTTAAATAATAAACGCACTTTGGGTTATTGAACGTTACAAGTCTGGCACGTAAATTCAGTGAGTTGGTCTACACCCATAACCCATCAATGACAGACGATTTTCATTTATTTGCCAGCTGATGGTCGTCTTTGGTATGCAATAAATACTTATATTTGGAGTCAAAACAAATTAAAAATAATAACAAAACCTAATCCTTAGATCAAATATACAGCCACATAATTTGAGATCGAACAACAATTTTCATTTAAACTTTTACAGAAACAAGAAATCAAAAAAGGTTTTATTTTATAAAGGATTAAAATGGAAACTAACTATAGCCAGTTCAGAGGAAATTTTAAATTTTGTAAGAATTAATTATTAATACACATCTACGTTTTAAAATCTGTAAATGATTACATTATAATAATTTTTTTTTTGTAAAATGGTATTCATTACTATTTCAATACTAATAAACATTACTAAACTAAACTAAACTAAACTAAACTCGGGATTTATTTGTACAGAAGACTACGATTTTGTGCTATCTTTATAATTGCTTGGGGAGCATTATTAAGAACGTTTAAGAGCAACAGGTCGTCAAATACTGACAAATTAAAAATCGACAGTAAAAGCAAAATTCGAGAGTTTAAAATGTTGTTAACAAAATTTAGTAGCGAACGCATCTTGCAACAACCAAAGAGGAAACAGCTCTTCCCTGTGGAAAAACCTACTAGTTTAGAAATTCTGAAATTTTATGTAAAAATCAGCGGCAGTTGAAGAAAACAGCCCCCAACACAAAATCAGACTAGAAAACTTTTTGAACTAACAACTCGTTAGCTCTTTGGAACTAGTTGAGTCCATCGTTCTTTTCCGTAGGGATTTCTGAGAAGGCCAATTTTTTAACAGAAAACTTTTTAAAAAGCGAATCATTCCCAATTTAATTTTCGAATACACAAAATTCCACAATTTGTCCACCCTTCATGATCATTGTACACCCCTAAAATCTCCTTTTTATATACATACAATATATATATAAATCCCAAATTTATGGCCCAATTCAGAAGCCTTAAAAATAATCAACCGAGCACTTACAAAAGAATTAACTACAACCTCGCTTCAGCTGAACCTAAAATAAAATAAAATTTCAATAGATTATACCCACACGGTTTAACTGCGCTCCCCGGTGATTATCTATGGGCAATTAAATTTCATTCACACACTGTAAATGTACTTTGGGGAAATGTCCGCCCCATTCCTGAGATCCGGTTAAAGAAAATAAAAGCTCCTCCCTGTTCGGCTCTGTGTACGTTCCTGAGTCATAATAAAATTGAATATCAATGACAATGTTGCCATTCCTTCTCTTAGGGGTAACTTACACTCTGTATGCAGCGGCTGCTATCACCACATATCAAGCACGCAATATATACGACAACCGAAAAAGTGAATGCCCGGAGCCGTTACGGTCATTCAACTTTCTGTGGGGCCCCAAAAAAAATTCTGAAGCTTTTTGCTATACGAATTTTCGGAAGGACAACCAGCTGAACACAGAAAAAAGAAAGGCACAAAATTGGATACGATTGGCTCGAAGAAAAATTATACCCTTAAGCCCTGATAGAACCCGAAAAGGCGAACACAACGCCCACTGTCCTTCAAGGAGACAACACTGAGCGAGAAATATATTGAACTTGACATTAGGCGCAGGCACAGAGAAATAAGATGGAAGATGGAAGATGGTACATGGGGACAGGGTCGAAGTTGGCTGTGCACTAACAACAATAACAACTGGATCCACAAGTCTCCTCCGAAAAGAAAAAAATCCAAAAAAAAAAAAACCCAAAAACGTTTTAGGAGTGAGTAAAAATGTTTGGTTTCGGAGGCGACAATGAACTTTGACGGGTGTACATTGACCCAGTCAACAGCTCCTCGCTGCTACTATACTGTGGTCTGTGGTGTGGTGTGGTGATATCTCTCCTACTCACCCAGATAACTCAGAGAGAGGGCGTTAGTATTACTTTTCTCCGTCGTACACATGTTGGAGAATATATACAACGTGTGGAAAACACAAAAATATAATAATAATAGAACAAAACACGGTAATGACTACTGCGGCGAAGATGATGGAGATGATTGTGTGTGAACATTTTGTTTATATTGGCCTAATGGGCGAGATTCGTTTGCTTTACTTTTGGGGATCATTTTTCTGTTGGCTTGGAAATTATTATTAAGTTGAATACATTCATTATGCGACAGTGGGTGTCCTTATTTCGCTCGCTTCGTTCAAAGGAACCCTGTCAACAAATCATCAAAACCTGATTCTGGTAATGGTGATGGGCAAAGGAGATGAGAGCTGACGCGCTGATGAATGTGTGCGATCAACAATTCAATCTACCAAAACTGCAGACATTAGCTCAGTTGGACATGAAGTAATTGACATGAGTTGGTAATAGGGCGGTGGACAGATAAGGCCTAAGAATGATTGGTTCGTGTTTTTTTCCCTGTTTTTCTGTTGACTATGAGGTGACACACGTGGGAGCTGGGGAATTAGTTTCGAGTCAATATACTGATTGACTTGTGTTTTCCTACGTGACTCTGTTGAAATGCGAATATTGAACACGTTATTTATCGTGGAAGTTGTTCGATTTGGTCAGCTGGGTTGACCTTTTTCAGGTTTCTAGTTTCCGATTTCGAGGGAAAGAGTGGCGGCTTGATAAAGTTTGTTTGCCTGCTTTCGCGGGTTGGTTACTAATGGATTGCGGGACTATTTCGACGTTCACTATACAGGGCACTATTACAATATGTACGGTATTCTCGTTTCCTGAGTATCGGTTTTGCATAAAATCATTTACCAGGTGTCATTACTGAGAAAACTAAATTTAGAAATCTGGGTACCAAACCCGAAAATTTGTTTCCTACACCCATAACTTGGCAAGTTTACCCATATCTTGGATGTCATCCCCAATTCGAGGCTATTGTAGCCAACAAAGAGTTACGATAGCTCTTTAAGGCGCGGTTGTTAACGAACTTAATTTTGGTCAGGTATGAACACCGTACACCAATGTTCTGTTGCCCGCTAAGCCTGCTATTCTTGTTTTCAACAACCTTTTATCAGCTGCCCTTCCTAGTCGTTACGGTACAAGTACTGCCATGCGGCTATGGTAGCTCTTTTCTGTACAGTTCTTCTTAGGCTAAGGTTATTCTGACTCGTAGACTAAGTGACAACTGAGTCGTTTTAAGTATAACAACTGACTTGTGGCTATGACAGCTCTGTGTTGGTCTAAGCAATCCTCTATCTTCGTTTCTACTGCTATTGCCTATTAGTATCAAAGAAATCGTGCTGTTCAGACGTGTTATTATTCTATTCACCAGGTAAGAGTTTTTTTTAAATTTTAAAGTGGAAAAGAGATACCGACTCTTTTTGAATACAATTTTTATATTTTTTATGTTGCTTCTTCAACAGATAAGGACGGATATATAAGTAGGTATTAACCGGGTTTCAAAAGATAGCTTGCATACTGTGAGCTTGCTAAATTTTTAAGAAGTCAGGCTAAGTATGAATGGTTTATAATGCTTCAAAGAGGCGAAAACATCCAAGGTTTATGAGGGTATGAGAATACTTTTACTAGGCTTTCTCAGCTTCCAATTTGGGTTCACAATGAGGTTCCATATGAGGTTCTGACAGCTCTGTATATGGGTACTACAAATCTTTTGATAGGCTGTGAGAGCTTTCGTGAGGGTCTGACAGATCTGAACATAGCTAACACAAATCTGTTAAGAGGCTGTGACAGCCTCGAAAGCGTGCGAATAAGCTCTGTGAGGAGGGTCTGTATGCGGGTCTGATAGAAAACTTGGATGTCTTCAAATATTTTTTATTGGTTACTGCAGCTCTGCTAATGTGTTGTACCCATGTAACTGAAGGCTTCACACCTTACTTTTGGTAGCAGTTGATGTGCCTGCATACAACAAGGGCGGCGCAGTTAGTAGGGCTATCGTAGCTCTGTAATTTTCTGAGTCCAGGTACGAAGTTGGTCGCATTTGTTTTTGAGAGAACGAAAATCGTCAGGGTCTTACAACACATAATATGATGAAGTTGATTCAGCAATGACAATTCAAGGGTTTTTAGGACCTTGGAAGGATATTCAACAGAAATACAGATAGCTTCATTGATGAGTATAAGTATTGTCCCTTTTTGTCGACTTCAAATGGTGAAATAAATATTTATTTATCAAGAAATTGACAATGAAAGAGAAGAAGGGACTGAAGGCAGTAAACTAGTCCTGGAAGCAAACTGAATTTTGAAGAAAACAAGGGAAATAAAATCAAACGTCCTACTTATCCGAAAATTAACAAAGACTGAATTTGGCAAGCTTGTCCTGTAAACGAACTGCAATTATCTGAGGAACATAAAGGACATGAAATCGAGCGGTCAACTTAGGTTAGAGGGGCAGTATGCATTATATGCAATTTTACCCAGAAGCCATTGAGGTCCATTGTGATTAGCGCCCTACTTAGTAAAAAAAAAAAAAACAATCAAAAGAAGCTATCGTTTGCTCTTTTCTCAACAAACCTGAAGGTGGATGCAATTTAGTATTTAAAAACTAAATAAACTACAAATACATTTGAAACAAAACAATTTAAAAAAGAATTTTCCTACTTACAACAAAATAGACAGAGAACCACCTAAAGTATAAAACAAAACAACAACGAATCTAAAGACAACAATGTCGCCAAATGCCATTTCAGACACTGTCGAACAATTCACTCATCGTTCATCGACGGTCAATGACTTTCCATCAAAATCGATAGCAAATCAATTAATCATATACTCCTACCTGAATTAGAAAAACAAAAACATTTATTCATTTATATATGAGAACAAAAATATACAAAAATATAAAAAAAAAACCCTTCCAGTTGAACTTCCCGGAACAAGTCGCCACTTTTTGACTGATAAGGGCAGCGCAGCAAACACCATTTATTTTGGTCATCTACTAGTGAAATGAAAAAACGATTTCATTATCTGCGATAAGGAGAAATTCATTTGTAAAAAAGTTGAACGCTTTCCATTCAATGTAGGTATACATATTTCGAAATTTCCTTAATTGCTCCTCTTCATTAAATGCTGCATATAATCGTAGGTTGTGTGCCTATACGCAGATACTCGTATAGCTCACCTTTTTGTATTGTTTTTTTTTTTTTTTGCGATTCTGTCAATTAAGCAAAACAATGCCCCATCAAAAGTAGGTTCATTGCACTTTTACTAAGAGAAAAAAAAACCAAAAAAAAAAAAACTCCACTTAACCCACACAGGGATAGAAAAAATAACACAAATCTAAAAAGATACGAGTTTTTCTTTAGGCTTCACTTGAATGGTTATGCCGTGCAGGTTATTGTGTCGAAGGTGCATATAGATATGACGTGGATGATGATTGACAACTGAGCGATAATTAAAAAAGTCGCAGTATGATAATTTGTTAGAATTCACACCATTCATTAATTTTTTTTATTTTTTTTAAATAGTAAAGTAATAATTTCGTCGAAAGAGATTCTAAAGTTTTGTTAAAAAAAAAAATGTTTAAGGACAAGGCAGTTGGACACTTCTGTCGTTTTCTATTGGGATTTTCAGATTTTGCTCTCAGATTTCAGATTTTTCGTGCCCAATGTAACATAAAACGAGGTTTTTCTTTCTGTTTTACGAGTCAGCTGTTCTTAAATTGCTATTTATGCTTATAAAAATCCACTCAATTTATGTTGATATCTATTGCAGCGGCCAAATTCAATTTGTTCTCTATTTTTCACAGACTTGTCTTTTAAAAACGTAAAATGACTTTAAAGTTTGACAAATCACAAATGTTTTGGTGTTAGTGTAAGTAGATGTGAATCTCGCTCCGATATCGAGATTCGCAAAATTGCTCTTTCTGTCTGGAAAACGACATTGATTGCATGTTATTTTTGACACAACACGAGGAACAGTATTTTTCGTAACCTGTTGGTTAGTCATATTTTAATCTAGCTTCTCACAACCCTTTGTTTTGTGTGAGTTTTAAGTTTTGCGACGAATGGAAGGGGCTTTTATAAGCTCTTTTATGACGGTAACGATATTTATCAAACTTTCGCAATAGAAAAAACCTTAAAATGTAATTTATAGACCATTACAAAAATGAAGTTTATTATGGTGCAGTGGGTATTTTTTGTTCTCCACAGAGGGCGTCCTTATCGCTATGGGAGTTTTTCTGTTGATTGTAGCGTTCGCTTAAAATTCACAGAGTTTTGTCAAACGTTATTTGTGGCTAAGCTTTCGATGGGCGTTTTAGTTATTTTATTCAATTGTCACTATAGCTCTGTGCCCCACCCAACTGATTCCACATGGATCGCCATTTGAGCTGCCCTTTTGCATACAGTTGTTTGTCTTTAAGTAAAACAGGTCCTACAAGGAGTATAATACTCAATAAAAATAATCGGTGAGTCGGCTTTTTATAGTGGCACAAGCTCTGTCAATACTTGTGTACAAAATATTCAAAGCGCTGCTAGTTCATTGCACAAGCAAAGGTGTATCAAACTTGGTGATCGTATTTTTATAGTAGTAACCAGATTGTCATGTTTGTCAAAGCGATTGAGAATAACTCAGTTTTGTCAGTTGTTAGCCCATAGACGACAATAATTTGGATTTCAACTTGAATTCGATTAAAGACATTTTAAATCTCATGACCCAATTAAATAGTTGAATGACGACTAATCAAATTAGGTGTGGAAAACTACTGAAGATTTTCGAGATAATTGTCAAACTGTATACCAAAATTAACATCCGATTTGATACGGCTTCGAAGATACACTATAGAAACTTCGTGGTGCTTGATTTTTAGGAACTCCTAGCAATTCTGGATATCGGTGCATGCAGATCCACAGGTGGACCAGATGCGTTAGGATCATGCAAGAATACCCTATATAGACTGCAGCTCAGTATCAGGAGAATATACGACTCGCCCAATTAACATAAGTCTTTGGATATTTATGACGAGAGGACGAAGTCGAACCACTTTGGTAATCTTCCGGAAAATCACAGAAGGATATCACCAAGACCGATAAGAAGAAGAAGAAGAATAGAACTCCACACAAAATGAGACAAATAAACCTTTAGCGGTAACCAAATGATGAGAGAAGTTAAATTCCGTAATTAAACCCATACAAATTTGTTGCTCCATAGAGAACTCCAATTTCAATTCCTCATCGACCAGCTCATGAAAATCCTTGAAAATCATCGGCCAATTACCTCCATTCCACAACCCTAACATCCGTCGCCAGCAAGAGAGCGGATAACGTCGATATCGGGTAAGGTAGGACTATTCGACCTTCTCGGTAATATTTTTCAAATCGTAGAAATTTATTTAGGTAGAGCATGAAAAAAAAACAAATCTTATCGGTGATAAATTCCTGTGATCCGAGCGTTTTCATGTTTCAGCACCAGCGGGGAACAGCAAGCAGTATATTGCTGACCATAAAGATAAAAAAATCGAGATATCACCACCACTTGCCCTTTCACGAGCTAGTAAAATTGTGTGTGCCGCCTGAAAGTACAATTCGTTTGATTAAATTCTTCAGCAGCCCAAATCGAGCACCTACCTCTATCTCACTCTTTGTTAATGGAGAATATTTAAATTTCGCCTTGAAACAAATTTGAATAAAAACAAAACCTCACGCGTCATACACACCATGGTAATCCTATTTTCCAATTAATGTAAGTCCCATCGTCCCTGGCCAGCTGCTAAAAGAGGGCCGAGCACGGACTGCTCCGCTCCGTTTTTGTGGATCCCCTGTAAGGGTTTCGTTTCTCATTGTTCTGTTCGTGTAAAATTCACGAGGAATTATTAGAACATAATTAGTTGCCAATCGATGCTCACACTTCGTGATTCTTACTGATTGCTCAGATGATTGCTCGTGATAATGATACGAGTGGCGGACGAGAGTGGTAAATGCCGAAATCGATGATGATGGAACCATGATGGATGATGAATGGTGCGCATTATGGGAAACCTCTAATTTGTGAGTATATATGTAGGCACCTTTGTTGTGTTTGAAAGCCGATTATAGGCGGCACGGAGTTTGGGGATAGCTCCCAAAGATGCTGAGGGGTAGGCTAGATATTTTGATAATTATGTGAGCAGGTGGGATTTATGAAATTTTCGGGGGAAAAACACACGCTATATCGAGGTATTGCATGTGTTTTGGCTGACTCACGGTGGGCATGTTTTTATGAAATATTTGTACGTCAGACATGATGGATGCCCTTCTTCTGCTGTGATGATTTAGAACTAATCACAAGGGGGAGTTGAAAAGGTGTGGCTTCAACGGAGACTGAACGAAAGTGATACTATTGACGAGTCCTAGACCTGGGTCGGTATTCTGTAATGCCTTCAAACGTTTTCGTTTTGCACGAACGATTAACTTCTGCCACTTAGAGCATGCGAAAAAGTTTGCACGTTTCGCCTTACAGAATTCCGGGAAAGAATGGATTCCCCCTAAAAGTATGCTCTTAATAATAGATGGTTGGTGACCTTACTAAGTTTGGTTCTGATTCTCACCAATCACATTTTCTATGTGAATATGATACTACCCCTGTCATTTAAAAGTACATCAAATGGAATCATATCCATTATACCGTCCGAATAAGACATTCAGTGGAAACTTTTCGCTTTAATTGTTCAAAGTTTCGGCAACCTGCAAAGAAAAACTTCCTCGAGCAAGACAAACCTTGTACAGTAATTAGAAACTGAAGCAACCCCCCACCCAAAAGAAGGAATGCAATCAAAGCCACCTCCCACCAACAACATGATATCTTCAAGCTAGAAGCTTGTTCGGTATCCCCAGCTCTATTACCAGGGTAACCTGTTCTTGTACCTGTTTTGTATTATTCTCAGGGTAGCTTCAGCTTCCCTTATTCGACGTCAACATTCCTGACCTAGTCCAGTATATGAACATAATTTCTCCGACGTAAGTGCGGTTCATTTTAAAACTTTAACGACTTTCTGCATATACACAACCCTCACCTATTTTCCTGTTCATCAGAGCTCGAAGCTTCGAGGAACTGGCTGCCTGGATAAATACACGAAAGTAAATAGTAAAACGACTGTTACACCAGGCAATAACAATTCATGTAAATTATGCACGTAACGACCCTTTTCAGAGCAAACAATATCAGTATATATAGTCATTATCGTCATCATCCTCATCATAATCATCATCATAGCGACGACAACGACAACACGATGAGGTAGGTAGCAAGGCAACAAAGTGGAGGAACAAGCCGATATGATGTGAGGGAGCCTACTACGTGTTGACGTTGGTTGGCTGGTTGGCCTATACCTTGGCCTTTCGCGCCATAAGCTTTTTTTATTTCTTTTTATGTTCCTCATATCTGGTACGAGTACAAAAATATATACCATGCCAAGTCGGATGAATACATTAAAATGCTACCGCGATTGCACAGCAATAGAGAGCGCAGAATGAACAGGTTATTAGGGTAAAGCAGGTCTTTCATTTACACTCTATCTGTATATCTATGAAAGTTTAAACAAGTTTATGGTGAAAACGCGACGCGAGTGCACTTAATCTCTTGGTAATGGGCTTCACTTTGAAACAAAAATAGAGTAGGCAAAAAGTGTGTCTAGCTTATTTTGAGAAACTACTGTAATTGGAATTTAGAACGGAAATGAAAATATCCACTGGATCAACTATTGTCAAGATAAATCCAAAGTGCATAGAGAGGGGTTGTTAGGGTTTCTGTAGTTTCTCTTTATGGATGAACAAGTAAACAAGTCGCTTTTAACAAGTGGAAATAAAACACACCTACCCACTTTTATAAAAGGCTGTGCATTGCCCTCGAACCGAATTACACGAGTTTTTGACTTCAAAAAGGTGAATTTGCCAATCACTATGCGTCTAAACACTTGTCAGTCTAGGTCGACTATTATAATCAAGGCCAGACATGACTCTTTACTCTTTCTATGAATGTCACACGAACCGAACCGCACATGACTTTTTGATTTGAGAAGGCAAAATCCAATCAAAGCCGCTGGTCCATGGAAACACGAATTTTGAGGTTTTCCTCATGATTTTCCTCATTAATAATATTTTTTTCGTATTTATTTGTGCTTTCTTAAGAAAATAATAAATAATGATTCAGTTGAAAGACAAAAAACAAAAAATGTCAAATCTCTGCATTTATATATTGTGAATTGGGCGACAACGTATTGTTATTTTATGAAGCAAGAGTAAACTTTTCAATCTATTTGCAGATACTGCAGTAAGTGGAATGAGCTTCGAAGGCTTTGATTTTGTTCCCTAATTTCCACAGACAAGCTTTAGATAAACTTAAGGGAGTAAGCGAGTTCTTTTGGGAATCAAAACACAGTACAGGCGACAGCACACGAACCGAGTCACCTTCAAACAAAGAATTTGGAACAACTAAAGCAAAATAAAACAGCTGTTTGGGTTTTTTTAAAGGGACAGTTCATTTAAAATTCACTGAGGACGAATGTTCACAGAGCGCGGTAACTAGTTGTCGACGATATTTGTTTAAAAATCTTAATCCTACCTGTCATTAGTGCGTTTGACATTTGAAAACCTTTTCCTGAAGTTTTAAATTTAAGTAAGAAGTTTTTGACGAATACTTTCTTTACATTTTCTTTCAAAAGATGCCAATAACGAACCTTGTTAATTTAATGGGAAAAATGTTTTAAATACGTTCAAAATTCATCGCCTTTGTGACATATCCCTCACAGATATTGCATTAAAAGTCACTTGTAGACAGAGTTCATTTAAATATTACCAAAAAAAGCCGACGGAAAACTGTTTCCGCAAATAACAATAATAAAATACACGTCAATTTTTCGCTGGAACAATTCGAGGAAACTGCCCAACACCAATCTAATTATAGTAAAACAACGTTTATACAGTACGCCTACCACACATAGGAAGGAATAGAGGGTGAAAATAAAAAATTTAACCGTAGGTGTGTTATACAATTCAAAGTGAAGGGGAGACCCTTTTTAAAACAACAATACCTTGATGATTTGTGCCTGTCTCACGTAAGTCTACACCAAATCCTTCTGCGTAACGCAATTTATTTGTTTGAGTTTGACCCTCTTCAAAGCCCACGCAATGCAGTCTCTCTTTTCTGTATAAGGCTACGTAATCCTCTCCTATCGCCAGGACAAGTGGAAAAAAAAAAGACAACGATTATCGCGAGCTCCCCCTATCCCTTGACACAGATTTAAGTTTCCAATCAGACACATAACGATGGCGTCCATTTCGACGTGTCCTGCCGGCTTCACAGCTTCCACACGCACGTGGGAGTGTTTTTTCCACACAAGAAGAGAAAAAAAAACAGATAAATGACGACCAGTGCGCAAACTCGCTCTTTTTGACGTTGCTTATGATAGCTTTTTGCCTACCACAAGCAACCAACTTTATCTAGTGCAAGGGCTGGGTGAAAGCTCTGCAAAAAAAATACGTTCAATTTAAAGCTCGGATGTTGTTTGCATAATTTGCTGCTGAGAAAGATGGATTTTAGCCGGCTGTACTGGGGTTGGTATGCAGCAAAACAAAGCACATATTCAATCTGTGTGTCAGCGAGATACATCTACCTACCGCACACAGATTCAGCTGAAATTGGCAAAAACAAAACAAAAACACCAGAGGAATCTGTATAAATGTTACTCGACCGACTGCTCTCCAATACAGTCAGGTTCAGTGGGACGACCGCGACTCGCGTTCAATGTGTGTATGCAAATATCTGTGTGCTATGAAAGAGAGAATAAATTGAAAGAAACAAAAAAAAAAAAAGCCAAAACAATACATTAAAAATGTTGTTCTTATTCCTTTTTCTGGTGCAGCAGTGTTGCCATATTTGTTGGGGATTTTTTTTTGTTGGTTTCCCTTTGATTAGGAAAGCTCTGCGACACACGTCTGTGGAGGGTTTATTGCGCCCTATGTTTCATTGATTTTCTTGATTATTTTGGTTTCCTTTATGGGGAGAGTGAGGGATCACTTTGGGTTGACAAAAAATGATTATTTCATTCCAGCGAAGAAACGCCCGGCGCCCAGTGTCAATGTCCTTCGACGAATTTCACTTCATAACTCAAAGACACACACCCACACACACAGCCCTTGTAACTCGTAAGTTAGCTTTTCACTTTTTGCCCACTTTTTTCATTCGCATTGGTAGTTTCTCACAATCTATCAGGTAGGGATTTTCTGTAACAATTCATCAGGGGAATAAATCAGTTTTATTACATTTTAAATGGTTTTGTGTGAAGTTTGTTTTCGAAAACGAATTGTAATGACAAAGTGCATACCTATACCTCATGCGAGGAGTTTTTGTTTATATTTATTTGAAGATCACAAACTGACATTTATTATTTTTAAACTTGTGTTATGACAATTTTATGGAATTGGTCTAGCAAGGCACTGAAACAAGTTCAAAGTGGTGAGATTTATTGCAATATTTGTCACAAATGTTGTTTTTGAACGCAACCGTTTCAGACTGATTGTTATCAAATTTCTTTATGATATGTATTAACAGGGTAAATTATTAGCTTCTTTTAAAGCAATAAGCGTTTTAAAAGCAAACTGTGTCTAGTTGAGGAACGATCTGAAACAATTTCCATTGCGTTATTTAGACAGAGGCGAGACTTAAGAAGAGTCTGCTATACATTGGCGGTGAAAATCGGAACATTTAGAGCAACTCTCTGGCCCCAAGAGGCTTCTATAGTTCACATAGAAAAGACAATGCAACGCATAAAAGAAAGACCTCGTTTTAACTTGCAGTGCGCAACTGTAGGTAGTTAGCCAAAAACAGAACTAAGAGGAGTCTTATGAGAGTAGGGTCAGCTAGTCCTTTTTAACCATTGACAAATAGGACTTGTGACTTTTCTTTGCTTCTTAAATTTAGAAACAAATTCAGCCGACAGATATTGTCAAGAAATTGAGCCTCTTCTGTCGGCTTTAATTCCGAAAAAAAAGGTTTTACCAGTGAGGTAATTTAGTTCAATGTGAATACAACTGTTGGGAATAGTTTCTATCTCAAATCGAACCATTTTTGATCGCTATGAAACAGGAAATGCCTTTCAAAAATCTGTTTCGCTTCGAACTAAAATTTATAATAACATGCAAACTGGAACTTTGTGAAGTAATAAATCCCGAATCATCCACTAAAATGTATGAATTCAAGAAGCAACAGCAATATCATACACCTACCCATACCCTTGAATATTTAAAAATAAATACTACTTCGGATTAAGAGGGCAATTGAAATGCGAAGACCACTTCTGACTGTCCACGTAACGATACTTCATCAATGCAATGCATCAAGTTGACGTTTTTGAGTGCTGCAGCGACGACGACGGTCGTCAAATGCAAATGAAGATCAAAGAAAAACAAACAAACAAATATCCAGGAATTTAAATAGTTGTAGTGGAAAATTTGGGGGATCTTCTGTAAGGTGATTGGCGATTTGTGTTCTTTTAACGATCGTTTCACGTACATGAAGAACGATTTGACAGTCGCATTTGACTATCGACGAATATATTGCCAACTATGAAATGTTGGAAATTAGCCCCCTGGATTGTCAAAAAACAGCTGCAGTGATTTTGAAATTTCCCAAAGAACCTACATCACTGCCACCCAAATTGAGTGCACATTCCCCACAACATGGTTATAGAAATTGGTTTAATAATAACAACAAACCGCTTTCACTTTACAGGCACTTAAAACAGCTGCTAAAATTTCTGCCTCCTGAGCCTCCTCTAGAAAACCACAACAAACCCCCGACACAAAAAATGTTGTGTTTTCCAATTGATTTTTAACAAGTTTATCAGCTTTCGGCTCATTAGCGGTGGGAGGTCAGTTTTATTGCAAGCATTTTTACTCTGCGACCGAACCGCTACAGCCTTTTTCATGCAGAAAGAGCAATCAAGTGCGGCGGCGGCTGTGGCGAGCGGTTTGTGTAGATGAAATTTAAATATCAAAATAAGAGATTTCATTGCAAATTCTGTTGTTAATTTGTTTTGCTATAGCATTTTTGTGTTTTTGAAAAATGTTTTTATTTTTTCAAGATTTGATTTGAAAAATGTTCTCTATATGAATTTTGGGAAAAAAAATTCTCCAATTTGTGTATTCATGAGGAATTTGAAATGAACTAAAAATTTCGAGTGGAAGCAATTATTTCGATTTAAATCGCATATTCACCCACTTAAAATTATATTTGTGACAGCTATTCACTGAGAGAGACGCATGAAAAAATAAATTCAAGTAAAATTGACCAGGAATCGTTTGATAGATTAAACTAGTTAACACAACTTGCCTCGTTTGTTTATTTACTTAACTAGGTATATAAATAGAACTACATTGTGATGCGCCATTCTAGCGTTTTCGCTTTCAGTTTGAATGCAACCTAATGCTCTTTTCAAATATAAATATTTCTTTCCCAATTCCAAAAGTACCCACTTCTGAATAGAACCGAAACGAAAATTCACCTCTTTGCAGCAGAAAAAGATAAAATAAAAAATAAGTTCATCCCCAATTTTCATAACAAATCGTGCAAAAATTCTACGACGCAATTTCTGAAATATTCCCCATAGCTACACAACACCTAACAGCACCACCAACACCATCGCCATCATCGTCATCGTCGTCGTCATGTTAAAAGCCATCATCTGCTGGACGAGGAAATGGTAGCAACAAAAAAGAAAAGAAAAAAAAAATCCAACAGAGGCGTGTACTCTTTTGCTTAACAAAAAAAAATCACTTGCCTTTCATACTGGTCCCCCTAACGTAGGTAAACTGAAGCCCATTGAAATACTTTTGTTTTTGTTTTTGTTCTACCGTAGGTACTCGTATTTTGTTCTATTCCATCCAAGTTATTTGTCGTTTATTTTCATACTCGTATGTGGGTGCATTAATTATACGGAGCACAGTGATTGTCAACAACTCTGGCGTTAATCGATTTTTGATACAGCTTCGTTCCCATCGAGCAACGCCAAACCGATTTTGGTTGGATTATGTAATCTCATGCATTCACATACAGGAATTATTAACAATAGGTACTCGTACTCGTAACCACCTGGCGGTTGGTCTATTGTTTGTCGTCAACCAAAAATGTGCGCAGGCAATTTATAAGTGAACTAAAACAAAGCCGACAAATATATTAAACCTAAAACGGGATGAATATTGGATTCGAAATATAATTGCGACCTCGAAGTGTCAGAAATGCTTGTTTCGTTTGTCGGTGGCCTGGTTAGTTTTTACCAGTCAATTAGTTTCTTCTTGGAATAACATGTTGTTTTGATGGGCATTTTTTTTTTTTTTTAATGGGGAAAATTCCAAAAAAACCTCCATAATTAAAACAAAAATGAAAATTCATTAGATATATTGACAGCGCGTTTGATGTGAAACACATATGTTTCTATTTTAGAAATAGGTCAACAGGATTTCGTTGTGGAATCGTGTTTAGGAAAATGGTCACACTGAGCTAGCTATAGACAGTTTAAGAAGGATGCTGCTCACAATATGTGCACAAAACAAGTATTTGAAACTGAGGTTTAAATATGAAAGAAACTGAAAATAAAATCAGAAAATTCGTTACGACTTCCTCTGTTATTTCTAAAACAAAGAGGATGTGTTTCCTGGAATAACTCCTTTGTGTACCTTAAAATGTCTATAAATTAATCAGATTTAACAACGAACTCTACGAGACGAGCTATAGAGCGACATTGATCGGGTCATAAAACTGAGCATCAGTCGTCTAAGATGGCTAGAATATGCAGAGCCAATGGACTCGAACGCTATGTAGCCAGAACAAGTTATTTTAAGCAATTTATAAAGCATTCATTTTGAACAATATCGCGAGACCGGAGGCCGAGTTGTAACTTTCTTCATATATTTACGAAATCAAGTTCATTTTAAATACAAAATAAACTACGTCACGTCTTGCTCGTTCACGGATGACGCAATTCGGTAAATTTGTAAGTGAAATTATAATGTCCATACTTTCAGACGACTCATTTCTCACATCTCTGTTGGTCAGCTATCCCGCAATCCGAATGAGCACAGCTCTTAGAAACGTATAGTTTCGATTTGGAAACTGCGAACATTTACTGCGAAGCTTCGTTTTGGACTCTGGGATCCAATGCACATTGACCTGACCTAACATATACATTCACTCACAACAATGTGTGTTTTTAACTCGTCTGTAAATTTTATAATCGACAGTTCTAAATGTAATGCGCCGCCCAGTGTGCTCTCTAACCTAAGTCCTGGGCTCCTACGATTTATCTACCTGTTAGAAATTAGCTGCCATTCGACTGGCAGCATCTCGCTTTTTTTTACAATGCCAAGAAGCCGCTTCACCGATGAAAATTGAAAATGGTCAAAATTCATCAGATTAGCTACCAGCATCTGGGGCTGTGCAGAACACATTTCCGGAAAGCTTGAGTGACATACATCCCTGCGATTATAGTTCAACCTGGGACTGAGATAGGACGAAATACTTAGTCCAGCCTTAAGTTGTTGGACAATATTTACTTGTCCGGGGTGAACCTCGAGTTACACCATCTCTAGAAGTGGTAAAAGGAATGACTCAGACAGATTTATATTTTAAAAAAATAAGCAGATAATGAAGTGGAAAGCCTGGAGTCGTCTATCTCCTTCCAAACTGACATTAAAGCCATCCGAAAAAAACACAACTTCGCTAAAGGTTTCAAAATGCAGAATTAGTTGCGAAACTGACTCCTCGGGTAAATTTTGTTTCACGTTTTAGTTAAAAAGTTCGCACTACACCTACTTTTGAGTTGTCTACGTTTGCACCCTGGTTGTCCAAGGCGTTTCTGTTAAAATCTTTCTTCTTGTATTTAATTATTTAATGCAATAGCCTGTGCATTTGCCAATGCTAACAGTCTTCATAAAAACAAATCTCCCAGTCATAAATTCACTCACTCACTCTTGTCAAATGATCAATCTCTGTCCATGGAAACACATTTTTCCAACTTACCTAGAACGAAACAAGAATACCAAAAAATAAATTAATAAATTGTTTACAACATTTGGCAAAAGAATAAAGAGAAAATTAAATTCGTTTTTATTAAAAGAACAAAATTTCATTTTAATTTTCATCCACGGCATAATTGAAAACCCACCAAAAATCGTTCAACCTTCCTACCACATCGGAGGAGAGGACTTTACCAAAACCAACCAACAACCACCCACCACAAGAGTGAAATCCATTTAATTTCTTGTCACCATGACATCAATCAATTTTCCACTCTCTCTCGCTCGCTCGCTCGCACATACCGATGCCGAAGCCGATGGGCACCCATCCATGTTCTCATTGTTACAATAAAATATGGATCATCACATTTGTGCGTGATATTTTGATATTTTCCATAAAACATGATATTTTGCTAATTCATAAGATTTTCACACAACAACACTCTGATTGGTATTAAACGCGCGGCTAAACACAAGATGTTCTACGCCCGGCCCGCTCCAAGTGTATGGGCATGAAAAAAGGATTCTATTTCCAAGGATTCTCACACCCAGAGAGTGGGTGCCGATTGGATATGGATAAATTCTATGAACCGTTTAACTTGTAGTTTGGCTTCGTTTTGTGTGCGCAAACTGCGAAAAGGAAAAAGAAAAAAAGGAACAACACTCGACAAGCAGCAGCAGAAGACACACCCAAAATTGTTTTCAGATATAGATTCTATAGATTGTATAGATTCCGGTTCAAGGATGCTATTTCTCTGCCCCAAGAAGTTGGTATTATTTTCAAACTTCCATATTTTGTAGCCGCTTTCACAATTGGGCAAAGAAATACTTTAGCACAGTCTTTGGTAGCAGTCGTCAGTTTTATTGCAATTGAATGTTGATGACACCGAGATACTGGAAGAGAGCATTGATATTCAAATTTTACGATTATCTACTGCGGAAGATGACGTTATCTGTGGATTAGTGCGATGGAGTAGGTAATCCACAACAGATCATTGGGGCAATAACTTTGGTTTAATGAACTGACAGAGATTTGAGGAATTTTTATAATCTGATTTAGAAATGACTTGGTCATTAAATTAGGCGTACATCAAGATAAAATAAAGTTTATGCAAGTCCACTATTTCAAGTCTTGTCCAAATAATTTGGCGGATTTATGTGGATTTTTTTCCAAAAAAAAAAAAAAATTCAATCCTGAAAATAAATAATAATTATGCCTTGGCATAAATAATGATTCAAACAAAATAGGATGACAATTAGCTAATTTGAAAACCTTTACCAAAGGAAGTATAATATGTATAGAATATTCAACGACAGTTTTACTGCACTCATTTTATTCATTGTTCTTTTTTGTGGAAAATATTTATAACGCAAAAAGGACATTGATTCCGATTTTACCAAATCGAGGAAGTCCAGTTGCTCAACTAGAATTTCTTATTTATCAGAGCTTTGGATGACCACATTAATGTTTGCAGAAGTTTGAAAGGACTTTTCTATCATTTCGACAAAAGGTCATTAGTCAAAAGTCTTGTAGCTTCTTTCAAATTTGTAATCTTCACTAATTTATAAGACTATTTTGTCGGAAAGTGTAAAATTCCAAGTAAATAGATAAATAAAAAAATAACCCCTTAGTGGCGCTTCATTCCGGGGTTATTCCAATATTAAGCTAACTGCCTCCAGGTTCGCAAAACAAGTTGGCAAAGGTAACCTTCGACATTTGCACGTCACCTAAGGCTGAATAATGAAACCACATCGTTAACTACGGCTGGAATTAAATTGATTTTTGGTGGCAAAATACCATAAATTCCGAATTCTTGTTTCTTTTTCAAATTCAAAGCAAGGAAGTTATCGATAAGTATACATCCATTCCTGTTGCCGATAACATGTTTTAAGAGGAACAAAGGCATATGCTTTCCGGCTCTTAATTCAGGGGGCGCTAAGTCAGGAAATTTTGAGACGGAATTATATACTCGATATATTCAAAATGGTCTAAAAAAGAGTTTTTTGAAGGGACAATATTTTGCATCATCACAAAATCGCTCAAAATAAACATTTTACGCAGTTTTATGCGTTTTCTGTCGTAACATAGAAGGCGCAGCAGGTCATAGGCAAGTAGGCCCAGCTTCTCAGTAGCTCCGATTGTACATTTATTGTTTCCTTCTATTTTTCGACGATCAGCAAATATCTGCATTGTCCACTGAATCACTACGTTGTCATAGGTTGATCATTGCTTTAGAACAAGAACTCGTCATTTCAAACCTCTTTTACAATAGATGAAAGTTCAGGGCTTTATTTTAAACGTTCCCCAATCTTTGACTTCTCGATGGACAAAATGTGACAGCCACGCCCATTTTTTTCAGTGAAACCAATTTGACAATTTCCAAAAAAAAAAAAAAAATAATGATAAAAAAACTGTGCAACAATGTCTGTGCGTCGCAATGTCGTCTCGTGTATGTATTCTGGTTCCACCATCAAAAAGTACAGGGTCAATGCCTGATGCGCTAAGTTTATTGGCCCACTGCATCATTTGGGAATTTCTCATCGCAATCAGCGAAAAAAAGTATAAACAACGACCGAACAGAACAAAAATAATAAAAAAAAATTGTTTACAATCCTCAAAATTAAAAGCGGATATCATGTGTGCAAAGGATTTTGCGCATGCAGCTGTTATTTCGAGGTAAAAGGAATTTGTTTTCCTCCACATGGCACATTTATCTATATAGTGAAGTGATATTCTTTCAGACGAACGATGGAAGTATCTAATTGCGACTACAAAAAAAACAAAACTAATTAAATATTCATTTTCCCAAAGTGTTGAGTGACAACACAACCATACACACAGCCACTAACACATCACAGATACTCCTACCTCATCGGCAAATAAAATAACACAAAATCCATTGCATGTGCATCTTTTGGATGGGATGGTGAAACTAAATCAAACCAGTCGCGCACGTCATCATTTTATGGCTTCAAACTGCAGCAGAGCGGCGTCTTCCATGCCATCCATTCAGCGCTTAGATAGATGACAAATAGGGAGGACGATTTTCCACTTTGTAGTCTTCGTTGTTTGTTGTTGCTGTTGCACACAACACCATCAGCTTTTATTTAATTAGCTAATTGCTACCTCAAAAACTAGTCATCGAGTTTGGTTTTTAAAGCTATAATTATATGGTGTGGATTATAATGGCGGAGAAAAGCAACACACACCATACGGTCGATGGTGATGTTCGATGTTCGTGAAGGTGATTGTGTTGGTGGTGTAGCCGATGATGATAATGGAGAGTAGTAATTCGTTTTCGGATATCGCTGATCCAGTCGGATGGAAATTATTTGAAACCACGGTAGGGATGCGGCGAATCGAAGTGGGAGAAGGAGTGCAAAAAAGGGATTGTTCACAATGATTGGTTCACATTAATCCGCAATATAAAAATTGGACACCCACTTCCATATGAATTGAAATTATTGCTTATATAAAACTGAAATTGTATGTCCGCAAAAATCCCATGAACTAGTGCACAGATTTGCAAATTTCTTTTTTTTTTTAAATGTATAAAATAAATGGTTGCTGGTTTCAGGTTGCTTCTGTTTTTAAAATACAGCATTTTTCATTCAACAAAATTGTGTCTTCGCACATTTAAACGCCTAGCAAAGCAGGCGGGGTCCGATAGATCTGAGTACACAAGATCGAGTACCTTTAAGAATGAATGTCCAGATAAAAAATATAAAAAACATTGGAAGCGGAATATCAATCGTTACACACAAATCACACACAGATGGACAGCCTGAGCATAAACATTTTGACAGAGAACGTAGTTTACTCGTACCTCTGAGAAGCTGATTTCCCAACGAATTGACACCAAATGAAACTACTATCAAACTGGTGTATTTGTTACATGCATGCGTGCACTCGTCTACACCAATTTAAGGTGAGAGAATGATAAGGGTATATTAGACGGACTCATATCAAATGTAAAGGTCATCCAGAGTAGGTAGTCCAGATAATTTTAATCGCACACGTAACATAGATCAGAATTAGAGTTTATTTATTTGTTCGAATTATTTCGAGCTAAACTAGGGAGATTTAAAAAAAGAAAAACCTCAGCGTTATTTTGTGATTAAAATGTGTAACAACGCAACGGTTCGGGAACGCAGAGGAAGGCTGTAATCGAGCGCGTTCAGTGGGAATATTATACTCAACAAAAATCCTATAGAACTTATGCTTGGTTTTGATTATTTTTCTTTGAAAAATTTTAAAACAGACTTAATAAATGCTACTTGGACAGGGTTTGGCCTTGTTTACACCTAATGTGGTGGAAATGGTTTTAAAATGCGTCAGTAAAATGTGATTACAAAGTGCTAACTCAACAGTGGCTTAAACTCCTTGCTGGTTCTGAAAATAGGTCCATATCCGCTGTTCTACTATTCTTGCACAAAATTACTATAATGAAACCTATCCTCTAATAAGAACCGCCCACAATCTACTGGAGGGTGATTTCAAGTGAATTCATGACAGCGATTAACAGGAACAGATAGTGGAAATGTAAATTTACCAAGAATTTCCATATTGATTGTGGCACAACTAACTTCACCACGGTAACAAGTAGATTGCCCGTCAAAATAATTCCATTCTCCACTCCAGTCCACTCCACGTCGAATACAAAGTGCTAATCATCCAGTAAGTCTACTCATTGAAACTGTTGTGTCAAATCGCTTGTAACCAATGGCAATTAATGTATTTCTGATGTCTCTTGGATGGGTATACTTTTCAATATCAATTCGAATACTCCACCGATTACACGATTTTGTCCTCATACCACAAAAAAAAAAGTAAAAAAAAAAGAATGAAAATTACCATTTTCGTATTTCATGTCGCTTTGTTTCAAGTACTCTTCTGTTTCCAATTTGTTGCGCTTGCCTCTGGAAAAGCGGATTCTTATTTAGTTGAATAGTCTTTCCAAATAGTTTGTTAGTCAAACAGAATATTTCAATTTAGAATCGGTAAGAGTCTAGTACTGCTTTTATGTCAAAGGAAGACATTCGTAGCTCTTAAAACCTGAAGGCGGAATTAATTAGACTGATACATGGATGGAATTTAAATGACATCGAGTATGGGAGGATCCAGTAAATTGAGACAAATTTCCATAGCGCGTGTACATGTTACCACTTCAAAGCGAGAATTTATGCTCTCTCGAGTTTTTAATCTACAAGCAATTAGGTACAATAGGGTGAGTTGTTTGCAAAAGCAATTTTGGCGAAAGGCTTCAGAGATTGGTTTTAAATTACCTGAAATTCGGAGGAATTTGAATTTTAGTCGTTAAAGAAAAACAACATTAAATTTCGAAGCAAATTTGTTGGAAGTACAGTATTATACATATAGTTGGCGCAACAGGTCCGTAGGGACCCAAGGCCTAGCTTCTCACAACCATTCGTTTTGTGTGAGTTTCATTTTTGGAACGAATGGAAGGGATCTACAATTTTATGCCGATTCCAAACGGCTTATTGAGAAGCTCTAAAGGAAGTTATACTCTCGGATGTTTGTCAGACGTTCGCGAGAGGTGGCGCAGTGGAAAAAAAAACCCTTATACAGTACTAAAAGAGTATACAGTATTCACAAGCTCCAAATATGGAAAAATAGTAACTTGCTGTTAAGTGTGTGAGGATCTTAGTTTTAAACCCTAATCGGTGTATTCAGATTTACATCTGCAGTGTTGCTATGTCCATTGGACAATTTTTCCCTTTGTTCCCACAGTCTCTAAAAATATGTTTCGCATTTATTACTAGATTTTTTTGGCTGCACATTTGTCCATTAACTTAAACGCTGAATAAAAATCTCCGGGTAATCGTATTGACCTTTTAAAATTTCACTAAACAAATACGATTCTGAATTCAAGTTTAAGGAGAAAAAAATGTTTGAATGCCCCCCCTTCCTCTCTTCACTTCTAAACTACTTGCATATGTATAAAGTATATGTCCAACAACTGCCACATCGACTGCATTCGAGCCCAATGGAAGTACTTATCAACAACTGCGCAAATTAAGACAATAAAACACGCCTAAGTCATGTACCATCATGTTTTGCCCATAAAATTACTGTCACATTATCATCATCAGCATCCACATTATAATTATGATTATTTTTATTTTTTGTTTTATTTCCTTTGACGACACAAAGACTCATCATCATTCGCAAAAGTTTTCGACTCAAAAGCATGCAACAGAGCATTGCAATGCACACAATCGCATATATGCGTGTGTATTGTGTATGACTAGTATTGCACTCGTTTTGTAGCTAAAAATATTTTTAATTGCATTTTGACATGCAAGCACATAACCTGCTCTCTATGGAGCTTAAATGAAAAATTATATTCGTCGTTTATGGTTGACGGTTTTTAGTTAGTCTTATGGTTTTGTTGATATTCTGTCTCTTGTTGTTGGATTGTCCTTTTTCGGAGTTCCGTTTGGTAATTAAAATAGGTTTTTTTTCAGACAAAGTTTGGGGAGTGGAATTGGTGTTTTTTGGCCTCATAAAAATTGTGTCCGTTTGCGACGAGTTATAGGAGAAAATTCGTCGAAACGTAGTTTTTATTGGGTACTAAAAATGTTACTTATAAGTTATGAGTAAAGAGTTAGGGGTAGGTTTCTTTTTTTTTTATTAAACAAAACGTTGATCGAAATTGCACTGCAAACAGACAAGTGTCTAGATGATACCAGGCTGTGGGGGATTAAGTGGGCTTGAACTAGTGTCACCAATAGACGAAAGTTCACCAAAGTCCTGTGTCAAGTGTGATCTCGCAAGACATAAGTTCAAGTCCCACTTCAATCAGCCATATAAGTCCGTAATGGATCACGGATAGTTGGAGATCCCAGGGACTAAAGTCCACGAGACACAAGTTCATAATGGACTTTTGTCCCACTTCTATAAGGGCCATAAGTCCATAACGGATTTACGTTTCGTGGACGTATGTCCCTGCGCCGCCGATCTGCAACTATCTCTAATCGAAATTTAAATACATATCCGTGAACAATGAAAGATTAAGACCCTCATATACATAAAAACCGAAGACCCATAGCCCACCACCTGTGTCAGCGCACAGCAAGCAACCGCATTCGAGGGCTACCTTGAGTTGGGTGTTAATTAGAGCGAAAATATGCGTAGCATTTTTGTCGGATATACTGGTTCTGCATGGTATCTGTTCCAATTAAGTGCGTGTTTGAGGAAACACTATATTCGACTAGACTAGACTGAATAACCGTCCAAAGTAACACGTGAAATAAAATATAGGTACTCACATGCATCACATCGAGATATACATGAGTGTACGCTGTATGTGTACTTTGACAGGAATAACCACATGCTTGTTGATACAAAATGTTGTTTTCGTTTCGGATTTGTCTTTTTCCTTTTGCAAATATTTTGACGGTCGCCGAAGAAGAAATATACGATAAGGATAAGCCATCACAGATATAGATTGCATTCTGGACAGTAGCCTCGTATATGTGTTTCTTGATATATTTATATATACATGCATAGTATTATTCCATAAGAGAGACGTACACTCATTTTAGAGGATGACGCATTGAGTCTATTTACGACTCGCCAGTCTCAATACTGCCCTACCACAATGTAAATATTTTGTAGGCAATTTTCTTTCGGTTTTAAGCAAATATGTACTAAAAATGTTTTCAGTGGCGTCGCGTCAGCGGGTTTTTTATAGCACCTACTCGATGTGTGTTCGATTTTAGCACCTTCTGAGATGGTCACACCTTTTTTTTTTTTGTGAGGAACGCTTTTGTTTCCTCCTTTCATGCACGGGAAAGGGTATATGCATTTGAACAAAGCAAATTTTAGACAAATAAACTAGTGCTTTGAAAGAGCACAAAACTTACTCACGAAATGTTAGGTGAGAATTATACATCTGATAAAACTAAATGACTTTTTTCAGCAACCCACTAAAACATTTGCAACAGCGTTGCTAGTTGAGCTGTCACAGAAAATAATTGCTTAGGCGGTGGTTGGTAAAAAAATAAAGGGTAATTTCTAATTTTATTGCTAAAACTTGTTACACGTACGGAATGGCAGGAGTAGGAAATGTCACAAGTAGACTGTTACTCATTGTAGGTAAATTTACACGTAGAAAAGTCTGATTGTAGGAAAATAAATAGCAATGCTATTAATAGTTTCATTTGAAAACAAGAGCGGGCCAAGTATAGACTCTTGTGGCACTGTAAACTTTATTATGGGAAATCCGACCGTTTTCCTTTCAAAAGATCACTTTGTCTACATATGGGGCGATCCTAATAAATCATATTTAGTGTCTCGGCTAGATTTAACGAACTCACAATACCGAAATTTTCCTTATAGAATTAACTGTTGTGACAATATGCAGTGTGAAGGTTAAAAATAAAAAAAAAAAAAAAATATTCAAGCAGGCGGAAAGAAATTCAAATTAAACTGAAGTTCAGAAATAAGTTTATTGGAAGCTCTGCAAAAATCTAAAGACTATTTTTTGAGAACTGTGGTTTTTGTGTTATTTTTTTTTTTTTTCACGCACAAAACCAAACCTGTTTAGCAGTGTCTTAAGTCAAACTAAGTGGAGACTCAGAGTAGCTTCAACCAATCGCCTGTCGCGCATTGAAATTAGTGACAAATTTTAATCATCCGACAGATCTTTAATGGATATTTTTTTCATTTGGGGATGGGGCAAGTCAGCGTAATCAAATAATAGCTGACCCTAAAGAGCATTTGCTCAAAACAAAGTAATCACATTTCATAGGATCGCCCTCCCTGCAACTCCATCACACATAATAGGTAAACATTATTCATCCATAAAATAATCTGATGGGAAGTCCCTCATTATTTTATTTTTGTACTCCAAAACTTCATGACAAAAGTAATGATTCGCAATTGGCAAACAAAAATAATGCATCGCTATTACTCATCCGATATATTAAAATACAAACTTCCACTTCAATTCGGCAATTTTTCAATTCCCTCCTTCTACCATCATATCCATCCATTACAGCCACCATATACACTATCACTTTATCTTGTCGTATCACATCTCGAGCCAGCAAATATTATAAAACTTGGTAAATGCTGGATAAGGCAGAAAAAAAAAAAACCAAAACCTCAAATGAAATCCATGAACAATGTGCACATTTTTTCTTTTACATATACCCACATTTTATATATACGAATATGTATAGAAAAAAAAATAAATAAAACAAGATAAATAAAAAGAAAAGTAATGAAAGAAATGAGAAAAACTGAAACTCCATTAATCTCACCGCATTTCGCTTCATCCGGGATAGGGTGAAATATGGTGGAGCCCCGCACAGTGAAAGAAGAGATATGGAGGCGAAAACAATCCAAAGAGAAGAAGATTTAACCAACGTAAAGAAGAAAAATGCACACGACCTACCCCAAGGCGAAATGTATTATTATTCTCTCCCTGGTTTGTTGGTTGCTTCTGTTTGCTGCTGCTGCTGTACCGCACCCCATTTTTCCAAAACATAGTGCAACAGAAGAAAATATACAAAAACGACAAAGACAAGTGCAATGGGAAGCGAGTCGGAGCGAGTGAGAAGGGACCAAACCCACCAACAAGAGGACACAAGCAGATCATATAAAATGCAATAAATTTTTACGACTTCATTTGGGGATTTTTTTTTTTTTTTTTATTATTATTCTCGGGTTGGCTTCTTTTTCTTTTTTTTTTTGTTTTTTTTTTTTGGGAATTTCTCATCTCATCAATGGGTGCTGGGTTTGGGTTTGTGAACGATTTTCATTTTAAGTTTTATTTTGCAATCCAATGACTAGTTTCGTCTGGACTTGCACCACTTGAGAGAGTGAGAGAGAGTGTGTGAGAGAGAGAGCGAGAGAGAGAGAGAGGGATAGAGCAAAACTACCCCCTGAAATGCAATGTATTGGGGAATAAAGTTTTCGACGAATTTCCAGCGGGAAGGGAGCAATCCTAAATGATTGTGTCCGAGACAGTCTTCTTGTCGCAATAGAACATGCAATAGATACCAATAGATATATAATGGCCAACTAAAAGGGATATACGGGTAATTTTCTGTGACCAATTGCATTTTTGAGACGACAAAAAGTTTCCCTACATAATGCATAAACCATGTTCTGCACAAAAGTACAACGAATGGGTATTTTTTTAGTAATTGACTTCTTTTTTTTTTTTTTTTTTGTTGTCTTGGGAAGACGTAGTAGTTACATATCTTCTTTGTCAATAAACATTTTTCCTGGGAATGCATTTCATTTTGAATTGCGTGGGTGAGTTGCAAGTTTGGAAAACTACCCAAAAGTAATACCCCAGTGACAGACGAATGAAGCTGTGTCATTTGTTGACATTCGTCTTTCACGTTTTTAGGGTTTTTTTATTGTTTTTTTTCAAGCAATTTCGGGCGAAATGTGTAAGCAAAGTATATATGCAGAGTGGTGGCGGAGGGAATAGCTGGTTTAACACCAACGTTGAACAGAAAGCAAATTGTACAGATAAATTTTGTATTTTTATTTCACTGTTTACAATTTTTGCTCATTTTCATCGTGTTTTCCTATTTTTTTTTTTACTGGAAACTCCTTGTTTTACCCCAAAAACCTTGAGCTAGATTTTTGCAGTGATTTTCATTTTGAGGGCATATACCAGCTAAAGTAAAGTATTTCATTGTTAAAAATAAAAAATTAAAGAAAATAAACGTTTATCGGAGAAGATGGCCAAAGGGGGTGCAGTCTGAGTGTAACAAAGGAGCGCCGCCTCCTGTTTTGCGGTTGTCTATACTAAACTGGTTTCGAGGAATGTTTGTGACTGATTATTGGTATGTAAAGGGTGGTCCAACCATAATGCACGATATTAATTGTGAGTCACACCTTAACGTCAAGTTTTTTGCCCAACTTAATTTGACATTTCTTTGTTTAAGTGTTTGACAAATTCAACCATGGAGAGGTACACAATTGAGCAGCGCGTTAAGATTGCTAAAGCCTTTTACGAAAATGGGCTTTCAAATCAAAGTGGTCAGGATAATCGACCAAATGTGTCCACAATCGGGAGAATTGTGCTCAAATTTCAGCAAACCGGGTCTGTGCATGCTCGCCCAATTCGTTTTGCGGAAAACATTGCTGTTGTTCGCGATAGTGTGGCAGAAGAGCCGTCAACCTCGACTCGTCGTCGTGCCCAACAATTGAACGTCTCACGAACATCACTGATGCGAATTTTGAATTAAGAAATTGAGCATATGGACCTGGACGATATGTGCTTCCAACAGGATGGTGCCACTTGCCACACAGCCAACGAAACAATGGCTCTTTTGCGCGAGAAATTCAATGGCCGTGTTATCTCACGTACGTCGTGGCGATGTTAATTGGCCGCCACGATCATGTGAATTGACACCGTTGGACTTCTTTCTTTTCGGATATTTAAAAGTTAAAGTGTACGTCAATAAGCGAAGAACAATTCAAGAGCTAAAGGATGAGATAATTCGGCACATTAACGACATTGAACCTCAATTGTGTGTCAGGGTCATTGAAAATATGGACCATCGGATAGAGGTATGCCACCGAAGCCGTGGCGAGCATTTGGCTGATATTTTGTCACTCATAATTGTCATAGATCCTTCTATCATAATAAAAAAAAATTAAGATAATTCTCTGAAAACTTTTTGCTTCATTTACAATTAACGTCGTGCGTTTTCGTTGGACAACCCTTTATATTAATTTTTTTTAAATGAACTTTTAGGAGAAAGAGTAACATCAAATTTGGTTTGAGGGTGGATCTTAGAAAAATAAAATACAGGAAACGATTGCAAACCCGACGGACGTATGCTTGAAAAATCCCGCATACATGCAATTTGTTATAGAAAGGAAAGAATAGACTTAAGATAGTTAAAAATTGGAAACTATATCCTCCAGACGATGAGCGGTAAAGAAGAACTGGTTGCTACTTTCTTAAAGGGTTTTGGTTTGGGTATAGTTGAAACTAAAATTGTTGTAAGCATATATTCAAACAGTTGACTACAAATTTGATTGATGAGAATATCACCCCAAAAATCAGCTTTAAAAACTTTTGGTAAACCAATTCCTGCCCAAATTGGATAAATTGAAAAAAAAAAAAAAACCTTTGAGTCAAGACCAATGAATATTACTAGACTACTCTGCTAAATGTTATATTTAATTTCATTTCCAGTAGATCTGTGTAAACAAATGACGCTGCAATTACATTTGAACCGGTTATTTAATATTCGTTGTGTGACTCTAGGGATCAGTTTGAAGTAGTACATCAGTAATCTGGTTATCGTCAATGAAACTGCATAGTTATTTCTTTTCTGATATTTCCGTTGCGAAGTTACTTAAATCTTGCAGTTATTTAGGTACAAAATGAGCGAAAAATTGTCTCATCAGTAATGGTGGCACGACTGAATATGATTAACACGGGCATTAAATTCAATCAGACTTTTAAACGAGACAGATGTATGCCAACTTTAAGCAATGCACTGACCAGGTACCTACTAAAATTGTGTAGGAATTTTTTCCACATTTACAAGTTCTGCCAACTAAACCCTTTACATACATATCAAAGCAAATGGGTTTTTATAAAGGGTGATTTTTTAAGAGGTTTAGAACTTTTTTTTAAAAAAAAACACAAAAAATTCGAAAAAATGATTTGAATCGATAGTTTGAACCTTGCAATTTAATGTTTAAAGATAATTTCATGCAAATGTTGACCGCGGCTGCGTCTCAGGTAGCCCATCCGCTGAGTCCAATTTTGGCATACTCTTTCACACATATCGGCCGGTATCTCACGAATGAATGCATGGATGTTGGCTTCCAGTGCGTCAATCGAAGCGGGCTTGTCCCTATACACATTAGCCTTGGCATACCCCCACAAAAAATAATCTAATGGTGTCAAATCGCACGATCTAGGCGGCCAATTGACCGGCCCGAAACGTGAAATTAACTGTTCACCAAACTCGCCTCGCAATTGCGCCATTGTTTCGCGTGCTGTGTGGCATGTGGCACCGTCTTGTTGAAACCACATATCATGCAAGTCAAGAACTTCCATTTCGGGCAAAAAAAAGTTTGTTATCATCGCTCGGTAGCGTTCACCATTAACAGTAACGCTGCGATTCGCATCATCTTTGAAGAAATATGGCCCAATAATGCCGCCAGCCCATAACACGCACCAAACAGTGGCTTTTTCGGGATGCATTGGTAGCTGTTGCAATGCTTCTGGCTGATCTTTACTCCAAATGCGGCAATTTTGCTTATTTACGTACCCATTCAACCAAAAATGAGCCTCATCGCTGAACACAATTTTTCGATAAAAAAGCGGATCCTCGGCCAGCTTTCCAAGAGCCCATTCACCAAAAATTCGGCGTTGTGGTAGGTCGGCTGGCTTTAGTTCTTGCACCAGCTGTATCTTAAAAGGCTTTACGCCCAAATCCTTCCGCAAAATCCACGTAGTGCTGTAACAAAGGCCTAACTGCTGGGAACGGCGCCGAATCGATATTTCGCGGTCTTCTGTCACACTAGCTGATACGGCCGCAATATTTTCTTCACTACGCACAGTACGTAAACGTGTTGGTGGTTTAATGTCCAACAAAGTAAATTTGGTGCGAAATTTGGTCACAATCTTCCGAATAGACTGCTCAGAAGGTCGAGAATGCCGATCATAAAATGGAAGCAGCGCGCGATGAACATTTCGAACCGGGCACGAATTTTGATAGTAACATTCAATAATTTGCAAGCGTTGTTCATTTGTAAGACGATCCATGGTTAAATTGCAAACCAAACTGAAGCTGTTTGACAGTGACACAAGGTACTAAACACACGTCAGCTGTCAAAACCAGTGTTGCCAAAACCAAACCAGCTAAAAAATCACCCTTTACAATAATATCTCTGTGACTTATCAACGAAATACCCCCTGCTGTTGTGTTTCCCTTTCAATGACGCATTTGAAGACAAAAATCGCACTTGGAGTTCTATTTTTCGATACATGTACTCGCACTACCCCACAAAATTCTACCTTGAAGAGTACTATCACCCGAAAAAATAATAATAATAATTATCTTCTTCCAACAATTCAATCTAATGCATCAGAGCTAGGTCGTTGGCCTTAAGCTGAATCATCGTTAAAAGCAAAAAAAAAATTTAGGTATACTGTGTACACCCCAGAAAAATGCCGCCGCACATACCTATACTTATACACAGAGAAATAAAGAGAAGAAAAACTCCTCAACTTAACCAACAGCTATCTAATTTTTGACACCTGTTTTTTTTTTTTTTTTTTTTTTTGCTTATCTTTACCCTCCTACCTTTTGTTTTAAAATTCGGATTTTTTCCCTGGTGCTAGCAAAATATAATAAACCAAAAGGAAAACATTAATTTTCATGGAAAATTCACCCAGCAGGTGATGTGCTTCGAAAACAAAAAACAAAGTGTTTGAGTTATGCCAGCGATTTGCTTGGCATAGACTATCCGTCTGATTCGACGCACAGACGTTGTCAACCAGAAGCGGAAAACTTTGATGAGAAGCAAAGTTTTATTCTTATCCCAATTTTAAAAGTAAACACTAATATGCATGTGCAGCATCTCATCGTGTGTGATAAAATGCAGGAGAAATGCATTGTTAAGTAAATATTTAAATATTCATTTAAAACCACGATTCGTGCCGCCTTAATATAAGCTCGTCATTTATTGAACCCACAGAGAGGGAGAGGGGGACCGATTGCCATTCGATGTATGAAAGGCTAAAATAAATTGATTCATCCTTCCATCTTCGGTTTTGCATGTTCGTATACTTTGATATTGCTTTGTCGAGTTGTTTATTCGATATAAGTAGAGGTACGGACTGTTTTGTGTACCTACGCGTATAGGATTTGATTTGAAAATTAAATAAATATATATTTAAGACAAAAAGGTGTAAAATGAAATTAAAAGCAATTGCCGATCCGCAAATAGCCATCAAGACGTCAGCGCAGATGAGGCAAGGGACTGGGTAGATCGATGTCGCTGTGGTGTTAGGTTGTGGGTATTTTTGCCTTTTGTGAAAAGGAACATCTTTTCACCTATGGAAGGAATTATTGGTAAATGGACAATTTTGTTAAGCATAACTTCAAAAGACTTGGAAATAAAGGATATATTTAAACAAAAATTGCAAAAATACTATCAACAATTTTAAATTTATATATAAAGGGTCCGCCATCTAACTTTTTTTTTTCAACTAGTGCTTATTTCGCGAATGGTAACACTTAGCTCATGTCTGATTTGACAGATAATTAGTTTTATCCTTCCGCTGAACGAATATGGTTGTGTATACGCTTGAACAACGCTGGGAGATATTGCGACATACTTTGAAAATCATGGTAATCATGGTAATGAAGCACCGTCAGCTCCGTATGTTCGTTATGTGAAAAAGTGAAAGAAACTGGCATCCTCATCGATAAACCAAAGCGTGAAAAGCCTAAAACAGTGCGTACACCCGAGAAAATTGCTGCTGTGGCAGAAAGTGTGCGCGAAGCGCCATCAACATCAATTCACCGTCGTTCTCAACAATTGAACATTTCGGAGACATCATTGAGACGAATTTTGCATAAAGACCTTGGTATGACGCCATACAAAAATTGAAGAGGAGGTTATTGGCAACATTTGGTTTCAACAGGACGGCGCTACGTGCCACACAGCCGAAGCTACACTCGATGTTTTGCGCCCTGTTTTTGAAGATCGCATTATCAGCCGCAGAGCTGATGTCGTTTGGCCACCTCGGAGCTGCGATTTGACACCGTTGGACTATTATTTGTGGGGTGCCGTAAAAGATAAGTGTTATAAGTGTTAAAGGACAATATTCGTGAAGCCATTGGTGAAATACAGCTGAACACAATCTATAATGTGCTTAAAAATTGGACCGATCGTGTAGGGTACTGCATGGCCAGCCGAGGCAGCCATTTGAATGAAATTATTTTCCATTATTAACCAGAAGGATTGTACTTTCAAATAAAAAAAGAAATTTGAGAAAATATTCAGCAGTTTTTTTTATAGCGGACCCTGTATATAAAAACAAAAACGGACGTTTCCAAATAATTGTTAAGGTCTATTCACATGAGAGCGAATTGCGAACTGTGAACAAACGAATATTCGTAGTTTCTGACATTTCATTTACATGAAAACTTTTTTTAGTCACAGGTACCCGCGAATCAGTTTCATTGTTGAAAGTTAAGTAAGGATCGCGTCTGTCATGTGGATTGTGAATTAAGTGTGACAGTTCGCGGCAAGAATTTTCAATTCGCGGGAAAATTGTTGTAATTGTTAATTCAACTATTTAAATCAGTTTCGAGATTGGATAAAAAAAAAAAGGCGTTTTTTTAAACAACAGTGAAGAAATAAGAGCTTCGTTGCATTGTCCACCTTTACCATTGCCTTAATTTTGTAGCTTTACATGCCCATCTGTACCTATTGCATAGAATGAACAAATATTTCCCATAAACATAATATCCCTCTGTAGAATTAAAAGAATTAAAAACTCCCACAATACCAGCAAATCAACTTTCTCCGCCAGCAGATGTGTTCGTCCGTGAACTTCTAAGTGACAACGTCAAGCAATCTTCCGACACAAAACAAAGGCGACCACATTCTCAGCTATAGACAAAAAGGAAGGGACTCGAAGAAACAAACCACTCGTCAGACCACACAGAGCAAACGAGAAAATTGCTAAATTTACACGCCATTAAGTGATAATTAACGTAACAAGTGGTGCAAGCAAACACAACGCACAAAGCCACTGTTGGATATACCTTACACTTGATGATCGTGTTTGCACTAGTCACTTAATTTGCTAATGCTGCGCCATTTCTATTGCACTTTGTAATGGTATTAACATGCCTTTTGGTTTGACAAATAAAAGGACACCACTTCAGCTTACCCACACGTAGGTCACCCATATCATCCAGAGTAAATGTCTGCACACACATAACCTCTAAAATTGTTTAGTGAAAATGCAATTATAAAATTTAATAGTCTACGTAATGAGCTGCAGTTTAATTGCTTTTGTGTTGAGCTGTACAAAGTGTGGCACCACTGCTGATAGACGTTTTGCTATAGTGCAATTACATTGCGATGGCATGGGAGAGTCCTTTTCCTAAGTGCTTTGTTTATCGCATTAATTTGGGATGGCTTTGAAGTGTTACAGTTATTTTTAAAGAAAAACTACACAAGGATATAAATCTAATGTAGAAATTGATTAAGTCAGCTATTTCCTGTACTCTGCATCGATTTGAAGCAACAAATTAAACAATAAAGAAAGATTACGCAAAACGCAGTTGCATGTCGTATTTACCAACGCGCAGACAAAGCAATTCGAAATTCGCCTGGAATCATTCATTTACTTTGTCAGTAGTGGTAATCATAACTATAAGCATATAAACTTTCTGAATAACAACTGATCAAATTATAAAGTGTTGAAGCTATAGTCGGAGTGTTTTTACGAACGAATCCAAAGAGAGTGACGAGGTAAAGAAAAAGATGGACCAAACAAAGTTTAATTTGACGGACAGATGGCGTTGTTCTGATTTTAATGATAGCCCGTCCGGGATCAAATTCTACTAGTTATTACGGGTGTATTTATTTTCCTATCGTATTCTTTTTTTAAAAAACTTCAATGTGCCGAAATAACTCATAAAACGGACTCTATTCCGGGGGGAATTTTTTTCAGTACAACGCCATCTGTCCGTCAAACTAATGAATATTCTTTGTTTGGCCTATCTTTTTCTCTAAGTACTTCTCTCGGCAAAGGCGAAGCTATAACCTTTTAACAGCGGCCGAGATGATGGTTTTGCCTTGCTCTATACTCGTGACAAAAGAGCCTGCTCGTCAACATTTAGCTAGAAAACAGGATTACCGTTTCGAATCCAATTCGATATACACATTTTGTTTTGATATCTACAAAATCGCGTCTACATAAATACAAGTATCCGTCAAGTTCACGCATTGGCTAATCAACTGCATAACAAAACACAGTTTAAAAAGTCAAATTGGTTACTAAACTAGATACGTCTTCTTGCACAACTTCATTTTGTCACATATCGCGTAGGGCTCGCATGCAATATCTTTTCAGCCCTACGGCGACAAGGACAAACGCAATAAAGTGTGGTCAATCGACTTCGATTCGTCGTAGGTATTACAATTGTGAAAGTGCCCAATTACAATTTGAATTTCCCGAATTTTCCGCCCACTCGAAATTGTGACAAAAAAAAAACAATTGCAAAATCACAACTGTAATTGTGACACACCCAACCTTAACTGCCAGCACTAAGTCACCTGGCAACAATACGCAAACTGACTCATTCGCCGAATTGGCTCTCCCCTCGCACAAGTACTTAACTTAAAAGTCTCATAAACTATTTCACCATAAAATATAGACTGCCCAAATTGTTGGTTTCTTTGTTGCGTAAGTCACATAAATTACAGTTGCCTATTGTGTAGTGTTGTGTTGCCATGTACAAGATACAAATCACGTTTTATACGCACTTCATAAACAGTCCACAAAATCAACTCCATATAACAATATACGCTTGTTACTATAATATTTTACCTTCTTTTTGTTGTTTGTTGGTTAGGAATTTGAACATTTTCAAGTATCAATCAAGAGACGAGCGGAAAATGATATTAGAGAGCCCACCTCAACCTCTAAAATCGCTACATATGCGTACAAATATGTACCTGCAAGTGTGTATACGAAATGAAAAGTGAAAGTGGGCCTAGGCCTAGTTTCTATAAACATCCCACCTGTGACGAAGAGCTTCACTTAACCACTCCGACATGTGCGGCCACATAAATTGTAGTAGAATTCGAGATGAGACAACATCAAAATGGAGACTGACAGAATTGGTTCGGAGCCGGGCTTTGAGTTGGCAAAGCTGTTTGCGAAATGAAAGCTAGGTTTCCTTGGTGGTTTAGTGTTTTTGTGGAGTAAAAAAAAAGAATTCCTCTTCGAGTCCTCGTTGGTTTTTCGTTTCGTTTTACAAGGAAGCCCATTACGCTTTGATTACTGTGTGGTTAAGTATCACTCCCATAACCATGGATAATTAAATATCAGATCCAACAAAACATTTCGCAAAAACTACGTTCATGTGTGCGTGTGTGTGGGTCTAAAGTGGACATGTAAAACAATACGAAATGCAACCTCCGGTGAGTATCATGGATATCATCATCATCATTATCATCATCGTCGTCATCAACATTGCAGAAGCATCGTCATCCGCGTATTAGATGCGCTCTGATTGTTCGCTAATTCGCCACTGTGTGCTGCTTTTAAGAGATCTTTGCTGCGAGATAAATTTTTATAGTTTAAGATGCATTTCTATCTTCGTGTGTATATAGATGAGATTTTATGGATTTTGATCCAAATGAGGCTTGTAGCTGGTTGCAAAACTGAGTGTAATGGTTGCTGTATAGCAATTAGTGATAATTTATTGCAATAATTTGTGTTTAAATATACATTTCGCATCAAGAGCAATTCGTTGCTACAATGTGTATGATTTTGTTTATTTAATCCCACGACGAGGGTTATCATTTATGTATGCAAAAATTTGTTTTTCCAATCGTTGGTGCTTTGACTTTGAAACGTTTGCAGATATCAGTGAGAGATATTTTTTTATTTTTTCAAGTTTTTAAATTGCGTCTTAGTTTTCCATAGGATTTATAATTTTTTTAACATCTTCAACGTTTTTTGGAACGAACATTTTGATGAGTAGATATTTTAAACGAAGGTCTACTGCAGAAATGCAAACAGAATTGTTCTCTATAGCTATTATTAGTCTCTTATTTCAAACTGTGACGCACTGTTGGGCGCCACTTCAGATTTTGTTTATATCTACTTCAGTCCGAGGAGCAATTTCACCTTGTTCGCTCGTTTGTTCAATTAATAAGACTTAATTAATAGAATTTCGAGTCATAAAACAAAAATCATCTAAGGAAAATATAGAAGACCAAAAAATTAAGGATTTAATGCGACGCGAGGGAATAAGTAGTATTTTTGGATCTTACAACATGATCTAAGCTAGAGGGGAAAATAAATAAGAAAAACGAAGAGGAAGCTGAATTCAAAAAGTTGTCATGAGCAACACAGCGACCGCAGCCAAAAACTTACTGAGATCAAAAATCTGGCAAGAAAGGGGGTCCTAGAAATGACCTATAAACTGATACGCCCCAGAGTTCCCAGTGGTCTTAAACAGCGACCCAATTTTGAACGACCAGAAACTAGAAATGTGTTCGAACACGATAGCAAAACAGCTAGTCTCTAACTAGCGGTCGTTTCTGTGAGATTTTATTTTTGAACCGAAATGGAGCAAGTCCGATAATTTATATCGAATCCAAAGGGCGGATTTGAGAACGTTTTTGGTCAGTTTAACAATCTCAGATGTTTATCAGACGTTCGTAAAAGGTAGCGCCGTAAAAAAAAAATATTAAGCCTAATACTGCGATTTTCCAAGGGCCCTCATACTCTCAATGAGTCCATCAATTAACATAAATCGAAAACGAGCATCACCAGTTCAGTTTTTAATCGTGTCCCTGTCACCGTAAAAAAATCAAGCCATACATTCGTAAAAATTCCATCCGAAGAAACAATTTCTAAATTGCATTCTTAGTCAATTCCGGCACTCGCAAAGACAAGCGACACATACGATTTTTGAATCCGTGTTTCAGCAGCCCTATATCTCCCTCAAAATACACTCTCGAAACGAAACCCAAACAAAACATTAATTTCCTACAAATACTCTTGCATGCTCAGGAAAAAAAAAAAACACCGGAGGAGAATAAAGCAACAACAACAAACAAAAAAGCAATCGCATCCAAATAACACATGTGGAGAATACAGAAAATTCGAAAACCAGCAAAATAAAAACAAGAGCGCTAAGAAAAGCTTTTTGCTCACCCATACGAAGCCGTGGCTCTATTCGAATTCGCTTGGTATATGTGTCGCGTTTTTGACACACTCTCTGGCGTAATATTGCCTGCGCTGCAATTGCAAAAGACGTCAATATAGGCAAAGAGGCAGCCATTTTTTGTGAAAATCTCTTCAGCTATTGTTTCTTGGAAGTCCAAAAGTACGTTTAAGCGGAAATGTTTCTTCTTTTTCTATATAGACGTATATATTTAAAATTCGTAATTCAAACGAAATGAGAGGAAGCTTTTCCTACGGCATCCCAATCGAATGTGAAAAGGTAAGACTCGTCAAGTTTAAGGTGCCCTTTACTGGTGTTCGTGTTGCTGAACACACTCAATCGCGAACCCACCACTATCGCGAGCGTACTTATCCCTTGGGGGGGTGGAGGAAAAAACGGGAGTGCTGTGTGTGGCGAAGAGAGAAACAACCGTCAAGCCGATAATTTTCTGTCTATGGCAAGTCTGGGTTCCTTTTTTTTTAAATTGCCTGACATAAAGAAAACAACAACAATAAAGTAGGCGCGTTTCAATCTCATTAGGCCATGGTGAAGTTTGTTACGTTGTTTTTTTCTCTCGTGTTTTCATCATGGTGGCAAGGAAGCTATATCTACATCCGTTTATATATCTCTGGAACAGCGTTGACACCACAATTTGGAAATTAAGATAACTTTGTGCAAATTGGAGGGCTAACTCTTAAATATTTATGCCTAAAACTGTTGCCACTCTAAAGGGACAATTTTGTAGAGAATGAAGAAAATATGCGGATGTATTGGTTAGACTGGATTTGAATGGGCCTGGTGAACTGTTGGTGCCAGGTACCATTTTCTTGCCTTCTAGTAAGACACAGGCTTCACATTTGTCTGCATGATTTAGAAGCGAGGACGAAACATGGTGAGTTATGGAGCGTCACACTTTAAGGAGTTGAGTTTCACCAACCGCCAAAATACGAGTCTGTTTTTATGACACACAAGAATTTTATTCAACTACTTTTGCCTTCTGTGAGCCTTTTCAAGAGATATTTCAAGTCTACTGCGCACTCCATTCTTGGCAATCTGGTTAGTCCGACTGCTGTAGAGAGAAAAATATTTTTGTTACGTACAGTCTGCTTCAAAGCTCAGTTTTCATGTTCTCTCATTGCACCTAACCACTAACCAATTTATTTTCATTCACCAGGACATTTTTGAATAGCAAACATTTCCAACATCCAGCGCGACAGCACACACTCTCAAGAGTGCATACACAATTAGTCGACAATCAAAATATTCATTCATTATTATTCATTTATGCATTGCTTACGAAAGTTTAAGTAACAATTTTCAAAATATCGAAAATAAATAAGGAACAGCAAATTTGCATGCGCAAACTAAAAGTTCGTGAAGAGACTATGAGAAAGGAACACACATCTGTATCATGTGTGGGTACATGAAAATGGAAGTCATTCAAATATTCACAATATATTTTTATATTTAAAAAAAAAAATTCCTTTCCGTTGAGTTATTGGTTGCAACCATTTTTTTTGTTTTCAGGTTATTTTGTTGTTACAAGTGACCGCTTGCCCAATCGATTTGCATTGTAAATTGACGCTGCCGCGCATACTTAAGTAAATAAAAATTCAAGAAAATTGACTATTTCAAGTGGACGTGGTGCAGTGTGGTGGCAGCAAGTTTATTTTTAGCTAAATGTCAAAGTGCTAGGCAAATTAAAAACAGTATAGATATCATAACACACTCTTGCATTGTGTTCAAATATGGTCTTGGTCGTATTGAAATGGCATGCAAGGATTTATATTCAAGTACTTAAAAGTGTACTAAATTTTTAAGAGACACGTTTCAATGAAAATAATTGAAAGAACTACAAACTATCCCTTTGAAAAGCTTAAAATATTAGTACTAAAAGAGTACTAAAACAGGAAAGTAATTGAATTAACCAATTTTTGCAACACGCAGTGTATCACTTCTGTTTGAATATAGTTGGAAGTTGAGCTATTCCATTTAATTGTACCTTAGCACCATTTTGCTGGGACTTATCAAATCGTTAGAAAACTATTCAAAATGGCACGTATAGATGAAAACATAAAAAAAAACCATCAACTCTTGGTTAATGCTTTTTTTTATGACTCAACTACAGACGTGTATGTAGACTTAATGTTGGGCTGACTTGATTGAGTCATACGTAACTCCGATGGGTTCTTTAAGATATACTTTATGCGAACTATTGCTGGTGACTATCCGTACTAAGTTCTAACTTTATGTGCTGTTCGGAAGATTGAACATATTTTAAAGTCCAGCTTAACAGAGAATCATTTGTAATGAACCTTTTTAGCCCTATACATAACCTTAGTAGACAAATATCCCTACAAAGTCAAGTTACAAGTAAAGGTTACTATCGGTAGCTCATTTTTAAGTTAAAACATACACTTGAAAAGTGCACAATCCTAGTACATCAGGTGTTTACAAAAATAGTACTAAAAAGTAGGTACTAAACACATGTAAACTTCCGCTTCTTGATAAAGTACTCAATGTTTCTATTTAGTACTAGCTAGAGTCGTTCTGGCAATAGATAATTGAATGTGGGAAGTCTCGTAAACATGAGCTGAATTGCAATTGAAAAATCCGCATCCGATTAAATGGAAAATTTCTAACAGTCGAATTTAAATTACTATTGCAAACACTTACCCTGCATTTTCGGCTGCAACAATTGACATGTGGGGCTCATCTGTTAGCTGCAGCGTAGATAGGCCCTGTGGAGGCGCTTGAGGAGCAGAAGGCCGCTCCGTGGTCGCTGTAACGCCAGCCACCTGAAACAACAAAAAAAAAAAACATATTTAGTCGAGTCACCAATTTTTCACGATTAATTCAAATCGATTTCATTAAAGGTAGGTATATACACCGATACTCCCGCACACAGAAAAAAAAAAAAAAGAGAATGCAACCTCACGAAACACAAAAAAAAAAACAAAAATAAAGTGAAACACATAAAAAATAAAAATTCAGAAATTAAAATATCAAATGACAAGAGAGGAATATCAGGCAGCCGCCAACATCATCGCCAACGTGTTTGCCTTCATTACTACGAAGATGATGTATCTCTCACTCTGGCTACTTTATATGGAGATGTCTTTGCCTGCCAACAAGCATCAAGTGTACAAAGTATCTAGATACATTAACTAAGTAAATATGTATGCATAGATAGGATGGATGGATGGGATGTGGATGGAGTCAAGAGACCCCTTAGGCGGTTTGCTTTCGACACAAGAATTGTGTTTGTCCCCCCAAAAATGTACCCATCTGTGAAAATTAATTTCGACGTTTTTCATTTTGGGTTTTTTTTGTCCAGTTTTTTTTTTTTAGTGGATGCTCTTCATCCTTAACCATTCATTTATTGACAGGCAGTCATCTCATAACATAAACCAAGTGGCAATCATACCATACATACATACCCATACTCGTACACGTACTTACTGCACTCTTGTTTTGAAGATCGACAAAAAAAAAAAATACGAAAATTACTTTCATCACACTTTCATGCATTTCCACTTTTGTCTTGAGCTCGAAAATATAAAAGTAATGACAGCCCCATTGCTGCGAAGGATGTGCTCCAAGACAAAAGGCACGTAAACCAAAAAGCCTCCACAATTTTCCACACTTCCCACAAAAAAGAAATGAAAAATAAAACAAGGTGAGTGCAAAGAGACGGAGGCTCCCTCATGCGGTTGAGAGTAGCTTATGTAAGAATAGTAGCTCAAAGACGCAATATGGACTATTTTTAACGGACCGTTTAAAGAGATGCCTTTAAGACAGTTTCCCCTTGGAGTTGTGCATTTTCTCTAGCAAGAAATAGTTCGTATACAGGAACATGGCCGGAAAAAGGGAATCCTTTGATGTTTCCTTGCGTTGGCAATTTTTGGTTTCACAGATTCTCAACATTTCAGCGAGTGTGTAATGATACTTCATGCCATGACGATTCCTGCCAACATAGGCAATTTAACTACAAAGAAGATGGATTTTTTTTTCTGTTCGTTTAATGATTTAATTAAAAGTCAACAGTGAGAGTAATTTTTTTTAATTAGGTATATATGGTATAGCAGGGCAAATCAGATAAAGTCAGTTGATGTTGGTAAAACAAAGCCGAACTTTTTCACACATCACTCACTTCGCCTTGACTTGGACTAGGACTCTAACTGAATACAAAAATTAGTTATGAACTTTTAAAATAAGTACACCGAATGATACCACATACTTTGTTATACCTAGTTTATCTTTGGACAGATTCTTGAAATTCAGTTTACAATAATATGATAATCAAATCAAATTAAGTGGTAGCCTTAATTTTTTGTGAGTATGCAAAGGCGGTTTTCGATGAAGATAAGTTTCGTCCCGAAATGTAGCGCCATTAAAATTTCAAAAACTGCCTATTTCACAGCAGGATTAGTTGAAAACTGTAGCTGTGGTTTCTGTTTTAGGGTGGGTTCACACCTAGGAAGTGGCAAACTGTTAAGATTCTCTTTGACGCAAATCACTATTACATTTAAATCTTCGTATAACTCTTTCAAATTATTCATATGGTTTTAGTACGCATTTAGTACATATTTAGAACTAATTTAGTACATATTTGTTTCTTATTTTGTAAGTTATATACGACTAAATGAAGATAAAATTAGTACTTCTCAACTAAATACAAAGTCTAAATTCTTGGAAATTTCATTTCAGATCGAATGGAAGGGACCTACGAATTTATACCGTATCTGAGATAGTTTCTCTCTCACATTGGTGAAAAAAGCCAGGATTTTTGTACTATTCGGGTTAGTATGATGTTGGAATCACGCGAGAAGTAGTTCAGCAAACTAACCGCTGCATATCTCTTTTAAATGGTTGATATAGTTTTAGTACGTTTTTAGAACTAATTTAGTACATTTTTTTATTTTTATTTTCACTCCAAAGACTGTTAGAAAATACTTTCGACTTCTCTCCAAATCCGTTTCCCTGTTTCAAAACTATTTTAAGTCACACAAGAAGAGGCCTGCTTTACATCCGAGCTGCCGAGGGGGATGTGCTCCCCCTTTCGAAACATGCTTACGATGTTCACGTCCTCATCGTGTTGCTAATATTAATTAAAAGAAATATGTATCAGTCCAATCAATTCATATTCCTCCGTAATCCCCATCAGCATACAACATCCCATTCCCCGACATAATCTACTACATTCATTTCAAAATCCACAGATAAACTTGGCATTCATCCGTCACAGCTGACTGCGCACAAAATTACAAAATATAAAGAGCGACATGCCTATACGGTTATAGAGGTGTATCCACAGACTCGTATCTCCATCTTCAACTATCGCCAACACAAAAAAAAAGAAAAGAAAAAAAGAATGCAGCAGCAATTTGCCGGCTACGACCATGAATGCAAGTTTTTTAGTTTTTTTTTTTTCGTATGCTGCGTTTCCTTCGCACACTTCTATATTCATAATCTGCCTCTATCTTTACCTCATGCCGTTGTAATGTGCATCATATGACAACACAAGAAAATAAAATAAAACACGTCAAATTAAATGGAACACCATTGCATTGGGGCACATCACACAGCCCCAACCCAACCGACAGCCACCGCAGCAGCACCATAGCAACCAACAACCAGCAACAACAACGGCAAACTGCAATCCAAAAAGGAAAATTATGCTCATTTTGTAGATAATGTATCTTTTTCTTTTTGTCAGCCGTGCTGTGTATTTTCAAACAGTACAGCAACACACATTACACTTAATAATAATGCATGCACAATTGGCATACACAATATTCTCCGTGCACAGTACATGCAGTTGAATGAGATTGCCACGCGTACAGAAATTTAAATCTCTGATCCATGGTGCTGTAAACAAAACTGTTGAACTAGCTCATCCCGCAGCAAAAAAAAAAAGAAGAAGAGAAATGAGAAACTACCATTTATGATTGGAGTGATACAATTATAGATAGAAATGTATCTCATTGTCCGTGTATAGTGACACATAGTATTGGAACCGTCGATCGATTCGCCGGTAGGTGTACTATCCAAAGCCGTTTCGTTGTGATACCGGCTAAAGTGAATGAAATTACACAGCGAGAGAGATACAAAGGAAGCGATAACACACAACACAGCAAAAGAGAGATCAACTTAATAACACGTCCTCCCTCCGATATTTTTTTTTCTTTTCTTTTTTTTTTTTGTCTTCACCCATACTTTTTGTTGTTGGTGCTCATTTGTTTACCGTTATAAATTAGCACAAAACAACGATGACACTCTTCACATGTGGAAAACAATTCACCTCAATGTTCTATGAAATAAATTTTCATGGGCTATTGTGTGGCATATTACTTGTATATGTAATATTTGCTCATGATTAGTGAAGTGAGTAATATAACAATTATTATCGTCGGCGACAGTGCCGCCCGCCAACTCAATTTACACTGACAGGAAAAAAAAAGGATGAAAAGATTCTGTTTTCCTACCGAACAATGGAAGTTATAAACCTGACCTTGTTTATAAAAAATTGTCCGAAGGCAATTGCTGTATTTATGGTTTTTATTATATTATTTCGGTTACTTGAAACTTTTTATTTTATTTTTTCTCTCTCTCTCTCTGTGGGTGGGTGAGTAATAGCGAAATTAAGCAGTAAAATCCGCCTTTGAGCGAGGTTTTTGCTAGATTCTGAAATTACCCACGTTAAGTTTTGGGTGTATTTTTTTTTTTGTCGGGACTGATAATTGAAGTTGCGGTAGGTTGGTGGAGATTGTGTATAGAGACTTTCTTCGTTTTGTTTGGTTGGGTATTTCCAAGTTTCTTTTTTTTTTAGTTGCAGTTGCTGACAAATTTGCGACACATATTCGCATTTTAAGTAAATTGTTGACATAACCGATTCATATGGGACCTTAGGCCAAGTTTTTTTTACAGGCTTTTGTTTGTGGTGTTTTTTTTTTTTTTTTTTTTTGCGTATTGAAGGAGCTTGTAATTAAGTAAGTTGACTGCGTTTGTATTTTAAATAATATTTGCGACTATCGTTAGAATTTGTGTACACCTACGATAATTTTAAACAATTAAACCTAAAATGCAGAGTAACAGAAAAATCAGTCTCAGCTGAAGTATTATCAAGAGAAAATTCGATTATACACCGTTTACATAGCGATTTGGCAACATTTATTGTGATCCCCATTAAGAGTATGTATTTCGAAACTGATTTTTTCTACATATTTTATTTTATTAATAGCCATGTACAATATCCCATCATCTTACAAGCAACAGCAAGCAATACGTGCCTGTATACCGTAAACAAATTTATTCAAATACAAAAAATTACGACAAATTTCCTGAATGGAAGAAAACAAAAAAAAAAAAAAAAGACCAACCATGCAGACTTGTAATGGACTGCTTAGTATGCATATCATTTTTATACAAACAAAAATAAAAATAAAAAAAAATTATAATAAACGCAAAACCGTTTTCTACTATCAGCACCGTCACATCGACGAGCGTATTCGTCATTAAAAATGCAAGCACTGTATACGCTGCTGTTGCGTTTAAGTTGCTTCTTGCACATTTATTCCTTCTTCGTGAATTGGCAACAAACACATCCGTCGATGGTAGAAAGACCAAAGAATAACGCTAAATACATAGCGGTTCTATGCCGCTGCAACTTTTACCACTACCAGTACCGGCATGTATGTTTAGGCGCATGGTGCGCGCAGTTACTCAAAGCAGAGCGCACTTCTTTTGCGCCACCATCAACAGAAGCTGAAGTTTTTTTCTTTTACAAAGTCAATCTTTTCGAAATCTTTCCACAAAAGTATATACAAGTAAATGTGTTGCTAAGGTGTGAAAAATCTGTCCGACTCTATGGAGATAACGATTTTCCTATGGAAAAATGCAAATATTTTCGAATCCACGCAGGGCACGGACTTAGCACCTTCGTTATTCGTTTCCTTCTTTCGGTGAATACTAAACGGTGATGATTTAACCATTATAATAACGGTGAAATGTGCAAAAAAGATGAAACAACAACAAAACCTCCAACAATCACTTGTGCGCGCTCGCGCGTTTTATGTTGTAATCGTCGTGAGGCAACACAGAAACAAAATACAAAAACAAAAGTTGGTACCTTCGTTGAGAAATAAAAACGAAAAACCTATCCACACACAAGAGACGGCTCTCTGGCCAAGCAGCAAATTGAGTTGTTTAGATATTTATGCTTTTCGCGTTCTCCTTTCTTTCTCTTGATACAAACTCTTCGTCATTCTTTTTGCTCGTACATTTGGCTTTGCCATGTAAAAATTCTAAGCTTTGGCGCATCATCTCACTTAAAATGCAATGGTTGTCGGCTTATACTCTACTGCTGAGTATAATGTGGCGTTTTGAATGTGCAAAAGGGGAGATTTATGAATTTCTTCCGTCATTACGTTGGAATAGGTTTCTTTTCTCTTTTTTTCTTGTTTTAGGTGGAATTTGTGGCGTATGTATGTCGAAAAGTCAGGGGAATACCGACGGATACGAATGTGGGTATGCTGAAGTGATATGATTTGAACAATAAATTTATTGCATCCTATTGGTGGATGGGTGGGTTTTCCATATAGGGAGCACATGCCTTTCGTTTACAAAATGTGGAACTAAAAGGTATGAATTGAATAATGGAGCGTCAGCAACTTGGTATGGAAAATAGAACACTATGACTTAGAAATGATCAACAGGAAAATAAATGATCAACCGAAAAATAAATGATCAACCGAAAAATAATTGATCAACAGTTGATCAACCGAAAAATAATTGATCAACAGGAATATAATTGATCAACAAACAAATATACATGATGAACAGAAAAATAAATTATTAACAGAGCAATAATCAGAAGAAGAAGATCAATCCAAAATGGAAAAATAAATAAGAAGCATAAAGATAAGGAGAAGATTACAAAATATAGGAGAATAATTAAAATTTAATATTATTATCACAAGAAGAAAAAAATGACGTACTGGCCAACAACATTTAAAAGAAAAAGTGTTTGATCAAAAGAAAAAAAAAGTGACACAAGAAACATTCCCTCCGCCACAGAATGATTATGTCCGCCTGACTGCCTGGTTCAGCCTTCGCAAAATATACAAATACATCTCGAGAACGCACAGGGTAAACAATTAAGATAAAGCTTCTTTAATTCAGCCGTTCGGATTCGGATAAAGTTGGAGGTTCCTCCTTCCTTCCTACTTTCTAATAGTTGCGGACAAGCCAGTCCGATAAGGTCCTGCATTTATTTTTGTGTCCTTTTTTCTTGAAAATGTAGAGCTAATTTTTAATTTTCTTTTTTTGACCAAGCCAGTCCGAAGGGATATTTTTATGTCTTCAAAATGTCAATGGAATATTTTGTTTCTAATTCCAATACATTACAAAATTTAGCTTGACACATTTTTAGCAGCCTCTGCCTACACATCTGTCATTTGGCACATCATCACCGGCTCATTATCGGCTTCTTTAACAATAATAATGTGTACATAATTGAGGCTTTTCCACTTCGTCCCGGATGGCAAGGTATCTAATTAAATGGCAAGCTAACACCAGCCATTAATCATTACTTTGGCAATTAATGAATATTTTTCTATCGCCATCTTTTAAGAAACAAACAAATGTGTTTCGGTAAGATCCATTTAAAACTATAAAGTTTTTTCGACTTCATCTAGATGACGTAAGGCAGCAGCAATTCACCGACCCCCAGTACATCACTAATTTTGCTTCATGATTTTTAGTACTTGGCTATAGAAAGGGAGACGAAGAAGGCATAAAAGTGAAGACTTAAATGCAAAACAAAAAAATATATATAATTTTGTTTAAGTGATATTTTCTTCGCGGAAAGAATATACTAGTCATAGTTTATTTTGTCGTTTACGCTTCATTACCATTTAAAAATATTAACAGAAAAACTCAGAAGGCAAATGAGCATGTTAAAGAGTGAATTTTATGGTTTCCATGCGAAAGTGAGTGGTGACTAAGCAAAACTGACTTGAGAGGAGAGTTTTGTTTACTATACAGTGAATATTAAATTAATTGAGATTATTTTTTGATCTCAAACCTGTGGCATAGAAATTATGTTCCATGGTGTGAGGGTTGTTCTCCTTTTCCATCATCGGTGTGAGAGCGAAAGTTATAAGACAAGTTAGACAGGTTAATTGGGAGAGCACTTTTATAGACAAGGCCAATTTGGAGAACAATTTCAGATATGGTGACATTTTACAATTTTAATCCTTGCAGTGACAACAATTTTCATCCAAACGGAAGTGCCATCTGTTAGTGAAATGTTTAAGTCGAAAATAATATTTTAGTACCCTTTTAATATTTCGCTGACAGATGGAGATGTTGTCGCTAGTCCTCGACGGCCTTTTTTCCATGGGGCTATTTACGATTATTCAATAATTTTACTGTAAGTGTTTGAAAAAATGATGCATCCGTAACTAAAAAAAAATGTCAGCTTCACTTTCTCAAAGACTTGAGCTTAAAAACATATTACTCCTACATCCCTGTGACATAGGTATACCAAAGTACTATATACACCTACTGACAAATCCGTTAATAAAAATCCCTTGACTTTCACCCAACAAAATATGTTCGCACATGTAAATCGACAGAAGAACATCATGCGTTGATCTATTTTTAACTCTGCCTTCATTTTTCACAGCTCATTTATACCTTCGCCACAAACAGATTTATATACATATATTTTTTTTTTTTTTTTGTAACACTATCGACAAGTACTTGCGAACAGACATCAAATTTAATTATGCATCTCATTTAGCTGTTGCTGAAATCGGCTACCCTAGAAAATCGGTGTCGGTGTCGTGTTGCATAATTTCCCTTTCAGCTTATTTTTCTCATAATTACAAAATTTTCTCGTAGCTCTTATGAGTTTGAGTTTACAAAGGGAAAATCTGCATACGACGATAGCGAGAGCCAAAGATACATAGATTCATCTGTATTTCTCTGTTGCAAGTATGATTCTGTTTTTTGTTGTTGATATACCTATGTGAGATAAATAAAACAAATGAAAGAAAAAACAATACACGCAACACCAGCATGTAGAAAAGATGAGAACGTGGAATATCTCTGATGTATCTCAAAGTTGATTAATCCAATGAAACTGACCTCAGAGATTTTTTCTTCATCTCGTTTGCTGTACGAGTCTACAAAAATGTTCACATTTTTATGGTTTCATTACACAGTTTTATTTATTGTTATTGTCTGTGGGTATATTTATCGCTGTAGTGCTAAGGGAAAGGTTTCTTTTTGTTTTTGTGGCAAAATTTCAGTTGCAAGGGTAATTCAATAAAACGTGTGTATGTATGGTAAAATTAAGTATTTTGCTAATTAATGCATTTCTTTGTTGAATTGAATTTTATTTTGTCAATGACGCACTACAATGAAAATAGTGTGCTGGGCAAAGAGAAGGGGGCGACGATAAAGTAAGTCATGCGTGTGCTATTCTAGTTGAGGTGTAAATTGAAATTTCAATTTTCGCACGTGCTGCTCAAGGCAAGTGCTATACAAAATCGGTGAAAGACGGACGGTTGGGAAATGGACGCTGTGTGTGAGTGGTTGTATACACTTTTCGAGTTCTAGGTAAGAGTAGGTATATCATGCGACGATAACCCTCGCTGGCACGACGCTGAGGGCTTAGTCAGCTTCTCTGGTTGCCAGTTGATTTATTATAAATTTGAAATTTTTTTTGTACTAATTGGTAGTTTTGTTAGTTGCTGTAGGATGCGTATAGGACTTTTTTTCCACACAGATATTGGTTGTTATGTATTAGGTTTTCTTGTCGGATTATTTTCTGATTTATTATAGGCAATTTTGGTGACAGGTGGTGTAACGTGGACTCAGTTTTAATAAGAAGTTTATTGTAAGAGAAAAAAGGTTTAAAAAAAGCTCGAATTAGACAATAGAACCTGCTTCCCGCGGCACCTACTGCTGAAGCGTTTTGGGTTCGTCTTTCTTCGAGAAAACTTCGCTATTGTGAAATACTAAAACTGTACAACTACTCTAAATTTGCTCAATACTACCTATGCTTGAATTATAGTAAATTGCCACTGCGCGGTACTAATATTTACAATATGTATCCAGGTTTATGTTTTTCGAACACACAGTGGCGAAACTTTTTATATAAAATTACCTATTTTGCCCTAAAAATATTTAAATTGAAGGAAACGCCTTTAGTTATTGAGAATTGTTTCCATCGCCTTAAAGGCCAATGTAGGTACTGCCAATCCTTGGTTCACTGACCACAGTAAACCCTGACAAATGTTGGTGTTCTTTTCTATTTCAGACTATAGCGTCTATTACTACATAATTTGATCACCATGCTCCCTGTGCTCGAACACTGATCACTTCTATTATCACTATCATCATCATCATGAGGTCCACTTGATGAATAATTCATTCAAAGAAATCCGAAATGTGTCGCGCTAAGAAAAAAGAAGAAGGAACGACAAAAAACGCCTCAGTACCATAGACACACATTCTTTTATTTTACTCGATTTTATCTACAAATTCAATCTTTTGTTTGTTTACTGTTCAGCGAAGCATTTGAAATGTTAATTGACTAGTACATCGCGTCTTTTTCTTGCCTTTGCTTTTTACTTCTGTCTTAGTACTGTTTTTTTTTTAAGGGAAACCACTGCGCACAATTTGTTGGGAGCTGAACAACAACGAACAATTTATTTTTTTTTCTTTGTGTAAAGAATTTAAATAAACAAATATTAAAGTATGGAGATTTTTTTCATCCAAGAGGAAAGCGTCCAAGTAAATAATACCTTTATTTGGCGTTTTAATCCTTCTGAAGTAGGTACGTGTACTTAAGTGTTTGCAGTGGCGGGAATTGTTGTTTTATCCATCAGATCAAATGAATTTTAAAATAGGAAGTATTTGTTTGGTAATCAAGAAATGTATGGTCAATCGTTTCCGGCTTTGATTGGCTGAGGGAACAAACCAGCGATCAATATGAGTTTACCTATATAATATATATATATTTCTTTTTTTCTTTGAAACAAGAAATTGAAGTTCAGACAAAATTTTAGCACAGTCGCAAATTTGTATAAATGCTAGAGTTCTCGCATGTGTACGATAAGAGCTTGAAAGGAGATTGAAAATTGTAATCTGAATACACAGATTGATAGTGGTCTGTGCATTTACTGTTTTTTTTTCTAGATTTTACTATTCCACCAAGTATTCAGTATTTGCTGTAAGTCCCCCTTTCAAAATCTTAAATCAAAATCATAAACCAATCAACTGATAAATCGTTTGTCAAATGTAGCCGGAGGAACACTTACATATTATGTATTAGACAGAAATGCCCATCTAAAGCGGTGGGAAAGCTTGACAGCGTATCCATTCCAATTATCATTTACAATGGGTTGACACTTTATCATTTAACTGCCTACCAAAAAATTAACTCCAATTCAACTGAAATCGATGCTAAAGTCCTTTTTAAAAAAAAAAACAAAAATGATAGATAAGAACTATCTATGTGCATTTTACAACTTTAACTCTACTACTTTAAATAGATAGATCAGGGCATCGCTTCAAACCGGTTTTGTACACCAACCAAGTGTCAAATGTGATAACTAATCATGTGAATCGTCACATTTTACGCACATACGAATGCATACGAATGTATTTGACTGAAAATAAGCTTAAGAATCTAAAAATAATTGCGGCTTGATTACAATTCTCACCATATATCAAAAGAGAAATCATTTCTTATTATTATTGAATCTAATCATTATCTTTTGTGCGGTCCATCGAAACGAATGCGGAAAAGCGAATTACGGATGAAGACGGAAAGTTAATAAATATATGTACAGTACATAGCTATTCACGCCGGCTCTGGTTCACACTTAATATTATTAACTTTTTCAAGTTCTTGCATTGTTGGTAGTCCCACTGGCTATACCTGAACCGTAAAAGGCCAGCATTAACACCGCACACCGGTCATTCAACAATTAAACAAATTACGTAGAAAAATTCTTAAACAACAAAAAAAAAAATAATAAAAAAAAAATGTATACCTACGAAACTGAATTGTGAACAACTTCTTTTTTTTTTTAATTTCAAGGTTTCGAGGACATTGACGTTTGGCTGCTGATGTAGCGGGCACACAGTCACAGCGCACAACAAAACAAAACCACTACCACAGTTGAAGGGAAAAAATCCGGAACCAATACGATTTTAAAATATTATTTTATCTTATGTCAGCGCGTCAAGTCAGTGTCGTTCTGTTGTGTGTAATTGTTTTCTTTATTTTTATTGGCAGCATCTAGTTTACTTTAAAGTTCAATTGACGCATACAGCCCCCGCGCACTGGATCGGTTTTTCGTTCAGGTAACTCACCATTTTGGGAAGTTTTTCTCTGTAACTGTAAAGTGTCGACATACAATTCGTAATTATAATTAGAATCAAATAGAGAGGCCAAAACGAATGGAAGAACGAACGCATTTGTGTAAATACTAAATACACTCTTTGAAAGTCGTTGGGGTTCTCCTCGCACGCCGGCCGTGTCGTGTCGTTATTCTCCCGCTGCTGGGTAGTGTGTGTATAGGTATGGACGGTTTGTATACACATTTCCATTTCATCATTATTTTCACTTCACATTTATATTTAATTTATTTCACTTCGTTTCTTCTTCCGCCATAGCGTAAGCACACGTTCAGCAGCGTGAGCTTGTGGAACACGGTTGTGTGGAGAAACGAGCGCCGAATGTCATGTGTGGCATGGGAGAGTGGAAGAACAAAATGATGTAGATGTGATGGAATTCTCGTTTTTGTCAGTTTTATGCCTTGATGTTAATGGTGATCGTGGTGGTGGTGGTGCTGCTGCTGGTGCTGGTGGTAGGTACTGCAAGGGTAGGTAGTGTATGGTAAGGGCAGCGGGATTGCTGAAGTGGAATGCACTCGGTAAAATTGTACGCTTTAGCCTTTTGCGATACAAAATTTACTTTCAAATAAGACGTTTACAAATGCGATTGGGTTAATTGTTGTTGATGGGTTAAATATTTTTGAAGTTTTTTTTACAAAAGATTACAATTGAAGGTGACAAAGTAGGGAAAATACGTGACAACAGGAAGGGGATTGGACGTCACTTGCATTTGAGATGAGGTAGAGAAATTGTACAAATCCATCGTTGGGCGCCATCTTTTTTGCAGGGGAAAAGTTAAGAACTTATTTTTGATGTTTGAAGGCGGAAACGTGAATAGTTTTATATTTAAACTAAATAGTTACTAAAGGGATTGATTTTTAGCATTTGCTACTCCTTCACAAGTACATAGTTGTTAGTCTACTGTTGGGCGGCATTCAACAGAAAAGTTTCAGTACAAACGTATTTACGGTCATAGCAGCACTAAAAACGACTTTAGCAAAAGGCATATTTAAACGCAACAGTTCACAATGGCTTTCTGGTATCGTAATTTTGTTTTCGTGTTTTTTCCTGAAACAAATTTTGTTAAAGTTGTCATCTACAGGGACGTATTTTAGAAATGAATCTTAGGAAGCATTACGCGATCGTTAAACCAGTCTTTACAGGGTGAAATTAAGTATTTTTCTTACCACGTAAACGCACCTCTTAATTTCAAAAGTTGTTCAACAATTTCAGAAGGTTTCCTAATTGTTGGCACCATTTTTTTTAGAAGGGGCTACAATTTGAAAACAATTTTCTTTATGTGCTGTTATTTATTAGCCCCAGCATCGTTTCAAAATATTCATCATCTCAAAGCGTTGGTAGATACAACTAAGGAATCAGTACTCTTGAGTATTTATTTTAAATTACGATGCAAATCACTTGCCAGCGGCCTGTTCTACTACACCCCCATTTCTTTGCAAAATTTACCAAACCCATGAATTACCATCAACTTCTCATTTTTAAGTTTCAAAAATAAATATTCCTTCCTTTAGGTAGAAGATCATAAACAATGTGGAAACAAAAAATCAAAATAAAACTAGCCTTACGCAACTGACTAGTGTTATCATTAATATATGTTTAACATAAACAAACAAAAGCATTTTATTTATGAAATAAAAACGACAACAAATCCATTTTTGGATTTTCGAATCGCAAACACGCTTCATCGGACAATTCAAAACAAAAAGAAATTAACTTCACCTCCGCCGCCTTGCCAAATCTGAGTTTAGTTTTCTATTTTTGTCACATAAGAAAGGCGCATTCTAGATTAGGAACTTGTTTTCTATGGAAATTATTAAAATTCAAACTGAAATCCTGTTAAATATGAAACAAAAAGGGCAATAAGACTTTCAAAAATTATGCGTAACAAAGCGACAACGATTGCATAATGATTTTCGTTCTGTTTACAGTGTCGCCGTCTCTCTCAGAGTCACAAAGCATGAATCAAACTCACTTTAATCGTTTTATTGTTCTTTTGAAAGTTTCTGGGTCATTTTTTGGGGGAGGGTGCACAGAACACATCACCGAAAATTCTCCTTTTTACGACTTTGCATGATGATAACTTCGCGGCGGCAATGGTTTGATGTGTTTTCAGGCAAAACATGGACATGCATTATGTAATACCCTGATATCGTGTTGGGCATTCAATCCCCCTTCGCCCGAATCACAACTGGAAGAAAATACAAAATGTATCATAAAACACAACTTTAAGTACGACCACCACGATGCGAGTGTCACAGCGACAGCGCACAGTGGTACAAATATGTGAAAAAGTGTCACGCAAATCGAGTGTGGGGTAGGTCCGTCATTTGATCTTTGTGAAGAATACGATTTTTTAACCGTCAAAAATTAAGCTGTCAATTCAAATCTATACTCAAACTACAGAGGCAATTTTGGTCAATACCATTTAACTTGATAGATGTTTTAAAATATTTATTATCGGCGGATTGATTTCGACTCAACTTTTCCTCACCGACAACAACAGTTTAAGTACGCAGCTAAACAATCTATCTGCAAGCATATCAGGTTGCTGGGCTTTCAAAAACGTGTAGCCAGGCACCGCTGCACTTCAGAATTTTTTGTAGTTCATGACCTACCAAGTAAACGTTCCAGATCACCAAAATTCGAACTAAATAGTTCAGTAAGAAGATTTGAACTAAAATGATTGACTTATTAGGGGATGTAAAAATCGCAGGACTTTTTCACTAGTTTTTACGCCGTTTTAGATTTCTAGATTTCTAGATTTCTTACTAAACGAAGTTCGCTCCACATTTTTTTTTTTTTTTTTTTTTCAATTCACGACCCAACAACCATAAAGAATACCTAACCAATTTGTTAGTCACAACATTTTCCGCGATCGAAAACAAATCCAAATTGACCACTGTACACTCTATTCTAATACCAATCGAGCAGAATTTTGACAACGACCAAGACACGTTGTCCGTGTGTATGCCAATGCCTATATATGTTACGTATTTTAACGATTTCAGTGGTATTTTTACTTTGATTTTCGGGGGATGACCTTGAAAAAGCTTTATCTAAAATTCGAGTGCAATCAACTTTTCTGCAATCTAAATTTTTCACCAACACACATGTAAATGCTCATGTGGTTGTAGTTCATAATTTGTTCTATTCCACGAAATTTCGACTGTTTTTCTTTCGTTCTGTGAGAATATCTTACAAGAACAGAATAATTCTGTTCATAGTACCAGTAGCTTTTGGAATGAGATGCAAATACTGGTCACCGTGTATGCAAAGAGAGAGTAAATGGGAATCAAATTCCAAAACGCAAAACAAAAAGCAGACAGTTGCTTGCAAATTGGTTTATTTTTTAGATTCGTGTTGTATATATATTTTTTTTTGTTATTGCTATGGAGGGGGGGTTGTTAGATACTTGAGCTAATAAAATCTGTTGACATTTTTAGTTGGCGATGGTTAAATAAGGTTTTTTTTTTTTTAAATATTCCCCACATGTATACACTATGCCCAGAGAGAATGCAATTGGTTAGGTGCGGAAACCTCTGGCTTCTTCATCTTTAGTTGACCTACGATAAGGTTAACGATTGCTGAATGAAATAAATTTTATTTTTATTTTTCTAATTCGTTTTATTGTTGTGTGTGAGAGTGGATTTTTATTTTACTTTTCCAGAGTCACAACGGTCATTAGAAATTAGTATAAAAATAAAGTTACTTTTTCCTCTAAAAGAAAATAGAGAAAGTGCGGATACTCGCACCTATTATGAGGGTCGGCTGAGGTCGAATAGAGTCGTACTTCAAAGTGACCTGAAAACAGAAAAGTTTGCCAAAGAAAATACTGTCCACCCCAGCAAATTGTGGACGCCTACGTTACTCTCTTGTGATAAGGAATCTGCGCCATTCGCAATTTTTCAAACAAATTTTTACGCCCAGAAGAGAGAACTGATAAAGGTCTATTTACTTTGGCTGTTCAATGTTCGCCGATACAATAGAGGGACGCATTCGTATTTCCTGTTCCCTCTTCGTTCTGCTCAAAGAATCAAAATAAACAATACACGCCAGCTAAACTTTGTTCATCCACACAGCAGACAGCTATGAAATTCCCAATTAGCTTGTCAGATACCAAATCACGTCCATATCCTTTTGAATTAGCATAACAAAAACAACAAAAGCAAAAAAAAAGACCGAAAAAGGAAAGCCGACACTGAAATTGAGGAAAAAAACAAGCCTGTCAGACAAATAGAAATTTCATTGTGATAAGTGGGTCCACAGTTGGTTCCTATCTGCCACTTGAATTTGGTCTACTTCCAAATGTGTTGTATATGCAGATTGTTTTTTTTTTTTTTTAAATTAATAAACATTTGCTTAGGGACTTTGTGTTATGGGCTTTTATAAGGAACAATATTTGCACTTTATTTTTGTTGGGAGCGTCGAGCACATGACCAACAGGAACATCACAAACAGATGTCGTCTAAAAGGAAAACAACAAATGAGAAGCATAGGGGGTGATAATAATGGCCCAGACATATTTTGTAAATCGAAGGATTTTCTTTTCCGTGTACCCATACCTACAGTTCGAGGAGAACATAAAGTGCTGTCAAAGGACTAACTTGGCTGCTTGAAGATGTAGATACTCGTATCCTGCAGAAGACAGCAGCGAATTGCTTTGGCAACATGCACACGATAAGAAGAAAAAACGGTTTCAGGTGGTTAAGCTCTGGGTTCCTGATTCAGAGCGGGCTCGGTTTCTGAGGGAGAAAATAATCATGAAGGCTCTGTCTAGATAAGGGGCCCCGACTTTTAATTCGATTATTTTTCGAGAATTTTCTTCCTTTAGTGGATATGGAGGAGGAAAAATGCTGAAACGAAAAATCGGGTTCCGATTACGAGTGTGCCACCTACCCCGAAGACATAATCTATTAAGTAGTATCCTATGTTCGAATTGACTGATGAGAAGGAGGTACAATTTCAATTTTAATGTTTCAAGGGAATCTTTGAAAACTGTCAGCGATCTGAGTGTATCGAGTACTCGTATGTGCTGGGAGGAGTCCGAAGAGCCCAACAAAATTCACACAGCCGAGTGATTGTGAGACGCTAGCTCGAGGGATTTATATGGACCTGTTCCTGAAATTTTCCGAGGGCTCAGGTTTGGCCAAAACGAGCCCTTGTGTATGCCCTTTTTCTTGTAAATTGTTTATTTTTTATAGCTAGTTAACGAAATTTGTGTTAATGACAGTACGGAAAACAAAAAATACCGCCAGACAATGAAACGTTGCTTCACAAGTTCGACCTGTTTTAGGATGGGTTTCTCCGGTGAAAAGTCATTTGCTACTATCTCTGTATACCAGCAGTTTTCATCAAGTAGTCACTCGCTAGGTAAGAAAAACAAATAAATCCTGAACTCATATAATAAAGCGCGCTATCGTGAGTCAGTTTGAAATATGGAAAGCCTGAGGAGTCCCATCACGGATCTGTTATTTGTTTTTATTATACATTTAATTGTTTTTTAAGGGGAATTCTTCCGCCACCAAGAACCAATTAATATGTTTTATTGTTTTCAGGTAATGCTCCTTGTCAATGTAATTGGCTGACGTAACTAATGACCGAATACTGCCTCCGGGAAAAAAGTTAATTTCATGTTTGTCATACAGCTATAAAAGTAGGGATGATTTAAACCAGCTTTTGTAACGCACGAAAACGAAGTTATATCTTTCACACTCGAGTCGTTTTTTCCCACATTAAGAGCAAGCGATGCGAAGTGTGTAGCATTGAATTCTGCACATCTCTTCCATCTGCAATTCTGGATGGTGGTGATTTGTGAAGCGTTCGTAATGTCTGTTGGTTCAAACAAATGAGACAAATATTTTTCACCAATGGCCTACCACCAACTAGAAGAGAATATTGTTACTGATTTTTAGCGATCGCTTATGATTAAAATATAATTAAGATTTGCTTCCTTATATTCAAAGTTACTATGTATTTATAGAATTTGTTTCGGGGTAGCTAAGATTTGAAAACGTAACCATCCCCAGAAACAGCGCCACGACCAACCACCACCACCATTTTTAAGTTTCCTCTTAAGCCCTTTCGTAACAACATATCGCATATCCCAATGAATGACAACGCAAAAATTCGCTCTCTACTCTGAATAAACATTAATCACCTAGCCAGTCAAATTGATTTGGATTTCATCTAATCACACAAAATAATCGGCAAATCATTCCTGCCAAGCAAGTAAAGGGGGACACAGAAGGGAAATATGAACCGTCAAGCGGAATTGTACCAACTGACGAATATACAATAAATAAAAATATAAATCGGAGAAAATAAAAATAATCACATTGACCACACTTACCAACTCAGAAAAGCAATCCCAAATTTTGAGGCACTTTTAAAACCCTAAGACGAGGAAAATATATAAAAAGATCTGCTCCGAGTTTCCCCCTTCTGCGAGCTTCGTCTCAGCTTTTGCCCGTTCTAAAGGTCTCTCCCGCCCGTAGGTATAGTGTTTTGAAAGACTTAAAGAAGCACATATATCGTTGTTGTATTTTTCCTCCGATTATTTTTTCTATATGGAGGGGAAAATTCGAGGATACGCATCCCAGGGTAAATAATCCGCTTTAATCCGTTCAGCAGAGTATTATCTGCGTGTATCCGTTCAAGAAATAACACACAAGATTTGTAAAGATTTTAGATAATTTCTTTGTAACGAATCGGCAAAAGTCAAGATACGTTTATGCGAATTATTATTATTTTTCGTTTAATTTTACTTTGTTAAAATCCAGTAATAGATTTTTGATTTTACGAAATAATAGAGGCACTTTTGCGTACACAAATATCATTTTTCTATATAAATATATATATATATATATATATAGCTTTTGTTTCACTAATTGACAATATTGTGATGAAACAATATATTGCACTGACACAATAAAAGAGCTTTCTTTACACACTTTACACTGATTTATTTCGTATTTATTTTTATTGAATTTTAGCACTGAAAAGGTTGATAAAAATAAGAATTATAATTTAATTTTATATAGAGCACTTTGTAATAGATTTCGTGGATTTTGTTGGAATTCGCTTTTAAATAAAAAAAAATATGACCATCTGCAGGAAGGGCGCTTGCTTGGTGGATTTACCGAGGGAAGTACTTCACAAATTTTGACGAAACTTGTTTCCTTCATACTAAGTTGTCTTTTTTTAACAACATACAATTTCAGACATTCATGGAAAGATAATGAAATTGGAAACCAGTCCCGCCTGACTTGATTGTGCCTGAGTGTAAAAGATGATATTTTATCCCATATTTAGAAGAAAGAAAAGCAGGTTTGGTATCGTGAATTTGTTCCTCTAGATGACATTGTAAATTCAACTTTGTAGTTTACGACCTGACAACAAGTCTTAAAAAAAAGTCAAACAAAGCACCGGAAAGATGGCTGAAATCGCCGGACATTCGGCTGATGTTTGGCAAAGCTATGGACGTTAACTTTAGAAGAACAAGTGGGAAAAATCAAAAAAAGTTTGTAAAAACGCTGAATTTTCACAACTATAACATTTTACAAAAACAAAACCTGCTCTCATCATCACTCCGAGCAACTTGCCAAACTGTCAGCGCTGTAATGTGTCGAACAATTTGATTTTACGAGATATCAAAATATGTAGCAGATTTTATTTGCTGAACACAACAACCATCGGCAAATCTATTATTATTTAAGTTTTCCGGTCAGTCGGAAAAGCAATCGCAAATTTTTAGAGTATATACTCTTAAAACCCTAAGAAGAGCATTCAATATCTGCATTTGGTCTCCCGCGAGATTTCTTTTAACATCCCTGGTAAAATTGATACTTGCCAATTGAAGATCAGAGAACTTTCATTGGGTACCTACCAAGTATTGAAAGGCACAGCAAATCGTAATAAAAAGGAATTGATTTGCTAAAGTTATACCATATTATATATATTTTAAAATACAGCAAGAAATATGTACTTAATTTGACAAGTCCAAGACACAAACAAGTGACGGTTACCAAAGAAATTTCTCTTGTTATACCTACTAGCTTTAGACTTCAAAATCTATGTGGAAACAGTCTCTTAGATTCTGGTGGAAAATATTTGTACTCTCACCGATGCAGACATGAACGTCCTTCTTGACAGTGAATACGAAACAAATCAATTTAACATTTCCTAATCAATACCTGAAAAAATGCCAATGATTTAAAATCGAAAAAAGAAAAACAATTTTCACCAGCTGCATTGCAGCCTAAAAAGTGACACTAGCCTTATTGAAAACTATATCTACACTTCGTGCTTTCAATTATGCGCAAAGGAAACGCGTGCGGCACGTCGATTTCATAATAATCCATACAGCTGTTATGATTGAGTCAGACATAACACAAACACAACACAAACATTTAGAACTTCGATACCACCGCCCGAACCACCGTAGGAACCTTGACATTTATGTTATATACACACCAGCTAGGTCAACATAAGCGAATGCAATCGTGTATTTCAAAACCGTATTCTCAGCTGCATGCCGCGGTTCAGAATTTCCCAAAAACTATTTCAAGTTCTTACACATTAAACTGGCATCCACGTATTTCAATTGACGCTTCTAAAAAAAAGAGTAGGTACCTATCTATTGAACAAATATGACAGACAAATTATCGATCTCTGACGGTTGGCTGTATTTTCATTTAGAGAATAGAAGAAACACAAAAGTTTCCTGATAACTGGTCACTTCGAAAAAGATACGTAATCTCGACTTTATATTGTTATTCTCGACAACGATAAGCGTTTTATAATATACGCATTCCCCTTTGTCGATTAACCCTATGGATTTAAAAACACAACAATAAAAATAAAAATTGTTCGCGTTCTCCGTTTCTCAAAAGAAAACTTAAATTCTAGTTACATAATTTCGGCAAAGAAAAACAAAGGCACATTTTTGACAGCTTCATTAAATATGACTGCATGCGGGGGAAAATCGGTATTTTGCATTAGTTGAGAGCTTTTCGAAGTCAAGCCATTTTTAATTCCAATTAGTGGTAAAGAAAATCTGTGTTTCATTAATAAAGAGTTGCCAAGCACATCAATCTTCGCCCGAGACAAATACCAATGGGGAATGCATTTTCGGAATGAATTTTCTTCAGCAGCACTATTTTTTTTTTTTGTTTGCTGCTTAGCTACGCGTTTACGTCACTATTTTTCTTCCAACGCACACACAGTAAGAAGAAGGCTCATACATTTTCTCTTTTCTATAGTCGCAAACACATACTAAAGTCTATATGGAGTTCCTATCCTATCTCTTTCCCTTGAAATTCAGTGCTTGCATGCCAAAAAGAGATGAAGGTTGCCGGTTTCCATCGTAGAGAAATAAAATAAAAACCCATCAAAAAGTACGTAACACATCGATCGGTATGTTTCGAAATTCCATTGGATGTGCCTTCAAAAATTGTATATATAATATCTAAGAAGACATGGTAGAGAGGCGACGGCATTCAAAAACCCCACCAAAGCGGAGAGTAGCGAAAGAAGAACAAACAAAAATCTAATCCCAACACAATCCACAATCGCAACAAATTGAACACTTTTCCGATCCAAATAACAAAAAATTCAAATAAGAAACGAATTTTCTCACTTCATTCGCGACAGAAAAATGGTAATCTCTCTTTTCTGACCAGCGATACACTTTTTGAGCTAAAGTAGTAAAGTTGAAACCGATTTTCTAAGTCACTTGATTTAGTTCTACTTGGAACGGCCAAAAAACACAACGAAAACGTACAAGTGTGGATTGGAGTTTGGAGGTAATATTCCTAGATATCCTGTGTTTTCGAATTTGGTTTTTTTCACGATGGCTTTAGCCGTTTTCGAACCGACGACGACGACGACGACAGTGTGTTGAAGCGTTTTTGAAGATTGTTTTTGTTTTTTTTTTTGACAGTTTCGAAAGATAGTTGGAAAAAGTTCAGTTTGTAGCGAGAATCAAAAACAGAAGACAAATATATTTGTAACAATGAATAGAATATGTATTAAAGTCGCGATTTCGCGACACGCAATGCACCTCCCATCCGAACCTAACGAAATACAAACTCGAACTAAAAAAAGTTCGAAATTACAGTGAAGGAACAAGTTGCGTCGTCAACAAACTATCAGAGTGTTTGTGCAGAGAGCGATGCGGTAGTATCAGTGAGAAAGGTGCCCACACTTTGACTTTGTGTCGAGTGGAGTTTGTGTGCGGTGGTGAGGTACTTTTAACTGTGACTGTGGGACATTTGTTCTCGGAGCTCGGACTCGAACTTGGAGTAGGTATAGGTATCTGTGTGATTGTTTTGACTGTGGAATGCGTATATTGTTGTTTCGTTTCAATGTGATGGAATGAGAGGAGCATGCGTTTTGTGTCAAAAGAGGGACGCAGCCGATTGCTGCGGTTGGAGGAGACAGACGATAGATTTCAAGTGTCAAGGGAGTTGGTGTTATTTTTCCTCTTGGAAGAATTGTGTTATTATCACAAATGGTTGTACAGTGAGTCCAGTTGGGGGTAGCTGCGTGTGGGATTAATTCTAAAGGGTGATTTTTTAGCTGGTTTGGTTTTGGCAACACTGGTTTTGACAGCTGACGTGTGTTTAGTACCTTGTGTCGTTGTCAAACAGCTTCAGTTTGGTTTGCAATTTAACCATGGATCGTTTTACAAATGAACAACGCTTGCAAATTATTGAATTTTACTATCAAAATTCGTGCTCGGTTCGAAATGTTCATCGCGCGCTGCTTCCATTTTATGATCGGCATTCTCGACCTTCTGAGCAGTCTATTCGGAAGATTGTGACCAAATTTCGCACCAAATTTACTTTGTTGGACATTAAACCACCAACACGTTTACGTACTGTGCGTAGTGAAGAAAATATTGCGGCCGTATCAGCTAGTGTGACAGAAGACCGCGAAATGTCGATTCGGCGCCGTTCCCAGCAGTTAGGCCTTTGTTACAGCACTACGTGGAAAATTTTGCGGAAGGATTTGGGCGTAAAGCCTTTTAAGATACAGCTGGTGCAAGAACTAAAGCCAGCCGACCTACCACAACGCCGAATTTTTGGTGAATCTTGGAAAGCTGGCCGAGGATCCGCTTTTTTATCGAAAAATTGTGTTCAGCGATGAGGCTCATTTTTGGTTAAATGGGTACGTAAATAAGCAAAATTGCCGCATTTGGAGTGAAGATCAGCCAGAAGCATTGCAACAGCTACCAATGCATCCCGAAAAAGCCACTGTTTGGTGCGGTTTATGGGCCGGCGGCATTATTGGGCCATATCTCTTCAAAGATGATGCGAATCGCAGCGTTACTGTCAATGGTGAACGCTACCGAGCGATGATAACAAACTTTTTTTTGCCCGAAATGGAAGTTCTTGACTTGCATGATATGTGGTTTCAACAAGACGGTGCCACATGCCACACAGCACGCGAAACAATGGCGCAATTGCGAGGCGAGTTTGGTGAACAGTTAATTTCACATTTCGGGCCGGTCAATTGGCCGCCTAGATCGTGCGATTTGACACCATTAGATTATTTTTTGTGGGGGTATGCCAAGGCTAATGTGTATAGGGACAAGCCCGCTTCGATTGACGCACTGGAAGCCAACATCCATGCATTCATTCGTGAGATACCGGCCGATATGTGTGAAAGAGTATGCCAAAATTGGACTCAGCGGATGGGCTACCTGAGACGCAGCCGCGGTCAACATTTGCATGAAATTATCTTTAAACATTAAATTGCAAGGTTCAAACTATCGATTCAAATAAATATTTCATTCATTTTTTCGAATTTCTTGTGTTTTTTTTTAAAAAAAGTTCTAAACCTCTTAAAAAATCACCCGTTATGATAAAACTACGAAAATCGTATTAAGACTTTTAAATGGCATAAAACAAAAAATTGGCATCACTTTTTCCTCCAACGGGTTGCACCACATGGTAATTGTTTCACCAGCGACAGTTATGCTAGAGTGAGTAATAGCAAGTTGGGAAAACAGCAACGAAAGATTTTGAAAAGCAGGTTACAAGTTGTCATTTGTGAATTTGCAGGACTTAATGGTCTTGTCAGACCGTCATCGTTGACCACGATATTTTCTTCGAGTTAAAACAACTTAACGACGACTTTCGGCTTTCAATGTACAGCGTCGGTATTTCGGCGGGTTTGTTTTGGTGTGAAGCGATTGATGGTTTCAAAAACATGTCGAATCAAGTCAATCGGTTGATAAATCTCATAGTTATTATATATAAAAAGATGGCGCCTCTCTACTTACTCGTCCACGTAGAGTCAGGGGAGTGTTCCCGAAGAAAAGTCAAAAACTTCTAATCTGTCCGCATGTAAGTGCACCAAAAGCATTTATAAAGTTTGCATCAACATGTTTTGTTGGTAGCCTATTAAAATTAAAGGATCCTTATGCACACTACAGTGTTCTTCGAACTTTGCTTTGTATGGTACCTACAACCAACTGGCAAAACTTGTAATTACTGCTAATTGTTTTCTGGACGACAATTAATCCAAATTTACGAAAAATCGCTTACCTGAAACGGAAAAGAAAAATGAAATCAGTAGAAGAAGTTAATAAACATGGTCAAAATAGAATTATGCAAGTTTCCGACCTTCTACTTAACAACAAAGAGAGTTATCGCATCGTCTTCTGACTCACTGTACTACAATAATGGCGGCGAAAAATAAACACGACGACGAAAAATACTGAACCTATTTTCTTTCAGCCATACCGAGAAAGATAGAGCGAGAAATCCAGGCCTCGAGTAGCGGCAGCCAAAAACGAGACAAACCCATACATCCATTTGAAATGGCTCTCTCCAACACTAGCTAACGGCGCTGTGTGAATATCCGCTCAGCAGGCTATAAGCTCTGTTTTTGTTGGGTATATTATGTGTTGATGACGAAACAGATGTTCGTCAAAATCAGACGGACGGACGGAGAGCTTTATCACGCATTAGTAACAACAGCAAAAGCTCTCGGATTAATATTATTCTTCGGAAGTTTCTTCTTTCTTTCTCTTTTTCTGCATGTCCATGCCCATCTATCCTCGTACATTCGCTCCCGTAGAAAACAAAAATGGTCTGCCTAGCTAGCACTAGAAGAAGCGGGACAAGGGCGATACCGGTGGCGGCCGCAGAACCAGAACATGCATGAAATGAAGCAAACAGAGAAATATAACGAACAAAAGTAAAAATAAAAAGTGGAAAAAACTGGACGGTTCAGTATCGCCAGATTAGATTCGGGTATATGGTTGTGATTCGGATTCTTTTCGTCTTTTCGTTTTATTTCTTCTCATCCATACATAAAGTGTTATATATCTGTACTTTCATCTGCAGCATCAAATGATTCGGTAGAAGGAAAGAGTTTCGTTATCAACTAACGAATTGATAATGTACCGGCCGGCGGTAGCACAACAGCGAGAAGCAAAAAGTATCTCAATTAGTTTGGAGATTAGTAAATTATGGGCATTAACTCACTACAATGAAGCAAATGAAATCTAACACGCGAAATGCTCTTGAGAATAGTTTGAGATACATTCTAATTTATGGATTAATACTGCACGAATTGGACGAGAAGCGATAGAGACAATCTGTATTTTTGAGTCTAATAAATCCCAATCTCCTGGTTTTGGTTGGTTGGGTTGGCTTTGATGGTTGCTGATGGTGCGGCGCAATGGTGGTTGGGGATGACATCATCCGGAAAGGAGTTAGTTCTTTTTCTTTCTTTTTAATGATGAAAGGAAATGGCTGAACATAAATAAACCAGAGCGGAATGTGTTCAGTATGAAATGGAAGTGATTCTGAAGCAAGGCGGATCTGTCAATGGGTTTTGAGACAATCTGACTACGAGATGAATGCTCAGCCTTAAAACGACCATCCACCTATTCGGTTCTTGGAACTGACGAGTCCTCGCGTGCTCGTGTTACGTCAATGTGAATTCATTGCAGCCGGAAGAGTCTTTGACAAACAAATGAATAGCTCTACTCAAGAAGAAATCATGCACAGAATAAATGTCGTTTTTATTGGGCTCTAAAATCTGAGAAAGCTGATCAACCAATGTGGCATTGCTTGAAACCGTTCTGTGATCTTTCCCCAAGCGCCATGTGCTACACATCAAAAAGGTCCCCTCCAACTAAGTGTCATTTCCCCATCTTGCGACATTTTAAACACAGCACCACCAACCTTAAGGTTTGCTTCGAAAACCAAATGCAGTTGTGCACATACGAAAAACTTCCGCATTTTTAATTCAAATTCTTTGGAAATTCGTGGCTGGCATTCATAAGTTGTAACAAAAATAAAAACGCTAACTAATCTAGAAGCTTTAACACCTGCACTGGACTTATACAACTAACGACAGCCACGCGAATGGTATCATTTTAAAAACTACTGACAGCAGACATTCTCGTTTTTGTGTCGGATCTGCTAGTTCTCGTTCTTCTAGTTTTTTTTTTTTTTTTTTTTTTTCTTTTTTGTTTTTGTTCAATTTTGTGTTTAGCTTTTGTTTGGTAAGCATAAAGCTTTTCATGGTCTTCGATCCATGCAAGTCCGACAAATGCAGCAGCAGCAGCAGCTAGCTCTACCTATAGCTTCATGTGTCATAATCATGTTTCTTCCAGCGACGCGATTGTAGCAATGAATCTTTTCTGCTGGCAGTGCGAGTTTTTGGTTCTTGAAGTTCTACTTTCAAGCAGTGCTAAGGCTAGAAATTGAAAACCCCACCTAAGTGTATAGCATAGACAAATGACTTCAAGAGTTACGTTCGTTTCCATCGAGTTGACCTTAATTACGAGCATCTACCACGCCAAGTGGCCAGTCCCACACCCATCTCATCTTGAGTACAATTGTCCAATTTATTTCTGCGATAGCAAGTTTCTCGGATTCAATGAGTTGATTGGTCAGCCGGGATTTTTTTTTCGGCACTCATGGACCATGAGCACTAATCGGATGATTTAAAAAAATTATGCAATTGTCCATCGACTATGTGCGGGTTGGGCATCGCATAAAGCCATAGCCCCCATGCCGAATTTGTATTGCAATACGTTGCATGCGAAGAATTTTTTATTTTTAGGTTTCGGGATGATGACTCTTGCCCTTTTGCTTTGATGCTGCCGGGTTGGAGTGGCTCGTGCTACAGTTAAACTGGCAAATTTATTAATGGCTTAATGGGGTGCGCATTAACGCAGGACCATCACACTAAAAGTGGTAGCAGCCAAAGTGCAAGGGAGCAGCAGAATGTTTATGTGTTGTGTGTGGGAAATGTGTGCGCCTGGAAGTGGACTTTTTTATGTTTTTTCACACCAGTTAAATGGTTTTATACGATGACAGTTTTATGACGTCCTTTTGTACATTAAATAAACGGAACTAATCATTGTAAAACCAGAAACAAACAGATGTTTTGGGGCTTCACATTTTCAAGGGTCTTTTTGGGAAACTGCGAGTAATTCCGATAATTTCATACAAGTGTAGTAAAAAGTAAAAAGGTCTCATTTTATAGGTATGTATAATTTCAAAACTTAGTTAGGGGGGAGTGAGATTTTATGACTTTTCGAGGATGAGAGATTTTGAATGGAAGCGACGTGTCTAAAGGGGAGGTTGAAGAATCATCTGAACTTGAGTGGGATTCTGTGGGCTTAAGCTAGTGTAAAAATAGTACGAAATTGATTAGGTTTCAAAAGCAATCGGAAAGCTATTTAAGTTCTGTGAAAAGAACGACGTCTGTATTTCAATTTAATCTCCCATTGGCTTAAGCTGGATTACTTCTATGCAAATTGTTGTATGTCTCCCGAAATATCTTCAAACTTAAAGGTAACTCAGCCTTTTAAGTATTTGTGCTGATAATTACGCCCGGCTTTAAAATCAGTAAGAGAGGATGAAGAACCGTGGGATTATGTGGGCTTAAGCTAGTGTCAAAAGCAAATGGAAATCCTAATAAGTTGTGCGAAAAAAAAAGGTGATATTTGACAGTGTTTTTATTGCAGCGACTATAAACTTTAATGTAATCTCCCATTGGCTTAAGCTGGATTACTCCCATGCAAATTTTTCTATGTCTCCCCAAATATCTTCAAACTTAAAGGTAACTCAGCCTTTTAAGTATTTGTGCTGATAATTACGGCGGGCTTTAAAATCAGTAAGAGAGGATGAAGAACCGTGGGATTATGTGGGCTTAAGCTAGTGTCAAAAGTAAATGGAAATCCTAATAAGTTGTGCGAAAAAAAGGTGATATTTGACAGTGTTTTTATTGCAGCGACTATAAACTTCAATGTAAACTCCCATTGGCTTAAGCTGGATTACTCCAATGCAAATTTTTCTATGTCTCCCGAAATATCTTCAAACTTAAAGGTAACTCAGCCTTTTAAGTATTTGTGCTGATAATTACGGCGGGCTTTAAAATAAGTAAGAGAGGATGAAGAACCGTGGGATTATGTGGGCTTAAGCTAGTGTCAAAAGTAAATGGAAATCCTAATAAGTTGTGCGAAAAAAAAGGTGATATTTGACAGTGTTTTTATTGCAGCGACTATAAACTTCAATGTAAACTCCCATTGGCTTAAGCTGGATTACTCCAATGCAAATTTTTCTATGTCTCCCGAAATATCTTCAAACTTAAAGGTAACTCAGCCTTTTAAGTATTTGTGCTGATAATTACGCCGGGCTTTAAAATCAGTAAGAGAGGATGAAGAATCGTGGGATTATGTGGGCTTAAGCTAGTGTCAAAAGTAAATGGAAATCCTAATAAGTTGTGCGAAAAAAAGGTGATATTTGACAGTGTTTTTATTACAGCGTTTCCCATAATATCTTCTTACTTTGAGGTAACTCATCCTACCGTGTTGATGCAAAATTAAAAAAACAGAGAATCAGTGCAGTGGAAAATGCATGAAAGCCTGAAAGGCTTGAAAACCAGGCTATGGGGTTGAAACAAACTGATTAAGGGTGATCGGCTACACTGATGAACAGAAACGGATTATTGACAAGATATAGCATAAATCAGTTGCAAGGATCAGAAATTGGCTGGAGCGTGCCGGCCTTATACTATCTGACCACAAGACCTGGGGTTGAATTATCGCATCCGGCGATCGAGTACTACCTGACTGAATTTGTTATTGTTTTGCTTGAAAAATCCACAAAATTCAGAGACGCATTGCTCGCTCACGGATGCGGTAATTCAATCCCAGGGCTTTGCCAATACCCAACCAAAATACAGTTGACTCCCACTAAGTCGCATCCTCACGGGAGATCAAGATTAGTTCGAGTTATAGGGGTGAGGGAAAAATTCGCTTCGATTTAGAGGGATTCGACTGTACTGTGGAAAATGCACAATTTCAGCACTTTCCCGAATTCTGCCAAATATCGGTGGACCTAGACACGTCTTTGTTTCAGAATAAGGAAAAGTTGTAGTTGTTGTACAGTCGTACAGTTGTTGAAATTGCATCTTTAAGAAAACTAGAAGTGCTATCAAGGTAGTAATTAATAAAACCGCTCGTCTGAAACACTTTCAAATATTTTAAACGCTTTCAAAGCCTCTTCCGCATCACTTCAACCAATCAAGTAGCATATCCTCTCCCTCACAACTATCTATTGTAATCTGCGCATCTTACATTCATGTCTTAAGCACGTGCTTCAATAATTGGCACATTCCAGCATCCCCCCAACAATAAGAATTCTAAAATTGAATTAAGTGCAAGTCTCGGAGAAAATTACTTCAACAAAGTGTTTCCATTCCACACCAACACAGTTTGACGGTATAATTGGATTCTAATGCACATTTTAAGAATTGTTTTAGTTTCAATTTAAATCTCGACGTTCTGCATTCACCAAAAAAAAAAAACTACAAAAAAAAATCTTTGCCACACCTCTTTTTCAGCAAACAACAACCATCACAGTTTCTCGGGGCGAAATTTTATATCGCCATCAACATCACCATCTAAGCATGTTCTCTCATTATTATTTGCTTGAATGGTTTTCTAACTTGTTCTTTATATATATACGTGCGTGTATATTCCTTTTGCGGCTTTTTCTATAACATATCCGTTCGAGTGTCCTTTTATTTTTATGTTTTTTTTTTTCCTGTATAAAAGAGATCAACAACACTAGCCAGCAACCTTAGAAGTTTTATTCAATGTTCGCGAGGAGCGACAAATCCTTCTTCGTCTTCTTATTCTGTTTCGTATGCTGTGCGGCTCTGATCTTGACGGACTATTGTAGCGGAACTTGATATTTCTTGACAAAAAAAAAATATATATATATAAAACATACTTGTATATAAAACCCGAAAATAATTTCTAAGACAGCAAATTTCACATGAATTCTGTGGGTCCAGCGAGCTAAGCTCCACTACGAAAGGGAAGCAGGTAGACGAGAACAAAAATGGACCCCAGAGAACTGAATCCGCATTTTTTTTTTTGTAATGAAATTAATCTTGGCCGGCGATGCTGATCATCGTCTGAGTTTTAAAGGAAGTTTTGTTGTTGTTGGTATTTTTTTTTTTTTTTTTTTCGGCGCTCCTAGGTATCCTTCTGCTTTACGCTACTAGTGATTTATTCTAGCATCGAATGAGTTGAACCCTTTTTTTTGGTTTTTAGAAAGTATTAGAACAGAGAAATAATAAATTTTAGCCAGTTTATTTAGCACAGTGTTCATTGATATATATGGGAATTATTTTCGACATGAGCGAAAGATGAGTTGGTGGCTTTGCCCACTCAGTTGAAATAAACTATATTAATCCAAGAGTTTGGGTGGTACGTCAGCAGTTATAATGAGAGCTGTGACGACTTTCATGAATATCTGCAGATCTTCCTACATATGTCATTAGCAACAGCTACTGCATAATTTTAATATTGCTGGAGGCGCCCAAAAAATGACATTGATAAAGCTAACGCATGAAATACGTGATGACAGCTTAGAAAGACTGAAAGACGTGAATTGTTGATCAGCAAATGGTGATTGATTTGATCAGTATAAAGGAACAACGAACAACTGTCGATTAATCATCATTCTCTGCCGACATAATTCACCTTAATCTAGCTTCTTCGACTTGCCTCGTGTCTACGCACATTTTTGTGTGTAGTTTTCCAACACGCGACCAGCTTAAGCAAATAAATCAAATTGAAAAGCAAAAGTAACCAATGATTAGAAAGAGCCAAAATTTATTACTTTTGCGCGCTTAAATAGTTGGTAAAACTTTTTGCATACTAAATAGTATTCTTCTGCAAGCAAAACAAATGTACAGGAAGTGGTCGGTGGACAGTGGCATGTTTTAAATTTTTTATTAGCGAGAAAAAAGGAAATACGGGACACACTTTGGAATTTATTGTCTGGTTATTAGTTGGGGCTGTGATTAGTCACTACAGTTGGGTTTATTTATAGAGAAAATTTAAAGAGCAACATATGGTGGAGTAGTTGGACACCTTTGATGAACCGAAGAATAAGAGAAAATAGGAGAAAAAAAGTGCGCACCTTATTTTGTTTGTAGTTAAACTTAAAACTACGAGGAGGTATCCCTTTAATTGGCAGCCAACATTTTTTAAGGACAACCAACACCAACGTCTCGGACAGAGCGTCACCATAGACAGATATAACTTTGAGGTGGTAAGGGACTTTGACTATTTAGTATCCGCCATGAACTCAAAAAATGACACCAGGGCTGAGTTTTAAAGTGGAAAAACTCTTGCCAATCGCAGGTTCTCTTTTTTAGGACTGACAAGGCAATTGAGTAGCAAAGCCTTCTCCCTTATAAGACCCTTATCTTCCCAGTCCTGGTCTATGACGCAGAGGCATGGATTCTATCAAAAGCGAATAAGCTTAAACTATTCGTTTTTGTTTCGAGAGGAACATTTTTGGAGTAATTTTTGGTCTAGATATAGACATTCACCACAAAAGAAGGAGGTCTGTAAAGCGTACTCAGAAGAGTGAACGTCCAACCCCTTAGGGGGCTGGGTCATGTAGAGCGAATGGACACGAATAGTCGGGCCTGGAAGATCCTCAAACACACTTCCGAGGGACGACGCAGTAGAGAAAGACCGTGACTTAGGCAGTCGACTGGTGTTTGATAAGTTTTAAAGTACAATTAATTTTATTCTTCTTCCTCTTTTGTGGCATTTTGACTTTGTGTCCATTCGCCTTTAAGTTCATTATAAAAAGCTACCTACTAATATAACTAGTACTGACGCAAAATTGTTGTCAAACAGACCAGTGACAGTTTGAGAAACCAAAGACAGTTTGGGGAATTCTCTTTAAAAAATTGTTTAGCGTGTGAAACTGGAGACAGCTGGCTAAACATCGTACTGGCCGGAGGCGCTTGTTGCTAAATGTTGTTCGAAAATGCATTTCGAACGATACAGTTGGTCGATTAGTACTCTAGCTGGTTTAAGTGAAATTTCCCATCACAGATCATAAAATGTCCCTTTTTCAAATTTCAGCTTCCTGGGCCTAATAGGGTCCAAATTATTTTTCACCTGACAGGAGAATTGCACACAGGGGAAAGAAAAAAAAAACTCTTTTTATCATTAGAAGAGAATTGAGTTATTTAAAAAGAGAAAATGTTCCTTGGTCGTTTTTAGATTGAAGCACTGCTTGTTTCTAACTGGGATGCGCGAGTTAAGAGTTATTGAGGTTCTTTGTTATTTTCAACATATTGCGTTCCTTTTTTCCCTTTCAAAAGATTATTGACTAAAATTCCCCACGAAAAGGGGAGTTCCCACGAACTGTCAGCACTTTCAATTCAATAAACTTTCAAAGATAAACAGCCGAAGTTGCACAGTTCAGAAGATGGAACAACGATCTTCTCAATGTCAACAGAAGCCCGCATGGAACACGACAGAATATACTCTCAGTTGATGATGAGGATCTGGAACAATCCTGGAGGCTGATAACTGGCGGACACTGACAAAAATTCGCTGTGAGGCATTGCAGTTCGTTTTACATGAACGATGAATGTCAATGCGTCCGTTAACTTGACCAACATGAAGTGATTCTGGACCTGATGACCTGTCCTGTTGGAAAATTATTATATAGTTCCCATAATTGAAACAACTTCACGTAGAACTTGCATTTTTATGTCGAACCATTCAGCAAGAAAGACTCCTCAAAGAGAATACTGGTCCGTAGAACAAAATAACAGTTAATGCGACTTAGGAAGCACTCGCCTTACAGCATTTGAAAGCTACTGCGTCTACTTGAGCTGTTTTCGAAACAAAGGACATCCTTGACAAAGACCAAAACACTTAACCGTGTCTCCCCCTCATCAAAATTGCATGCAATTTCATTGCGACTTTGATTAAATTTGCCATTAACAAGTTTACATTACTTTTTCAAAAAAACAACAACTTTGATTCGAAGAGAGAGAGAGAGAGAGAGGGAGAGAAAGTTGGCAAAAGGTATACAAGGACACACATATATAATGAATTCCCAATGGCAGTTTCAGCTGCATGCAACAAAACATCAAGGCGAATCAAAACGCAGACACATGAACAACTTTGAAACATGCAAATTGCAATTACAGGCTGAGCTCACAATGAGACTCATAGCAAATGTGTATATAATTCGTAATTGCAAGACTGGAATTTTTTTTCTTTCGTTTTTCAACTTTCAACCATACTTAAGGACGAAATTGTAATCATAATTAGAAAACAATGGGATCTGATTCTGTGTGTGAGAGAGCAGAACACGTGTGCTGCATGCTGTTGTTGTTGTTTTTGTTGTTTTTGACCGCCCACAACGATAACAAGTGAATTTACTCTCGGATCCTTTTAATATTTGCCCTTCGAATGTAAAATTAACAGAGTCAGGCAAAAGTGGGTAGTTTAGGGGTAGTTTGGTTAGTTATATAAAGGCGAATCGAAATGAGCTTTGAGGAAAATAGTAATTTCATTTAATGCTGAATGTTGGTATATATGGATTCAAGGATCAACAGTGTCCTATTTTTTACAATTTAACAACGCAGATAAATAACGCCTACCGTGGCAAAGAAATTGCACTGTGCGCTTTTCTTGACATAGAGGGTGCCTTTGACAACACTGGATATGACTCCATATCTAATGCACTGCACCTCAGAAACATAGACCAACCTACTATTAAATGGGTCAGATCGATGCTAGAAGGTCGAAAAATAACTGCTTCGTCAGGACCAACCTCAGTATCGGTATCAGCTATAAAAGGCTGCCCACAAGGAGGGGTTCTGTCACCCCTTTTGTGGTCACTGGTCATCGACGACCTGCTTTACAAATTAAGCAATCTAGGCTTTAACACAATCGGTTACGCCGATGACTTGGTCATCATCATTACGGGCAAAGAGGAAAACAAAATCACACAACGCATGCAAAACGCCCTTAAGACAGTACTAGACTGGTGTACTAAAGAAGGTCTTTCGATTAACCCCAGTAAGGCTGTCATAGTTCCTTTTACCAAAAGAAGAAAGATAAACTTAGGTCAAATTTCAATAAATGAGACGATCATTGAGTACTCCAACGAAGCTAAGTATCTGGGCGTAACCCTTGACAAAACACTAAGTTGGAACTCCCATATAAATAACAAAGTAACAAAAGCAATAAACGCTTTATGGGCATGCCGTCGCATGTATGGTAAAACTTGGGGAATCTCTCCAAAGATAACCCAATGGATCTATACAATGATGATCAGGCCCATCGTTACATACGCTTCGTTAGTTTGGTGGACTAAAACAAATCAAAAGTCTGCCATTGCGAAGCTTAGAAGGGTGCAACGACTGGCTTGTCTCGGTATATCCGGAGCCATGCGCACCTGTCCTACTGCGGCTATAGAAGCCCTAATAGGACTATCACCTCTCCACATTCACATACAAAAAGTGGCAATCCGCAGTTCGGCAAGTATGATCCAGTTAAAAGAGACAAGTCTCAGTGAACATCCTGAGTTAAACGTTCTGTTCTCTGAAATTCCAGAACTTGACATGATCTGCGCGGTAACAGACCGCCACCCAAAGAAGTTATGTTTCGAAAAGCGGTTCTCCACGGAGATACCCAGCAGAGAAGCATGGACTAGCAATAGTCCACCTACTTGCCTAAATGGCCTAAAGTGGTATACGGATGGTTCCAAAATGGAAACAGGTGTGGGTGCTGGTTTCCACGGACCTAACCAGAATGTCTCAATACCGATGGGGACTTGCCCAAGCGTGTTCCAGGCTGAACTCCACGCCATTCAAGAATGCGCTAGCCACATTCACAACACAGGTATTAAAGGCATTCACATCCATATATTCACGGACAGTCAAGCAGCTGTTAACGCCTTAAGCTCAAACATCATTGACTCCAAATCGGTATTAAGCTGTTTCAACGCCCTTCAAACGCTTGGCCTCAGGAATAAAATCAAACTCTGGTGGATTCCGGGCCATGAGGGTTTTGAGGGAAACGAGAAAGCCGACGAAATGGCCAGAACTGGTTCTGTAACTCCTTTTACAGGACCTGAACCTTTCTGCTGCACTCCCAAATCGTCTATAAATTCAGCCATCAAAAGATGGGAACATACAAAATGTATTTCATACTGGGAGAGTATCCCAGGTCTAAGACAGGCCAAGCGTGCGATTCAACCGTTCAATAAAAACGCCGACAAAGTTTTAAAGCTAAGCAGGCATGATATCAAAAACCTTACAGGTTTCCTAACAGGACACCACCACCTACGATATCATTTAAATAAAATTAATTTAACCGACTCCTCACTCTGTCGGTTATGTCTTGAAGCAGACGAAACAGCTGAACACATAATTTGTGAGTGTCCAGCCCTAAGTGGAATCAGAAGAACTATCTTCTACAGGGAACTTCTACGCCCTGAAGAGATGAAAAACTCATCTGTTAGCAGCTTAATTAACTTCATTAGGAAAGTGGAAAATCTGCTAACCTAACAATTTCTCTGACCCTATGGCACAAAAGATCTTACAGGTCGAAGTGCCTCTTCATCGCTTAGGCGTAGTCAGACGTTTAAAAAAAAAAAAAAAAAAAAAAAAAATTTTTGTAGTCATGGGGTTTTCCCACGAAAAGGACGTCTGGTTTCATCTTTTAGAAAGGCAAGCTCTTATCATCTCTCACGGAGAAAAAAACCAAAGCACTGGCCCCTCAACTCCACCTCAAGGTGGCCGTGTTCTTATGGACCATCATCAGGGATGCTTAAAACCAGGGTCGGCATTCTAGAACGAAGAAATTTGCTTGCGTAACATAGGGTAAGTTCGTCCGCACGAAAACGTTTGCCTTACAGAATCTGACCCCAGGATTCGAATTTTTTTTGTACGGATTACTGCCGATGATCCATTTTGAAAAAGAGTACTGATCCCTTAGTTCCACCTTGAGGTAGGCCGCAGTATTGAACAAGCTGCTATTTAGCGCCAATTTCGGTCCTTTTTTGAGTCACTCACTCCTGTAAGACCACTCGAAGGGGAAACGCACATCGCACTATAAATCGCCACTAAGTAACACTTCGTCTTCTTCTTCTTTTGTATGCTAATGTGAGATCCCTTTCATCATGTTCGTCTTAAATTATTTCCCTCTCATAATCAGCGAAATGAGAGTATAAGTGGCCATCACACACTAACTACGTAATATAATCGCCGGCTATGGCGAATAAAAAACATGAAGAAAAATTGAATAAAATGCGCAAGCATCACATAAATCTTTAAGGTTACTTGGAGCAACAGCGCAGAGCAGCGTGGCTATACTCCGAAAACAGCGCGTCATCCGCAAACAAATACAAGTTTGTGTTCTACTTTGGAGTAATGTTTTGTTTGGTGCTGCTGGCTGCTGCTGCTGTCTTCTTTTGCTCTTGTTTTGTCGTCCTTTGCATTGTTTTGTTCAAATAAAAGTGGGAAATAAAAGAAAATAATAAATGCATGATAAAATATAAATGTGGGATTTTTTTCTCCTTCGTTTTTGTTTGCATTCTTAAAAGAACAGAACAAAAAAAAATATAAATAGTAGATGGGCGCCTTCCACGTACAAGAAATGAAAAAAATAATAATAAAAATAAATGTGTAAGAGGAGTGGTGGTTTCAGCTGCTTCTGCGGCTGCCGGTTGCAGCAGAAGCCAAAGAAATCAGATGCAAGCCGCTGATAGAGACCTTTCTGTGGACGTATGCCTATAAAAATTTGTTATTTGTATAATAAGCCATGAGGAGAGGCAATAAGTTGCGATTGATTGGTGATGCCAAACTTAGAGCACAATTAGGATGGAGGTACTGTCAGAGACTATAAGCTCGGTACGTATTTAGCAAATCACTTCAAGGCGGACTTAAAGATTGGTAAGTCAGGAGGCCATCTACAAAGTTGAATCAATTTAGAGGCGAACATTTGCAGCGCACAGACGTTTAAGGGAAGCTAACACGAAGGTTTGAGTATTTATACGGCGGTAGAGCGCATTAAAGTGGGGCTTAATGTTTTGCAGGTCAAAATGGGCAATTTTAAATGGAAAAATTCACAACTGTGATTTTGTACAATCTAGACTGGGCTAGTATCTCTTTTGCTGGCAATTAAAAAGCCTGTAAACATAAAAATCTGTATCAAAGTGGAAAGTAAAGTTTCTGTCTGTATACCAAGTAGAAGACAGACCTGTATACAACGCCGTGGTTAAGGTAGTGTTCTAATTATAGTAAACTGCAGGTGGGCGGCTTCTATATCATTGGACGAAGCAGCGCAAACAGCATCCTCTAGACTGGAGATTTGGTCTTCTTTGAGGCACAGCTTGGATCATTTTTTCTAAATATTATATCAATCTCTTTGGCTTGCTTGAAACGACATTCAAATAACAAGGCCCGCCTCACAATCTACAAACGCATTTCCTCCCTATATTCGTTTAAAATTTGTCCCAACGTTAAGCCAAAGCATTTACGATCTGTGAACATTTGCGAGCCCATTCAACCATTCTTTCCTTTCCTGTCCTCCTCCAAATCTCAAAATTCACTTCATCTGTCGGTTAAAAGAACCCGAAAAAAAAAGAAACTCCCCGCCAGCTCTTATTACCACGATGTGCACACCGGCGAGCCCACCGCAAACATTCAAGCAGAATCACTTCTATACACTCCATACCATAAGTCCATGGCTCTAATGCCGTTCTAAGAAATCCACTCGCTCGTACAAAGTAATTGTGTCTGCTCGGGAACAACCGCACCATACACCGATGGAATAATATCGTACCGTAACCAAAGTATGGCAAAGCAGCGAGCAGCGAGCAGCTACATGGAAAAGCAGCAGCAGCGCAATAGCACAAAAAATGCGTTGAAAGCTTCAAATATCAAAATCCGCTGCGGAATAGAAGACCAAAATTAAGTAGAAGAAACAAGAAAAAAAAAAAAAAACTAGAACCCCAGCAGAGAACTTGTGGCAGGCGCTCTCCTCGTGTACTCTCTGATCAACTGGCGAAGAGAAAATTCGCGAAATTTTTGTGGTGTTTTAGAATTTTTTCGTCAGTCAATCACCTTCCTTTATATTTTGGTCATTTCTGTGTGTGTTTCTTGCTGCCTTTTGGCTTTACTTTGCTTTACGACTTGTTAGTTGTTAGTCGCTGTGTGTCGATGTTTAGAGAGATATTCTGTTAGCCGAGCACATTGCGGCCTCTTACACAATCACTATGACAAAGTTTTATTCGATGTTTGTCGTTGTTTCATCTCGTTTTTGATTTTTTTTTATTACGTATTACGTGTCGTATACAGCCGTACATGGCGGTCAAAAAAGAAACACACACACAGAGTGGCACACTAGCTAATCCATCTGCTACCGCGCTGCTGCCTGCCATACTTAGCCACTTTGAATCGAGATGGTAGTGGTTGATTAGAGGTTGAGAGAAGGAACGATCGCTCCGTCGGTGCTTTGAGAACTTAATTTGGAAATTAGTGGACTTTTAGATAAGGCGATTGGTTGTTGACTTTCGTTTAAACTGACAGATGAATGTTCTAGGGAACTATGTAAATGCAAGTACAGATAATGTGCAGTTTTTATAACTACTACTACTACTACTACTACTACTACTACTACTATTTTCTGAGTAGTATATATGTATTTTGAGGTCATAAAACGAAAGCTCGTTGACGTTGAGGCGATGTCGATGTGACATGTATTAGGTTCGTTTTAAGGCACTTGAAACCGAATCAGTTGAGAAGAACTGGTTACCTATAGAAATGTTGGGCTCGAAAATGAAAACAGATCAGTGAACGGGCTAGATGAAATTAATGAATTTGCCCAAATACAGCACTCTATGCAACAGTTTAGGATCAAAGTATCCTTTCATCGGCATAACCGAGCATAAAGTTCGTGAAGCGTTCATTTAAACATACCTATTAGAAAGGGGCAAAGTGTGGGACCTATTTAGAAAGGGGCAAAGTGTGGGACCTATTTAGAAAGGGGCAAAGTGTGGGACCTATTTGTTGTCCTTTTTAGCGTTCAGGTAAAATTTAACGATCTTACAATCCTGAGCTTAGTCCCGCTCGGAAGCAAATAAGATAATGAGAGCAGGCAATGCCGCCCTCTATGGAAAATCGTTCAAATTAGTGCAGAAGAAACTTCTGTCAAAGAAATGTCAATTTTGTTTTTGTGATAGGGCTTAAACAATCGCCGGTGCTTGTCCTTTGCTACTGGAATTTGCATTTTCGCACCATACGTCGACAAACTAACAAATAAGCGGCCAGAGGCGCCAACAATAAAAGCAAAATGTCTTTCCATTTGAATGTCATGTCAAAGTGGGTTTTAAGAAATAATGAGTAAAGCTTTCCGGATGGTTGTCACCCTTGGAAATTTCTCAAGGTTGTTCGAATTGCAAACCCAAAGCTTTTGGTCAAAGACTGGCTCTGAACTTGTCAATCGCACAAAATGAGATATTGGCCAAAAATATAAACCGTAACACGGGGCTATTGCCGCTACCTTGCGGCACCCTTCACCAAAAGCTCTGCAAAACTTGACATCTCTCACGAGCAATTCGATCTCGGCTTTAGAAATGCACGACGTGCTGCAGCAAAGACAGGCCACCATAATCCGCTTGTCTCGCTCGCTCCAACTTCCAACAAAACGGAGATACCCGCTTCGTAGTTCGGACTTCGTACGTGTGAATAATTTACCTGTAATTTTGTATCATAGTGTATCTACCTAATTAAAAACATTTTTCCTCCATTCTCCTATTCTTATTTGTGTCGTTTGTCGCTTCTATTTTGCTGTTGCTGGTGGCTTTGCCCATCGTCACCTTCAGCATGAAGCCAAAAAGAACTGAGAGAGAGTGATGTATACACTGGCTGTGTGGTGGATGACGATGACGAAAAGTACCGACCGGGAGAGCGAACGGTGGATTCGTGTTAAGGACCTATGGCAAGGTCAATGATTTTCGATTTTCATGTGCGATGCGATGCGACGACGAGTGACAACTAAAATTGATTGCCCACTATTTGGTACATAAAATGCTTGTTGTTATTGTTGTTACAATAGAGATGGAGGACTCACCTTTAAAACCGTTTATCATACTATTCCTCCACAAGATATCAAAAATTGCCTTGGTTTCTTGTAACCGGCGCGACAACAACAAACCGATACACCAAAACAAGACGAAACACGCGAGGGCGACGAAGATGACGACGACAACGATACCGATACCGATCCGAGCAGCTCTATGACGCACTTTTTACCTCAGGTTCACTCGCACTTTTCCCACAATTCGAATGAGACTTTCAGAAAGTTTTCCTTATTGGAATACACGAAATGGATTTGATTTTTTGGTCAGTTCACTTGACCAATTCACACCATAAAGACGATTACACCATCGAGTTGAATTTTTTTTTTCTTTATTTTCTTATGTGAACGCTAAACAAAAACAAACCATCAAACATACTGCTATCACTTTTGCTCAAATCAAATTGCCTGCACATAGATCCATTTCACTTTTTTGTTTCAGCTTTTTCTTTTAAGGGGAAACTTTGTTAGCATAATTCACCACAGGCTACTCCATATGGGAGCCGATGAGGTAAAATTAAAAAGAAAATAATAAGGGAAATAAAATGCAAAAGCTCAAGGGGCTATGGATGTATTTTGTTCTAGAATTCTAAATATTTTTGTTTTTGTTATGAAAATTCGAAGAGTTTCCGGAGAAATTCCGTTATTAAAACAAGCGAGGTAGCAATTTTTGTGGTATTTTCCAACTAAGGTATATTTTTCTGCGCATTTCACTGCGATAAACGATCCGTTATTTAAAATGTCGATAGGCACAAGATGGATGTTATTTTTTTACAAAACTACGATGTGGTATAAATATCCCGGTAGTATACGTATTTAGTTATCGAGAAGAAAAAAGCGAAAAAAAATAAAATATTTTTTTTTCTTTAAAACGACGACCGAAAAACGAACAGGCACGTCAAAGTTTTCTTTTCGTGTGAGCACTTAGCGGAGCTGTATTTTTACAAGGTGAGAGTGACTGAGAAGGCAAGTGAAAATATCCGGGGAGTTGTGGGTGGGTGAATGAGGCAAGTGCAATATGTTTTGGCTTTGAATGTGAAAGATGGCTGACTGGGTTTTCTTACTAACAAGAATAGAGTGAAGTTGTAACATGCCAATTTGATTCACGGTGAATGGTTTACAACAACTTTTTATTAGATTTCCAGAAAAGTGAAAAAATTGGATTTCTAAGAGCATGTTTTCGATTTGTTCAGCTACTCCCTTAAAATTCACATAGCATTTTATTGCTTTAAGAGCGACTGACACAATTTAATTGCTATCATGAATCAACGTAGGTACTTGTTTCTTTTTCGTAAACAAATCGTCATTATTAAACACCAATCTGTCAAAAATTAATTAATCTTACTACCTTAGAATGAAGGCGAACTTGTTAATAAACAAATTGTAATGAGTTTGGCATAATTTCTGCTTTACTAATAACTTTATAATTTAAAACGTTTAATAGAAAACACATAAAAACAATATACAACATTTATCTACTGGTACAGACAAAAAATATATATTTACTGTGCAGACAACAAATATGTATTTATTGTCTGTGCTGCTAGTCTGATAAAGATGGCTGGTGGTGAACCGTCGATTCCAGTCTCAAGTTTAATGAAAAAAATTGTCTGGATACGCTAACGATAAAGTTAATCGATTTATTGGATTAACAATAAATTTTTGTAGTTTTAGATTTTTCATCTTTTGATTTAATTAGTTTGTTTTTACTTTTAGCATCTGGATCTCGGTTCCCACATTATCAAACCTGTAGTCTCTCCCTGAATACACTCAATGGCAGCATTCCACATTACTAATCCATTTCATTTGATGCCAATTTCGCACCACTTTATTCTACTGTCAAGAATTCATATGTCAAAGAAAAAAAAAAATAAAAAAAAAATAAAAGCTCCCTACTGTCATTTACATCCATTTTTGTGTTCGAACCGAATACGAAACGAATTGAAAAAGTAGAAAATCATGGCCGCAATTGCCGGTGGTGGTGGTGATGCTCCTGCTGCCGGAAATTTCCCAAAGTGGCTAAATGATAAACTACGTGAATTAAACACTGACGAAAGTGTATTCGGTTCCTATATCACTGGAATCCTAGAAGGCGACGAAGCAACCGACGAGAAACAAGATGCCCTTGAGGGCATTCTCGGCGAGATCATTGTGAGTATACATCGTGACTTTGCCAAATCAGATATATATAGAAAATTATATTTTTCCATCGGTAGGACAACAACATCCAAGAGTTGATTGATGAAATCCTAAACAAATGGAACGAATGTCATCCAAAGGACGACGACACCAAACCAAAGGTGACCCTCGATGTCGATAAGCAGTTGGCAAAAATGCTTGAAGCGCAGAAACTTCAAACCACAGTTCAGCGACAATACACTGCCGATGAACTGCGTGTAAGGGAGCAGATCTTAGCTCAATACAGTCAGGTATGATTTTTTTTCTGTTTGCTTGCGAGAATATATCACCAAAGTCATCCTTTCAGACTGAAGTAAGTGACGAGGAGGATGTTGACGAGGCTGATGAGAAACCAACTGGCGGGCTAGTGAAGAACACCAACGCACACGATGTTATGCAGTTGCAGAAGGAGCGTCGCGAGCAGGCTCGCCTGGACAGCCAGAAAAAGAAGGAAAAGGACAAGGAGGACCGTGAAAAGCAGAAACAACTCAAGGAGGAGAAGAAGGAGAAACGCAAGACCGTCAAAGGCGAACGTCGTCGGTAGCGGGGCACCAGCAGTCGACATCCCAATAATCTTAGAAAACCATCCTCAACAATCGTCAGATTTTTGTTACTCCATTTCAAGGGGTTTATTACGCAGTCTTTCAACGTGAATCCATATTTATTAACTGTCCCACAACGATAGCCGATTTTCGAGAAGTAGAAGCCCATTCTGCATGATTGCATGTTTTGTTCTGATTAAACTGGAAAATCCTAACTAAATTAATAAAATTCATGTAATTCTCTTCAATGTTAAATAAGATACATGTGCTGGCCTTTCATTTTGTCTATTGTTGGTTGATTATGTGGTGTACTGGAATAAACTCGGCATAGTCGTCGGAATGGGCCATTCATTTGGTGTTTCAACAGTCTGCAGTTGGTGCACTTTAAGACTGTATTGCGGCTTTGCAGAGTATACAGCAATTTGATTTCATATCTATTTAAAATGTAACTCTTCTAAGTTATGACATTCGATACGAAATTTTACCAGTAGCTACCAGAACAGACAATAATCTCTTACATTAGGTCGTACGTATAATAAATGATAAGAGATTCAAACATAGAGAGAATGAGAGAACCGGATACAATATCTGAAAACCACACTCGACTGCTCTAAGCGGATCTGACGGGGTTAAGTTGAATTTACGGTGAAGGGGCGTCGAATGATAGTTTGAAAACGGAATGGTGTACGTACTGGAATCAGTTGCACAAAAAGCAAAATGAGGGTCTCTTTCAAAGAGACACAGATGGTGAGCCATGATAATATTCTGTTGCGAACCCTCTGGAATAGAGTACCATCAGCGAACCAGACGAATTGTCGTTTGATCACCGCCTTTCTTGCAATTATGCAATTCGCATAACAGAAATCAAGATAAATCGTTGTCCATTGATATTCAACACGCATTAGACGTCATGAGTATATTTTCTTTGATAAAATTACATTCAGTAAATATGTACTTTAAATTCTTACCTTCGGTATACCTATTCTAAAGTTTTGATGGCGATCTATTCATTTTTTATTACTAATACTTTATGTTGCTCCTTCTTGTCGGCACTAAACTATTGCTAACACATATAAATAGACTATAAAGCGTTAAATAAATAATAATAATCATTATGAACTTAACTTTAAAATCACATTCTTTTATCTTATGCTTAAATTAAAATATTACAACTTCATCTCGTTGTAAAAGGGAATACGTTAGGAATATAACAAGTTCACACAAATTTACAATTCATTTTGGCATCTGCTTGAGCGTTATTAGTTTTGGGAACGATAACAGTTAAAACTTCGTGTTCACTTTGAATTTTATTCTAAATGTTGATAAGAACTGCGAACCGTTTTCTTTTTTTTTAAATAACGTATGCGCAAAGAACTTCTGTGATGGAGTTGCCAAGTAGTTTAGTTTTTTTTTTTTTTCGTATGATAAATGTGACCATAACGGGGTTTTGATATCTCTTATTTTTGTATAAAGCTGTGGATCGACATTTTAACTAAACTTATTACAAAATCTTATAAACTAAATAGTTAACATATTTATGACGGACGATTTTGAAAATGTTACTCCGTCAAGCTCTTTCGGAATGGATACCGAATTTGTGCAAGCACCTTCTGATTTGCACGATACTTTTCGTAAAAGCGAATTGCTAAATATAAACAAAAAGTCTGAGGCTCTCTTTCTTATAAAGGAAAACAATTTTTAGATGAGAATACCGTTGTTGTTCTTTTACGAAAATATTGGAATGAGTTCATTCATACTAAGAAAACAAAATGGTAGGCAACGAAGTTGGAACCGCTCTGAAATGCACCTAACGACCTGCATCCATATTTATGAACAAATAAATATAAATCTAATAAGCACTACCAACTCCAGTTTGAAATGCATAATGGACAACGGAACGGGGCGAAATGGCCGCGTTCATACCTTAGAGCTCACAATACAAGAGTTGATTTTAAAATCAAACGGTAAAGAAAAGTACAACGGTATTCACCCCATGTCTTTCTTCTTAGTCACGGCTAGCATCGTTTTCATTTTCATTGTCATTGATATCGCCATTGTCATCTTCTTCTTCGCCCTCGTCTTCCTCATCTATTTGTCCATACTCGTCGTATTCTTCTTCGCCTTGATCCTCATCAGAAGCAGGCTCTTCTTCTTCGATATCATCAATTGTATGATCGTCATCGGGTTCCTCCTCTTCCGGTTGATATGAGCCATCACTTCCACCGGAATTGTGTTCACTTCCGTCTATATCCGCTTCAACATCATCGTCACCATCAATTTCGTCATCTTCCGCTTGATCAAAGTCAAAGGAAATTCTTTCCATTTCCGTTCTGGCTAAAGAATGAACGTCAGTCGGATCGACGAACGTCACCCGCCGGTTGTTTTCTTCGAGACATTTAACAGCAATACTAACGAAATCTCGACGACGTTTCTCATCCCATGTGGAATACTACAAGAGAGAAATATAGAGATTATTTCAAATCTATCCACCCAAAATTTGTGCGACACTCACCACAGAAGATGATGTGAAAACGAATTCGTCGGGAATTCCAGTCTTAACCCTGATGTATTTTTGCAATAAGTTGGAACCATCCTTTCGCCACAAGCACAAATGCGGATTCGTTACATAGTCCTCCTTCAAGTCCTTGCGGTATAGATAGAGCTGAAACACACCAATCGCAGCACAATTTAAATTCTTTTCTTTTTTCTTTGGCGGTAGAATAATAGCCTTTGGCTCAACTTCCGCTGCCAGCTGTGTCCTAGCTTTGTAGTATTCATAGTCATCTTCATCGTCTTCATCGGAATCATCGAATGTCTGATAGTTGGCATCTAGAGCGGCCTGCCTTCGAGGATTCTTATGTGGACCACTTGATGACGTGCCAGAGGACTTTCTCTTGCGGCTTCCACGATTTCGTCCTTTTGTATTGTGACTGCGTTTTTTCACATTACGATTGGATGCAGAAGGTCGCCAATCCTCCTCGGAGTCATCTGTTTCGGTAAAATCATCTTCCGAGTCAATGAATGTGGTGGTCACTAGTTCTGTGCGACTTCGCATGACTTCGAACGGGCGGTCCGATGGAATAAAATTGTTGTTTTCTCTTCCCGTAAACCTGAGTTTATGACATGTACTGACGTATGTAGAAAATTGGGATACACTCTACGAGAGGAAGGATACTAAAGCGTCTGCCTGGGAAAATTTATGTGCGGAGTTTGTTTTGATGTGATGCTTTTGACAGGCGACAGGACAATTATTGTTTTGTTTGGGTAAGGTGGGAGGAAAGTTTCTTGGAGCTTTTTTTATCGAAGTTAGTAGCTGTCATTTCAATTTGTATGAGCTTTAAGGACTTTCGTAATAGTCCAGATTCGGAAGCTTTGGTATACTGTGCAGCTGAATTGATTCCTATAGTGTATTCAGTGAATTATCGAAGTTTTGTTAAAAATTTGTCAGTTATTTAAACATGGAAATGACCTAAGAATTTGAGACAGACTAGTATTCTATAGATGCCTACCTACTCGAGTAAATTTATGAAGTCTTGCGGAGTTTTTTATGGTGGGAGATATTTCATTTAGGCGAATCTGTCAAATTGAATTCGTTTCAGATTCCATTATAATACCTTTGGTACATGACAGTTGTGACTCATGTAAATTGTACACGTACAGTGATCGTTTAAGAAAGTTGTCTTCTTCATGTGTACCGTCCAATTGCTTTACCTTTTTCTGTTTATTCTGTGCATTTTTATCAGTTTATCTGTCAGCATCATACACTTCACGACGAGACGTCATTTCACATACATTCCAATGAGTATGACTTTATATGCATCTTAAATACATCCCTCTAAAATACATGCAGTTGTCAAAATAAAAGTCAAATAATGGTTTTCTTTAAAATTATTTTTATTTATTATATTTCAATAATAGTATTTATCTCATATTTATTTCATTGTTGATAATAAAACAGCAAAATGCAAAATGTGTCGTCGTAAACATAAACATAATAATAGTAACAGTAAATGGATTCTTCTAAAAAAAAGAAACAATAACATTAATTTTAAATACGGTTGAATAAATTTAGTACACAATGAGAAACGTTTGTGTTGCTGTCCAGTCAAACAACAAATAACGACAAAAATAACTGCGACTTTAATATAAACCTATTTATCATATCTGCGACTACGTATTTCTATTTAATATGAGTAACTTATTTAGCGAATTAGTTTAAGGGACATACCTCTTAAATTTACGTACAAATCGTTGCAAAAATTCTTTGGAGTTTTATCATTTTACATATCAATAAAAAAAAACATTTCCACTACAATAAACATTCTCATAAAGGAATAGTTTTATTTAATCTTTCACAAATGAATTTGAAGCTAACACTTCTAGTAGAACATACATTAAAAGATTATTAAACCTATGCAGTAAGCTACACATATATTTTAATTATTGTTTAATATAATTGTTTGCCTTAATTGTTTTCATGTTTGTTTAAAATTTCACAGTTTCGTTATCATTACGTTGTTTTCTTTAATGGATAGTACGTATATTTTTGTAAATACATCTACGCGAATTATTAATTATATGCTTTTAAAATATCCTGTTTTAGTCCAATTTTTTCCTAATATAAAATAACACCCCACAACTGTTCATCGAAAACAGAGATTATAGCGCTTAAACTATTAAAAACATAAAAACATGGTTTCTTTACTTTATAATAATTTACAGTATATACTAAAGCATTCAAATAAAATAAGCAGAATTAAATCTTTAATCGCTATACACGAGTTGGTGTACCAAATATCGGAGCACGACGTGGTGTTGGTGATGGATTATTATTTATGGAGCGTCTTGGAGGGCCCTGCTGACAATCGGAATAGGAACGATCTAAGATGAGATAAATAAAATGAGATTTTAGTAAAAGAGACAATGTATTTCTGAAATGGCAATCGGTGCAGTGACAGTTACATGCAATATAACGAACAAGCATTACGCATTCTTTGTTTAAATAAAATTCAATTGAATTTTAACAGATATTCACATGTACCAGTACATTTTCACATATTTAAAATGTCTATGTTTCCCCATTCGTATTCTTAAGTATTTAATAGACAAAAGGCATTCCACGAAATAAACCTACAAATTAATGTCATTGGCCTCCATATTTCAAATACATTGAATTGGCAACTCTAACCGAACCTGTGTTTGACTTTGAACAGTTGTGCCTGTGCGATCGTGTCGATTCCATAAATTTCATTAAAAGTCCGCAAAAGAAGTGTAAATTTATAATTTAATGCAGTAGAAGTTTTTAATGTTTCTTAAAAGTAATGTTGTGCACATATTAAACTAAGTTGTTGATAAAATAGTGCTAAAATCAGTGCAATTGGCTTAATTTTTGCGTTAGTGCTCCGCTGCGCGAGTGAACCAGTGTACTTCGGGTGCTTCAAGCTCAACTTGGGATCACAACTCCTTGGAATTTCTAATAAAATCTATCGGTAAGTGCTTGAAACGTTATTGCAAATGTAAATATGAAACAATATTGTGCAAAAGAAATAATTTGAGCAACTTGAGAAGTTTTAAGATAAAAATGACATTTGCCTGCGAAAAGTTATCGAACGATAATTTCTGATTCGATATGTATATGCCTATTCGCAAATTTAAATAGCTACCTATCTACTCTACGTTGACTAGGATTTCGAGAAGTTAGACGGTTTGCCGGTCGCTGGTTCCGTTGTTGGGTTTCCATTCGTAGTTTGCTGGTTGAGTGGCAGGACGTCCAACTTCTATTAATGTGGTATTCGTTTGGGCGCTCTCAGAGCACTTTTTTTGCCCTCAGAGCAATTTTTATGTTCGTTTGGTACCAAAAAAAGCAATCTTTTTCAGATTTCAGAGCACTTTTGCGAATCTAGATATTTTCTCAGATTTGCTTCAGATTTACCAATACAAGTGCATTTGAGTTTGACATTTGGTAGAGTTTGTTTACATTTGCGTGAATTTTTTCTACAGCAAAGAAAGGCATTGCATCGGGTGAATCTATTTTCGTAAATTACTTGTGTATAAACATTTAGAAATCAATCGGGACGGAAATTTCGAATGTTTTAATATAAAATCCAACCAGTGAATGGAAAGCGCATAGAAAAGTGTCGAAGACTACACATATTCAAGTCGCACGAATATCAACACAAAAAAAGAGCAAGAGCGTTTTTATGTTCGATTAGTCACACGAAATCTGAAATCTGAGGGCAAATCTGAAGAAGCCCAAACGAATACCACATAAGAGTTCTGCTATAGTCCACCATTCGTAGTCTAAAATCCAAACCTCTATAGTTACACAAAAGAATACGAAACTAGTCTAGTTACTACGATAAACATAAAACATGCAGTGCATTTGTACATTCCTCATAACCGTGTGTGCTCGTCCATTTCTCTATCCACAAAACATCAATAACAACAACAACAACACCGAATATGATCTATACACAAGTCCTACCTCTAAACTTAATGCCTTGCGATTCATTTATGATTGCAGCTAAAGCAGGGTGCTGATACCTTTCACGAAAGATACCCGAACCACTGTTAGTCGTTGAGTTACCATTGCCATTACCATTTCCAACTCCAGCCGCTGGCGTGTGCTGCGGTGTAATGGATTGATTTCCATTTGCCGCTGCCATCTTGTAGTAACGATTCTGGTTGGGGTCATACATGTCGTTATGATTGAGACGGTTGGCTGATTTAATTGATGCACAGCGATCTTCTTCGTTGCGAATTTTGAGCACACGCTCCTGAACACTGTACCGCGATCCATTGAACGTGTTCACCTGGTTGAGGTTGGTGTTGTGATTCATGTGTTTTGAGCGAAAACTTCCTCCAGGTGAGTGCAGGAGAGTGCCGCGCGATGAGCTCACTGTGGTCTCGGTTGAATCGCGTGGACTGGCGTGACTCACATCACGATAGCTGGACGGACGATGAGTTGAGGGCGGAGTATCGAGACCACTGTCGTTCGCTGTGTAATCCAAGTCAGTTGTTTGAACTGAAATTTCACAAACTAATTAGTACGGCCAAAGGTTGTAAGTTAAATTTTCTTACCCGAATGCCTGACATCTGTTGTCGGAGCTCTTGGCTTCCGGTACAACCAATCCCGATCCAACTCGTTACCATTCTCGTTGTTGTTCCTGAACATTCTCGGACGTCTCAGTTGCACTTCCTCGTCTTCTTCGTCCACCACCTGATTGCTGCCGAAACTGCTGTTGATGAAGATCCTCCTCGGCGAGCCGTACAATCCATTCGAGAACGAACTATTCTGACTCGCATAGCCATTCGAGTAGCGACTCAGATTCAAGTTGTTCGAATAGGGTATCTTTTGTGGCGTCGAATGATTGGTTGACATTCCGCTGTTGTGGTTCTCGTTATTCAACGCGCTCAGGTCAGGAACAGAATCGGAAAAGAGGAACGGATTCGTTGAGTTGCCATTCAACTTGTATTGCCGACCATTTGTCATTAGCCAGTCGTCTAGGGCGCTAGAGTAGGTACCACCCAGGCCAAAGTGGTGCGCCTGCAGCGAGGCATGTGAAACTGGAGCCGCCAGCGATGCACGCGATCTTGGACCTTGCGTGATCTTAAGTGCGCGACGACGCTCTTTCGATGTTAATGTGCATTCCTAGACAGATTACATGAGAAAAACAGAAGATGTAGATAATTAATGATTGCGAGATGATGATGTTGGTAATGAGGAGGAGGAGGAGGAGGAGGAGGAGAAGATTATGATACGAGTGCTGGTACATTGCATGCATGTTGTTGCTGCGGCATGTAAGGTAAACTAAGAGTAATTATTGGTTGATTGCGTAACTTCTTTTACAGTCGTAGCCCTTGCATGCAATGTACATGGAGATACTCGTGTGTAATTGAATGCAGAGCAACGAACTTACCTCGAGCAATTCAAACCAATCTTCCAGGCCCTCGTCACAGCGTAGGAGTACACGACCCTCTCGACCGAGGAGCAAACCAATTGCACTGTACGAACGACGATTTAGCCATTCGACTTTTTCAACGTCCACTAGTTTAACCTGAAACGTCAAGAGATTTGTTTTGTTTTGTAGTTTTGCAATAGAAAAACCAGTGAAGGAGTGGATGTACGATGTAGTGATATTTTTTTCTGGAATGTCAGAAGCACTTTGCCTACTTTGATCTTATTTTGTTTGTGAGAGAGAAAGGTAGCGCGGGCATAATATTTTCGCCAGGAGGATCGCACTTGGTGTCAAAACTAAGTTATCGGTCCCGTCTTCTTGAATGTGTGCCAACTCTTTCTTATGTTCATTAAGTTCAACCGTAAGAAATACATAGAAAACAAAAAAAGAAAACTTCTCAGAAAAGCCGAAATTGCTTCCTGATATTTGAAGTAGACAATTTGCGTTGATTTCCTTGGCATTCTGCGGATAGGGTTCTAGTAGGTAGTTTAACAACTCATCCTAAAGCAATTTTCCACTTCAATCTTATGTGCCTTGATTTGGATCAATTATTTTCACCACTCAGATTTTTCTGCCCTTGGTCCACATCACATAATGAACGACTTTCCGCCGCAATCCTTTTATTTCAACAAAACGTTGTTTCAATTCGTTTTCCTAACTATTTTCCACACTTTTGATAACCGCCATTGTTTGTGTATATTCGACTCAATGTCGCCTTAACACCTTAAGCTACGGCAGCCGCGGTGTAAAATGTACTTTCATGTTTTGCATGTGACTCAAAATGTTTGGTAAAAACAAAACTATTCCCACCACATGAACGTGTGCGGTGGTTTATAGCGATTCACATTTTTGCTGTGATTCCGATGGAAAATCAATTAATTTTCGCTGGAGGATAAAATTAGAAAATGTATAATCGAAAAAAAAAATAGGAAAAGTGAAGTGAGACGATGAAAACTTAATTGCTTGATGGAGGGAAGTTTATTCGTGTTGGGTGTTGAATTTTCAAAGTTGTTGTGTGGCAAATTTCATCCGAAATGTGTGTATGCATGCATGAGGTGAACGATGTTCTAGTGAAATGTATGAAACTGAAGTGGGATTATGGTTCATCGATTCAAAGAATCTCATGAGTGCTGGGGGTTTCACTATAGATATCGAATGACGAACATTAGGTCAGCAAAACAATTTTATGGGCGAGATTACTGCCGTGCAATATAGGGGCGTTCAACCTTCCATTTAATGCATCGTTCTTAAAGTTATGGGACAGAGCAGAAAAACTGAACCACCCAGATCGTCGCTGCATCCGTTGTTCGTCGCACAGTGATAAGCTCTTTGTTTTCAAAAACCATATTTCTCCGTCTTGTTAATGTATATTTAATGGCAACAATCAACAAAACAAACGGCAAAGAAAACTTCTCTCTATCTCATCATGCAGCTGTATGCGTTCGCCGGCAATTACTTACCCTCAATAGTGCGCTTAATCGAACGGGTTTACTTCACTGTTGATTAAAACTCATCAGCAATTCGTTCTGCAATTATCAATCACAACACACAGACCGAGAAAGGAAATTTTTTCTTTTGCCACAACGAAACGGCAAACTTCTTCTTCTTCAATTCTCATTATCTGTGTTTTGGTTTGGTGCAATTACTTTCGTACAATTTGATAATTGTAAGCGCTAAAGAAAGTCATTAATAATCGCCGCCACCCGAGAAGATCGATTTTCGCTTTCAAATTGATGTACATAATATAGAATGACGATACGACGTACGTAATAATGATATTCTTTAAGACCTTAACCATTGTTGTATTTAACGGGAGGGTTACCAATGTTTAGTTATCTCAATAAAGTTTGGCAATTGATTGATTGTCACATACATTTTTAGGTGGCGTTAACTTCACCCCGAACAAAAAGTGTGTTGACTGAGGTTTATGAAAACCGACAAATTATGAACAATGATTTAAACACAGATTAGAGGAGTTTAAAACGAAAATCACTTGACACATCAATTATCCGAGGCCGGGAATTGGTAAATTAATGGCATTTGACAGAACATGGATATTAAGTCGGGGGATTTGTAAAAATACGTAAATATGCCGCCAGGTGATATGTTAACAACAAAAGTTGGAGGCATGTTTTGTGACGGTTTGTTTTTGGAACAAATGGCCCAGCCCTGGGGCCTGTCAATGAAAGTAGACGTTGAATGGCCACGCATTTTTTCAACAAATGCTGTAATTAAACGTCTTGCACAGATGATATATTTTGAGATTCGAGTCTTCTAGAATGGGTTTAGAGTTTTCCATTACAAGCGCTCTAAGAAGAGCTTTTATGGTAAACTGTTTTTTAAGAGCATTTAGTTTGGAAAAAGATTACAAAAAGAATCGTCTAAAAATAAATCAGAGTTAATCTGTGTTTGGAGCTTTTTCAGCGAGTCATTTGAAAAGGTTCACAGTCACAATAGGTTGCAGAGTTTCGGAAATATCAATCAAAATTGTTTAGATATAGGCAAATTTCAAATAAATCAGCAAAAGCTTTAAATTCCGCAGGAAGGGCGCACATCAAGGCTTTATGGATATAAATTCAACTATAGGTTGCACTAGATCTACCTTGAAAACTAGATTTGAAAGTAACGCAACTTTTCCTACATCAGCCGCACATGCGAACTGTCACCTTAGTACCTACTCTCTCGCGAAATTCTTGACTAGATTCGTCGGCTTACCCTCGATAGACGTCAACTGAAAAAAAAAACTGTTTACGTGATCGATCTAGGCCAAACAAAACCACAACGGTCATCAAGTCGGGTAGGTGTCAGACTAACTAAAACTAGATGCTTGAACGTCCCCTATATTTCATCCCGCAGTTACTTTTTAAAACGCTCAGCAGCCTTAGAAAGGAAGATAAATATTAGGATTGAATTGGAGTAATCTAGCTTAAGCCAATGCGCGATTACAATGTCGTGACTACAGTAGAACTGGTGGTAAATTTTAAGCGTTTAGGAGAATCTACTTTATGCATTTCCGTTGACATTTAATAGGCACTTTCTTTATCTAGGAAGAGGATTTTCTTCTGTTAATCGAGTTTGAGAATCCTTTGGGATACATTTTTTCCAGTAGGCAACACAAAGTTGTTGTTTTCTGACGACAAAACGTTCTATTCTAACTCACTTTAGGACCTGTTTCTACGTAGGCAGAAAGAAATCAATTCCCAAATGGTGCAATATTTCATAAAAACTACGCCATGCACAGTATTTTACAGGTGTTTCTGTATCTACTTTGTGGTTTTTTATTTAAGACGGTTATGAATTACAATCCATCAGGGATGATCTGATCATATACTTTGAAAAGCGTTTTTGTTTTCTTTTTCTTCGAAATTTCATGTTGGCATTGCTGTAATTTTTGAGAAAAATATTCTTTGCGTTTCTTTTGCACAGCAATTTCGCTTCTTTTTATTTTTGATCTCTTTTTTATAAGTAACTTTCTCCTAAATTGGTTAAGAGTCTTCATCGCGCCATTTGAATTTTTAACTTTGACGGATACAGTGTTACCAAGTCAAATTCTTACACTAAAGTCGACTCCACTTATCTGAACTATGCTTTAATGAAAATAAATGCACAAGATTTGTCACGGATTTTTTTTATTATCCGAAGTTCAGCTTAAATGGACAAATATTTATGGCAAATTGTTGTTTCAGTTAAGCGGAGTCGGCAGTATATTAAAGAAGTAGGTGCAAACTTTACATTGTTGATCTCTTTGTCCGTTAGCATATTTACTGACATAGTCATAGTCTACACAAATATAGTTTGCCTCAAAATCAACTCCCCAATTTAAAAATCTCCACTGTATAAACCTATACAAACCTCTCCTCTCACATAACAATCTGCGAATTTATTACTTTCTCCGGTGTTTAATTTTCCCTTCAAAAAGAAAATATGCAAATAAATTCCTGCTAATTCGAATCCCGTGTTTCGTGCGTGTGAATTAGCCTCATGAGAATTTCAAACATCAACACTGTCTCTGAAAAAATGTCAGTGAAATTAAAAAAGAAAAAATACTAAAACAATTTTCAACTGAAATTCAAATCAGTTTCGCAATGAAAAATTTCACTCAATGGCGCGCCTGTTGGCGCACTCTTGGGAAATTTGCCAAAAAAAAAAAAAAACACGACGACGACACGAGCTATGATTTTCCTTAACATGCACAAAACACAATTTTCCGGCACACTCCCACACAAATTACAGCAACACAAAATGCTAAGTTGACTGCCACCATTCGAATTTTAACGTTCGCTGTCATTAATGGCAACGAAACAAGAAAAATGTTTGAAAAATATACGCCATCCAAGAAAGCTCATTAATGCCTAAACAATATAAGTTAATGTTTAATGTGTTTTTTTTTTTTGACTAATTACCTCGTAGTGATGAATTGGCCAGACACTTTTGGTTAAAAATAAAACAACTAAATTTAGACGATGTCTGTCTGAATACACGTGTTCGTTGAATTCTTGACACTTGCCGGTGTCTGTCCTACATTGCCTCGTCATTTCATGCAACCTTAATGTCAGACTCTTATAGCAATTTGTTACCAAAACGCCAACTGCCTGGTGCCTATACCTATACTGAAAAGGCAACTCGCTCGCAACAGCAAATGGCCAAGCAGTATACCCTGAACAATGACCATGCCTGGGTGCTGTGTGAAATGCCAAAGGCATGCCACATGCCACTGTATGCCTGCTGTAAAACTTGACCGCCGCAATGGCCGCACCTGGGATTAAAGAAACAAAAGCTGAATATTTCTCGCTGCGGCTAGTGTGCTGTTGTGACCGCTTTTGTTGTCGCGATTAGTCGTTCCTTTTAAGCACTAATGAGAATGACTGTGAAGACAAATTAACGGGTTGATTGGATTCTGTGTAGTTCCGGTGGCGTTGCTGGGTGAAAAGTTGCCCGTCGTGGGTGACTAAGGTCAAAACGGGATTGATAGGTTTTAAGATTCCGGTGAGTGCTGTAGCTATAGACCAAGCGAAATTGATTGAAAGAGGCTTACCTTAAAAATGAATTGTCCCATGTCCGAGGCTCGTTCGTTGGCAGACCCAGATGCCCGCTTGAAGCAGTGTAGGTAGTCACGAGTGAGGACGAAATATCTGCAAAAGACAGAGGTACGTATATTAGTTGGGGCAGGAGGTTGCACTATATACACAAAGGAGGAAGCCCGTTCCATAACTGACTCTGCACTGTCATCTCCTGCACATAGCTCATCGTTTTCCCCTTGATTTTATGAAACAATTTAATTTGATTTAAACTTTTCCAACCACAAATCAGCAGATAATTTCACAAGATAAACTTTTATTCCAAGTTACTGCATCGGGAACCCTGCTATAATATTTATTCTTATTTATGATGCTGTCCTGTCTCTATAATGGGTATATATACACACGAGCAGCTAGATAATCACAAAATAAAATAAATTCCCTTGCAATCATCCCGAGCGAGAGGATGAACAAGTTAGCAATAGAGCGCAGCCAGTAAGCCATCAAGTTAGATGCAACTTTATGTTGCAGCACCAACTTATCCTAGCTGCTTAAGCATAGACCGCGCCACCCGACCACCCCTCCAGCTGCTCCTTAATTTTTTTTTTTGTGTGTTGGTGTTTGCCATATTCCACATATGAATCGTGCATTATCTCTTGTGCATTGTGGGTTACATAAGACACGAGGGAGTACATCATCCTACACATCATCGTTATTATCATCATTTTTACCGTTATTCTCGTGTTTTATTCGTACTATCTCCAGAGACACACAATGAAGCTGAAGCCTGGTGCTGCTTCAATGTTTGAAATCCTCCATGAGGCTAATGCAATGAGCCAAAAAGAAGAAGAAGAAGAACAACAACAACAACAACACAGTAAAGTACCATGTTTCGCTCCCTTTCATCATCACTTTTCGTACGACACCACATCCATCAAGGGTGGTAGTGCGGTATATATGGTGTATGTGGTGTGTGTTGGTGGGGCCTGGTGGCTGTGGGTGTTGGTTTGTGGCGACGGGAGATTAGAAGCTTGTTGTGCCAATGGATTACGGTTTTCATCTTCTCACCTCTCTTTAGGTTGGTTTTTTTGTTCTTTATTTTTGTCCTGCTGCCGATTTATTCGGGATACTGGGAACAGAGGTTCCGCAACTAACTTTTATCCCCATACTTGCATACTTATGCCGTTCATTATTTATTCCATCAGAGAGATTACAATGGGGCTTAAGGAGGCCTAACAGATGTAAGACAATTTCTTTCGCATATTGTTGTGGTCGGAAAAAATTTCGGGGGTAGGAATGAGACGAATTTCCTTCGGCCTTGGACAGGCGGGACTTTAAAAGTGCGATTTCGGGTTCGTAGTTTGCAGAACGGTGATATATACCTTTCAATTTTGAGCAACATTCAAAATGATGAACATTCAACCGCCAAAAATGCGGCCATTCATAAAGATTTACGATAGAGTAATATAAGCTGTCTATTTGAATTTGAAAGGGCATTCAGGGAATCAGTTTTTTTCAAAGGTTCATTTAATTGGCCACCATTCAACTGCACGGTTTATTCACTCTTCGTTCTGTGAAAAGGGGTATTCGTTCCTAAATACCGATTAGCCTCATGAAAAAATATATAGGTTCTCTTCTAACTTAAAACCAAATCGTTTTCACCCAATACAACTTAAATATAACAAATGCGGCTACATTATTTAAGCTACAGACGAAGACCCAAAAAGTCTAAAGCAAATCTCTCCAAAGCCACTTCGACAAATCTGTCCAATTAAACTCTAAATCACTTCCCACGTTATTTTCGCCATTAAGTCGCAATCTTCGCCCGGCTTTCGCCAGTAAATGTAATGTCAGATTAAATAAACTTGAATGCTTTTCAATTATAAAATGCCATCTCATAAAATTAAAATTCCTTTGCAATTAAAAAGCCATCCCTACAGTGCTTCGTGAAACTTATCCCTACAAAATTATCCACCGTGGGCATAACTTTTCCGAAAGCCACCCCTTTATCCGGTTTCGCCTTCCCGGATAATTACGTCAGCGAACTACAATTATGGCCACCCCACGTTATAGCCCCGTTTGTGTTCACTCACCTTTCTTTCCATCGTGAAAATAACCGATCGCGTTGCTGCCACAATAGGCCACGTTTAATGGGTCCTGTCATCGATGCGACCGGAATACGACCAGCCAGCAGTGATTGCTAAAAGGGGAGACAGGAAGATGGCGGACAAAAATTAATATTATTATTCACAATTATTACAAGCAAAGATAAAGTTAAAAACTGATAAATATATATATGAAAATCAATTTGATTTTTATTTTCGCATGCGATAGTTAAATGGAATAATTACTGTGTGAAGGACCCTTCTGCGGGCTGTCATCGTGACTGTGTAGAGTGTAGAGAGAAGAGGGAGTAATTAAGTTTATAGAGCTGCAAAATGCTCTTTAATTTTATTTATAGCCCAGGAGTGGGAAGGATATTCTAGCGCTCGTTGTTTTTATATAGTCATTAGGAGGAGGACTTGCGATTGGGTATAAATGGATGTCAATGGTGAAGGGAGAATTGCATGTACATTTCCGGGCAGTTAATTGAATTATGTACTGAATTGTGGGTGAGTTTACTGAAGGGAGGGGGGTAGGATTTTAATTGCACGAAAATGCTGGTAAAATTGACAAATTTCCATGTTCAAAAATGCACACAATTTTTCAAGATGGCTCATTTTGAATAAAAAAATAAAAAAAAAAAACACTTTTTAAACTGTATGAATGAAGATTTAGTACCATTGTAAATTCAGTAGTAAAACATTCAGTTTCGTTGAGCAACCAGTTCAGCGGACCACAGTTTTTAGGAACTCTCCGCCACAAATACACCGTAAAAAGATGCTTGCGATTCTAAAGCGCTGGACATATGTAAATGTTGATATATATTTCTGTCGGCGTCTTATTCAACCTTCTCCGCTCTGAGCCACGGATACGTGTATGTGTGCCACGGATACGTGTATGTGTACCACGTTTGAAAGGGTGCTGCTTGCCTTTTTTCTACCTCCTTTTAATGAAACTTGCTTTAGTACCTCAAGCGTATTAAACCTATTCTCCCAAGAGGCAGATATATCTTCTTCAATAAAACCGCAGCCACAGAGTTTTAAATCTTTCTGTTTTTGAAAAGCTGACCATGATATGCTATTCAATTTTTAAGCTTCACTCCTTTGACGTTAAAACTTAGTTTCTTTCCCCTTTTTGCGCTCGACTTTACGACATCGTTTCACTAATTTCTAGATGCCTTCTAACCACAGAAAACATATAATCCCTAGTTCCATTTCATCCTGGATGCAAATCCTCATCAAAATTTTGCTTTCATCAGCTGCACTAAAGGCTAACACATGCGACAGGCTCGCCCCTATGCCTAAAAGCAAGTTGTAAACACGTTCAACTGAAATTTTATTTTATGCGATTTTTTAAATCCTTTTTATCCTTGTACACTGCTGTTGTTGGCCATCTTTGCTTCTGTACCTCCACGCCATGAACTCTAAAAAGCTCATAAATATCGCTGGCGCACATTCATTGCTGCTGTAACGTCACACTAGTAGGTCAAAAACAGCAATCGAAAACGAAACAAAAAAGCAAAGCGGCAACGAACAAGTGAAAACCTCGGAAAAAGATAATTTATATTCATCTGCACGCAGAAGAATATACAATATAAAAATCCATAACAGACTTTTTCTATTATTGGAATCTGTTGCCTGTTTAAAACAAAAAACATATAAATAAAAATTTCAAAAAGAAGCGACGGATCTACCAGTTACCAAAATTTCCATTCCCCCACAATGTACTCGAGGCTCATTTATTTTTTTTTCCATAAACAGAGAGAGTGTATGCCAGGAAGCAAAACAACAAATCCTTCAAATGTGAAAAATGTGCGAAAAGCGCTAAAAAAAACATGGCACTGAGAGGCAAGAAAATAAACCAACATCAATCCTTGTAACGATTTTTTAGTTAGTAAAAAAATAAAAGCAAATTGCTGGTATCGCATATGTTGAGAGGATAATGTATGGTCATTAAACAAGGATAAAAATTGAGTAATTTGTGGGTATTACAGTCAATGGTGTGTCGTTTTGCAAGGGGACGATGAGTTGGAGTTGGTTAGCTTTTTGACTGGGGGTGATTTGCATTTTTAAAGATGTTGAAAGTTCGAGTGGAGTGCTTTCGATTGAGATAGAGAGAGTGAGAGAGATAACTTTTTAGGGTTTAGGGACATAAATCACAGTGAACGAGTACGAGGGTTTTGTTTTTACATACTTCTTTTACAATAGCGAACCTTAGGATTTTAGATAATACATATATCTTCTAAACACTAACCCATATATTTGATAAACAAATGCGAACAAGTAAGCGATTTAGCACACCTGATGTTGATAAGTTTTACGCAGCCTTTCTTAATACGATAACTAGATGCAAGCGCCATCTGTGGTGAAAATCCCCTGTCGTCTTTACATTGAAGTGGACATCTGCCATTTGTTAGATCGCCAGATATTGACGTAAAAGAAAAATAATTCGTCTCTGTACTTTAAAGTATGTTTATATTTACTTGAAGGAGTGCTTGCCTAGCGCCATCTGTTGACATTATCTATTAGTAAAATATTTAAGTCACGCTATTTTCCGTATGAATTATATGCCAAACTGTCATGTCGAACACAAATGAGTATAAACTGCCGTGCCAATCGTAAAATATTATCAATTCATCAAATTTCCAAACCTGTCTGATAGAGACTTTTTTCCATGGGCAGGGAGGTATGGTCTCATGAACATCACTCAAAACACAACATTGACTAGACCACTTCTTGCAAAGCAACTGCCTTTCATACCTAATTGATTGAGTGGGCAAATTCATTCCCCCAACCACAGCCGACCAATATCAAATGAATAAACGGACTTACACTAATTTACGAGGTCTCGAAAATTCGAAAAGTAAACAAAAATCCACCGAATTGCACCAGCTAGTGATACACTCTAATACTGTGTTTGCCATGAACCAATTTTCATAATCAAATGATAAACACACCATCGCATCGTGGTGTTTTCTTTAGAGACGCACAAGTATCTCTATCTTTATGTCTGTCTAAATATTTAGGCGAAAATATTTTCGCACACAAAATGAGAACACATTTCAACGCAAACAATCATTTTTCGCAACTAAAAACTAAATGCAGCGCACCAGAGTGCTATGAAAATTAATTATCAGTCGCCATAAATTTTAAGCGGACGGATATACAGCACAAAATCGTACACAAGAGTGTGTGTACAGTAACTCGGTCGGCATCCTGCATCTGGTCCAGGCAAACAATGAATCTTCTCTTTCTTATCGCATTCAATTAACATGAATTCTTATCTCGTCTGTTTCTTCTATGCAAATAGGCAGTGGAAGTTATTACCACTCTGGCAGTGCCGCCACTGCTTTGGCTGCTGAATACTGCCACTTTACTTAACTTTAGTGTAAATGGCATAGCCCTCCTTTGGGTAGCAATATCTTTCAAGACAGTGTCGTTTTTTTTTCTTCGTTTTTCGTTGGCACACTAATTGTGCTGTTCTGTCTTCGAGGTAGCTGAATGACGTTTATTGTACATAGTTTCTAAAGCGACCTAAAAATGGAAACGTATTTGTAGATACCATTTTACCTTCGAACTAGTTGGGTAGTTTGGTAGTTGGTGTTGGTTGCCAAGTTGGAATGAAGGAAGGTTTGTTGGTTTTATGTTTCCTTATCAATATACTGGCGGTGGGGCTTTTCTTTCCATTTTTTGTTTGTACCTACTTGTATTGCACATTTCGAAAATATTTACCAGAGCGCGCGCTGTTTGCTTATCGTCGGTAGTTGGAACTTGGAAATCAAGTAATGGTTAATTAAGATATCTGGCAAACAAAATCACGTTGTATACAAAGACAGCGATAATTCTGATAGGTGAGTTCAATTATCACGGCTATCAGCAGGAATAAAAGTGAAAATGTATGACTAGAGTAAGTGGTTGCTCAAATTCAACTTGTTTCCTGATCGAAAAAGACAAGATTGACATTAAGTGGCATTGCAAGGCAGAAAATATAAAATTGATCGAAAACCACGACATCTGTTGGCGCAATACTCGGAGTGTGATTTAATGTCAGGGTTTGTGTCTCAACTGCATTTAGGTAAAACTTTCCCTATTCGTTTTTCTGTAAGTTAAAGTTAAAAGCGGAGTGCTGAAAACTATTACATTGATCGAAAATCACGACATCTGTTGGCACTTCTTGAAGGCAGATTTACTGTCAGGGTTTGTGTATAAACTACAATCAGGCAAAACTGTTAAAAGTGAAGTGTGATGGCGTTTTCATCACATCCATCCGTGGATATTACTTTGATAGACAATTGTCAAACGAATTAAGTAGATACTCACGCCAGTGAGCAACATTTCAGCGCATTTTCTCGCCTCGCTTATTCAAAATCAATTACACTGCAATGGGATATCTATAATTCACATATAAATTATGCATAACTACCTTCAGATCACAATGAACTCTTCACCGCATAGACGCGGTAACTAGAAACAATAAACAGTTACTCAATTATATCCCAACACAATTAACCAGCACTGATGGTGGCCAAAAGACAATCAAAAAAATGCATTTCAATAAAACTCCACTGAAATCCAGGCGCTAGCAATGCGATATGCAAATTTCACCACACATGCCATTCCATTTGCAATACACAATGAAACTCACACGCGCTTTATGAATTTAAAGAAAAACAACAATTGACCAAAGACCAGCCACAGATTGTTGCACACGTTGCAATCTTTGTATCCGCATAGCTTGGGAGGCTGCGAAGTGTTTAATAGGCAAGATAACCAAGCACATTTTCCGAATAAATTCCACTTCAATGATAATCGGTTAAACAAAAGAAACCAACAAGGGAAACAACAAAAACACATTTCGACTGCAAAAAAGATTAAAAAAAAATTGCGAAAAAGAAAAACCGACAAAATATCATTAAATCAACGCATCCAACTGGAATTTATTGTGTGAATAATTATTAATTTCTTGTATGCCGTCACATTTATTGTTAAAAGTAGTGTAAAAAACAATAAGCGGCCGGACAACTGAAATAATAATATCAAACCGAATTGTGAAAGAACAATGTGGGGGCGATGACGACGACTATGCGGGTGAAAACGCAATTTAAAAAATAAAATAAAAAAAACGAATACTTTGCAAGCGGAGCCCAAGTAACTATTTTATTGGCAAACCGAAATAACACAAGTGGAGCAGAAAAAATAATACATTTAAAGTAAATGAAGAAATAAAAATGGGTAATCAGATGAAACGAGCAATGAGCAATTTTTTCGATTATTTAATTTTCAGTCATCCCAACCCATTGAGTGCAAAGAGCGAGGGAAAAAAAAAGTTCAACTAGCTAGCACACCCAATTCTGATTTCAGATCGGTAAAAAATAAAAGTTTCGCCCTGTCGTGGGATTAATCACTTGAATTGGGGAGCATTTTGTTCGGAGGGTACCTATACCAAAAGGGTGTTGACAGTGGAAAGGGCAATTCTTTTTGTAACTGCTTCAGGGGCGCTTTATTAGTTTACGAACACTTATGAAATTTGAGACGCTAAGATTCGATAACCTGAACAAAATAATATGTTTCTCTCCTCTCTAGGATAAGTTATCAAAAACAGAGCTGCCAGACTACTGGGATACAAATTAAATTTTATTTAACTTCTTTTTGGCGCACCATCTCAGAAAATTCCTGCAATTTTCCGAACGTACTAATCTTTCTCAAAACACCAATAAAACTATTTTTTTATCGAACTTTGGGGTTACCAACACATTTTGTAATTTTTTAATTTATTTCGAAGGGAAATAAATAAATGGATCATTTAATTAAATTTATTTTTTTTTGGCCCCATCTAAGAAAACTCCTGCAATTTTTCGAACGCACTAATCTTTCTCAAAACACCAATGAAATAATTTATTTTTTTACCAATCTTTGGGGCTACCAACATATTTTGTAATTTATTTCGAAGGAAAATAAATAAATTGGTCATTTAATTAAATTAAATTTTTTTTTGACCCCTTCTAAGACAACTCCTGCAATTTTTCAAACGTACTGATCTTTCTCAAAACACCAATAAAACAATTTATTTTTTTATCGAACTTTGGGGTTACCAACACATTTTGTAATTTATTTCGAAGGAAAATAAATAAATTGGTCATTTAATTAAATTTAATTTTGTTTGGCCCCATCTCAGAAAACTCCTGCAATTTTTCGAACGTACTAATCTTTCGCAAAACACCAATAAAATAATTTATTTTTTTACCAAACTTTGGGGTTACCAACACATTTTGTAATTTTTTAATATATTTCGAAGGGAAATAAATAAATGGATCATTTAATTAAATTTAATTTTTTTTGGCCCAAACCAAACTTTGCTGTCACAAATTTTATAATTTATTTCGAAGGGAAATTAATAAAAGGATAATATTTTCAGTATTGCAAGCGTTTGCTGCTTTCTCGAATATAGGAGGTAGCCCCTTTTTAGCCTGCAAATTCCCCCCCAGGATCTAGTAACACTGCCGGAGCTATATTGCTATATGAGTTGATAATTCTTCTTTCGAATTGAAAAAAAAAAAAAAAAACATCTAAGACAGTGGAAGATACGTGCCACAAATTCAATACCGGCTTAATAAGCGCTAAAACAAAAATCAGCATGACAGTGTTAGCAGACCTATTAAATACTTCCTTTGTTGCAGATGTTTATTGCCTGTTTTTATCAGCCAATTAACAACTTTTTCGATTCAGCTCACACGCCGCAAAAACTCGTTAGACACTTTTTAAGACGAATATTTATGCAAATCGTTGATAGTAAAATACCCGCAAGCATTTCCGCCATTAAAGATTATAGATTTTCGCAAATGCGGCACAAAATCACATAACTTTGCAAGCAAATCAAAGTAGATTTATGTGAGTATCCAAAGAGCTAGCAAAATTCATAACCCCTCTGCTAGATGTATATACGAGACCCAATCGCCCATCAGCAAACATTTGCATTCATCAACAGTCGCGCACACTTGAAATTTGTCTAGTTTTGTGCGAAGAATTACAACGCCTCCACTGTCAGAGTATAGTAGGTTCTGTTGAATTCCATTGCGATGATGCAATCCCAACGATATCAAAAATTGCCCAACATGGAGTGCCTCCAATATCCATCCGTCTGACTGTTAATGAACATTCAACATGCTCGGCTTAATTAGACAAATGGCCTATTGGGATACTGGGTACATATATGAATCTATGTTGAAACAAGGGGATAGGGTCATCATCATCAGTATGTAACCAGCATCAGCTAAAGCAATCGGAAATCTCAAGTCACGTTTTAAGGGGCACCATACCTACTGCGCCACCACCACTTCTGGATTCTAATAGCGCTGCAAATCCCCATATAAACTGTGGGCCTCTTACCATTTATTTCATACTATTTTCGAGGATGAATAGCAACATGGGTACGATGAAAGAGAGAAGAAAAACGTGATCATAGAGACCTTATGCTTATACCCACTCTCCGAATCGAGGCTATCTCGCCAGTGTATCTTAGTTACGTTTAAATGCCAGTTAAACGGGGTTCAGTGGTGCTTGGCGGCGAACTATCACGTATTTGGCGGCGAAACAAAAAAACGAAAAAAGGTTTGCCGGCCCATAAAATAAATGTCTTGGCAAAGGCGCTCAAGGCATGAAACAATGACGCGCCATTAAGAAGTATTGTTATGTGTATTTTTTTTTATATGACAGATTGTCAGTTTATGGTCAGAGCCGAAATGGCCCTTTTCTGAGTCACTTTTTCAACCATCGGAAGTCCGTCAGGCAACCGTTACGACCATAGAAGCCCAAGTCGACACTCAGCTGCCAAAAATAGTACGAAATTGATTAGGTTTCGCTTTAAAGGTATCTAACTCATGGGCTCCTGACGGAAATTGAACAGCACTCGGTTACGCATGTTAACAATAATGCTGAATTAATCAATTCAAATATAGCGATGGCTACAACTACCGACAGATAAGGCACAACAAGAGTTGGTACGAGGTGTACGTTCGCAGTCGTGATAGTTTGCGTCAAGGTGTCTGGACACGAGGCGTCTGGCTATATAATGGAGAAAATGAGGTAATCCCTTGCCGTGTTGAAGATTTGTCAATTTTAACAGAATACCTAGTCTAACATGTGTTTATTGATTGACTTGGTAATTCAAAACGTTCGGCAGAGAGAGCGAGAGAGAGAGAAAGATATGGGACATCTGACATGAGCGCAATGGTTAATTAATTATGCGGATTTTCATTTTGTATTGTCAAAGTGTGTGCGGGACGATGTCAATGCACAGCGATGCAGTTTTGAATATTAAATCGGTTTTTAATTGATGCATTGACCAGCGATTTGTTGATTAATTCGAATTGCATAATGCTGCCGGGTGGCGTGGGGTTTTGCTAAATGAAAAGCGTGGACCAACGTGGGTGCCTGTGTGGTTCATTCTGAGTCATAATTTAGGAGATGTACATGTACAATGTTTTCTGAGATTGGGTAGATTAGTATGCGTTTAATTGTCGCAATCGATCGCATCGGTTTAATGCAACTATGTATGCTGTGGGGGTTTTGTTGAACAAAATGGCTTGAAAAGGAAACAGAATCGTTGTTCCTGCTGAATAATACATTTTTGATGATTAATCAAACTATCCCAGATTATCATTGTTAAGAAGTCAGCAATCGTCACATTGATATCGAGATTTTTCGAACTGATTCGAGCATCGCCGATTAGATATACTTTACAAATTAAGCCTGTCAGACCTCAGTTTGTTTTGTTGGTTGTGTCGTTCGTGGAAATTCGTTTCTTACAAAGAAGGTAGGCAAAATTCTTTCGTTCAGCGCGTCCGAGACAGAAAAATACCTCAAAGGGGGAAATCCCGCGATCTGGCACCACTGGGTTGATTTGAAGGGATATGCGCGAGGGGGCTGTAAAAAGGAGCTGTCCCCGACACATTTTTTCAACCTCCCGCGTTTAAGAATTACCCACTTTCTGGAAGCTTCACTCCTCAATATGAAACCTTCAAACCTGCTTCAACTGCAAACAGTTATTGCAATCCCCAGATCGACTATTTCCATACAACTTCGGGCGGTTGCTATACCGAGGCATTTTCCAAATGCAAAAAACACATGCAAAACATTAAATCAACTGGAAGATACTAAAAACACAACTCTGTCTAAACCACCTTGAGCAGCTTTATGGCACATCAGGCACGGCGGGGCGCGTTTTCAATGAGTAAACCAATATTTACCTTTTGATTTCGTTCGTAGATACGAGAATAAGAACATAAAAAAATACACACACTATTTGGCAAATATTTTAGCACACATGATGCCACGCCGCGAAAAGGTGAATTTTCACACTTTAAATCAGAGGAAAATATTGGTTTATACTGTTTATCGCGTACATTAAATCGAATTTTTTTACTTAATCACCGAGTAAATATCGCCATTTATCACCATTGCTTTTGAATGTGTTTACTGGTAGTTCACCGCACCTCTGCTGATCTCTGATGTATCCCAAGAAAGTCTAAATTGAAATTTTTCCCAGCCTACGACTAAGATGTTCTTGCCCAACATGTTGCTCGACAACATGTGTGTTTTGTTCGTGTGTGGGAATGGCTCGTCTGATTTTTGACACATGTCAGAAAGACGACATCCTTGTCTACTCTACACATTGTGAATTAATGCCAAAGTGCTTGCATGGAATGATTTGTTCATATATACCAGAGAGACGCTCACATGGGAATTATGTATGCGCACAATTTATTTACTATTGTTTTGTTGGGACCAACAATCCGGAGCGTTTAACAAAAAGGTAGATATCTATACATCATCAGCATTGAGCATTGCACTCTGCAAGCCATGTTTGTGCGAATAGCACTCGGTGTGGTACAAGTACAAGTAATGTCGTGGCGGCAATGTGACTGGTTTCTTTTTGTTCGCTGTATACACTTATACAGTCGTCTATCTGTCAGTGCCTGAATGTGTGCAGTGAGATAATTTATGTAGTTGCTCAACGGGTGTCGCAGAGACACCAGGGTGGGGAAGTTCGATCAATTATGGTAACTTGATTGGAGATGGAAAATATTCGCACCTTGGAAAATAGATACAAGACCATAGCCATAGATCGTTTAGGCATACCATTAGGTTGGTATGCTGATCTGATAGCTAATTGTTTTGGGTTGCATAGTTTATATAATTTAGTAATCGAAGGGTGTCACTTTGGCTGGCAGGGGTAACGTGTAAGTCACTGTGGTTAAGTCAGGACTTTTGACAGATAGATTTGATTGGGGATGCATTTGGATGCATGTTCCTCTGGAAGAGAACAAGCTTCAACAAGAGTCTTATCATGCGCTAACTGAAAGTTGCGTTTGATGGAGAAATCCTCCCTTAACCCAGGAGACGACGCGTTCTTCCAGATGAATGTATCGCGAACGTCGTCATGAGTGGTTAAGAGGACTTTGTTTTATTTGGTTAACCTACCTTGACCGTCTTCTGCCGTTTTAGCTTTCAAAGTGAGTCCGACAGCTAAAAAAAAAACAAACAAAGATCTTTCGCGTGGGATCCCCAGATGAACTCGCCGGCGAAGTAACTCTTCTTCAAGGGAATCCAAAGCTAACAAAATATGAATCGCACCCGGTTTGCTGAATCGTTGTAAATTTCGTTTCCATTGAATTGAAAATTAATTCAAAAAAAAAAAATCGAAACTTCTGCCTTCCCTTAAAAACCAAAAAGCAGACGATGAGCTGATTTAATGATAAATATGTTAACCTCATGTATCATCTAAAAACAGACCATCCATTGAAGCCAAGAAACTCGCATGAACAATACCCATTCGATGACAAAGGAGTCTTGCAGTTTTACATCACCTGCTGGTGTATTCAAACTTTTGCTTCCCTGTCGATTCCTTTACATTTCCGGTACTTTTCTTTACATATTGCAGTTTCGTTGTCGGCAGGGGATCATTTCATAATGAGTATTAAATTACTACCTTGCTCTCGCTTTTAACGCACCGCAAAACGACAAGGGTTGCAAACTCCTTGACAGGTCTTCTTATTGGTGGCATGGGGTTCAAACTGCCAGGAACCCTTCACAAGGCCCACTCGAACAGGTAGCTTACAATTGCAAAGAAACAATACTGATAAATGCAGGCTAACTCAGGACAGATGACAATAACATTTTGTACTCTCTAAGGAGACGCATGCGATACTATAGTAGGTCCCGTGGTAAACAAAAGAAGCGAGGATACGGGATACCAAACAACAAGACAAACCGAATCATTTCGCATTAAGACGAACTGTATATACACAGAACTTCTCTTTTTTTTGTTCCTCTTTTTTCGCAGTCGTGACAATGAAAGGACACACATATCCAACTCCATTGTAGCACATCAGACATTCAGGCGACACAGGACACTTGTGTCCCTTTGCTTCATTTTGCAAAATAAGACAAAAAAGAAACTATTTCCTTTTTTTTTCTCTCCGCACAACAAGGGCAAGCGTTTCTAGGGAGAAAAAAAAGTAAGAAAACCCAAAGGGAGATCATTTCTGGTAGAGAAAACGTGATATGTGGGAAATATGAAGTGCACGATGAGGCGCGGATTCCTGCCAACACTGCGGAACACACAATGACAACGAGCGGAGCGACTTGGACCAGAAACATTTGTGCCCAACCATATATCTCTTCAAGGATATTACATTCAAAAACACGACAACATCATCGTTGTCGTAAAATACTCTTGTACACATCGTTTTCCTCTCGTTGAATGATTTATGAGCGAAACGTAGCAAATCTGACCTCCGGGACTGTTGGGAATTTCAATGCCCGCAACGGATATACTTTGCGAAAAATAAAATAAAACTACTGGCGCTGGAACTATTTTCACACCATATGGTCGTGGGAAGGGAATTAACATAACATCACTTAATCTCTCCAACACCAACCCTAAACCTAGATAGCAGAATTTTTGTCTGTTGTTTTTTCAATAAAATAAGTGTGTTTCGCCTCCCAATTTGCTGATGGTTTGTCTGATGTATGTGATGGAATTATGGATAGACGCAGATTTTCATGATGTGTGAAATATGTGCCACAGCCAGACACACTCACAGGAAACAACACACAACGGGGAAACTAAAAAAAAAATAACAAGGAACGCAGCCAAACGGACAGACAGTAATTAAGTGGCGCTATTTAGCGAGAAAATGTATATACGCGGCAACTGTGTTGTGCGGTATGTTTCCGTGAATGATTGCTGCTGCCACGCCGCCTTCTGTGAGTTGTAATTTAATTTTTCCTTTGCCGTTTGTTGGGAAATGTGGGATTGTTTGTTGTTTTTGTATCTGCGGTCGGTTTAAGTGTCGAATTACTTGCGAGTCCCAAATGAGGTAATCATTCTTCAAGACAACAAAAAAAGACGGTTTTCCGCCAAAGAATGATGCAATCATATGGATGGTGGAAATGACCTGTAGTTTTCTAAGCCGAGTGGGAACACCTGTAACGGGCCATTGTGGTCTAGATTAAGGGCAATTTACATCATGGTTGCGAAGTCAGTGCGAATTTATTTGCTCGGCAGTTAGTGCTTAGGGGGGGCCTCATTCAGGTGAGTTGTGTTTCATGTAGGTACTCATGCTCTGCAGTTGTGCGTAAGTGTAGGAGGAGCCATTTCGACGGTTTATTATTTCTTGAAGGTACTACCTAAAAACCAGCCGGAGGGGAAGTGTTGGTTTACATTTATTTGTTGGTTAAAATTCGAGTGACTTAACGTCAAAAATTCAAATTCAAAAGACGACTAAAGACCTCAACATTTGGTCCTTCGAGCCGGGCCCAGATTGGATTGGCAATTGCATCTGATTCACTTAACTTTAACTTGCTTCGCGAAACAAAGAGAAATATACTTCCACTTTGTTCTCCATCAAAAAATGTATGCTCCAACTCGATCCCATTAACCATCGTTAAATCGTAAAAAAGTCATTTCTCATTCCACCACTCTGACACTCTGGTTTCGTTCATGCTCCATACCATACCCTTTCGGTTGTTGCACTAACAAATCACTACCACACCCAGTTTGCTGACTTGAAGTTTCTCAACCAAGTTGTCCTCCTCTAATTCCGCTGCCACCCACTTTCCACCATACTCAACAGAGCACAGGGCAGACAGAGAGCGATGGCGAGTCCTAAAACTTGAAAGTCGCCTTCGATTTTTGGGCATTTATTCGTAATCGGATGAGACATCTACGAGAGCGCTTAGCTACTGTTTGGAATCCATTTAGAAAAGTTTCTCAACTCGCTGACATAATTAATGACACTATAATTGACTCCACGAGCATACACACAACAGTTCGCACTCACTCGCTCTAGCGCGACGGAATTAATCGCAAGAATAATTGGATTTTCTTTGGCTGTTTTTTTTTTTTTTTTTGTGCTCAACTTGTTCTTGTGATTTTCCTCAAAATGAGTCTCTGGCAGGCTCTATGCTGCAGTGTGGTGACGCACTTAAGTCACTTGAGAAACGGGGTGGCGAGAAAGTCGAGGTGGAAGTGGTTATGGTTGGTGTGTTGCTGTTTGGCTGCCACCGAACAAAACGCGCGCACTCTTCGGAGAACACTTCATTTGGCTGGCGTGTCGACACTTCACAGCAGCAAAGCACTTTGGATTCAGTCCATGACGAAGCTCAATGAGACATGACAATGACTGTGTTGGTACACATGTAGATATGTGCGTGAATTGTCACTTCAAGTGGCGGCACGGCTTGAATTATATGACCTCGCGGCGACCAGAGAGCGTCTTTCGGTTGCGTTTATCTCTTGGCTCAGATATGCATATGTCTTGTACTTGTTGTGTAAAAGATTACCAATGATCTGAGAGATGTTTTGTACGTGATGTCATACGTGATGTTCATCTTTTCTGTTGTTTACCTTGTAAGTCGTAAATGATACTATTTACGATCAAAAGTGGTAGAATTCATTTTTATGTTCTATCAACTCGTGTAGTGAGGACACACACCAATGTAGCATACAGTTATCCAAGATTTGAACCATTTTTTTATGTCTCTTACCAGTTGATTTAACACCTTGCGACTTCTTCCTTTGGGTCCACGTGAAAGATAAGGTCTACGCCAACAGCCCAGCGTCGATTCAAGACCTCAAAGACAAAATTCGTTAGGCTATCGAGGACATAGGGCAGCCACTTTCCGATTTGGTTATGGAAAATTTCATGAAAAGGATATGGTCCTGTATGCGTGCTCGTGGTGGCCATTTGGCTGATGTTGTTTTTCATTATTAACGGCATACCTTCCTCTTTATTATGAAATAAAAACATCCGATCATTTATCCCCAAAAATGGCATTTTTCTTTGAATACCAAAATAACACCTCTTATTGGAAAACCCTTTATAAAGAACTGAACAGATTTCGATGGAACTTTGTTTGAAATGTTTCTTAAGACTCTGAGGAGAATATTGCCTATTTCGTTCATTGCCACGCCCACTTTTTGATATCATTTTTGACCAATAAAATTTTTTTTTCCATTTAACTTGCCATTACTCAAAAGTTCTTAATCAGTACCTTTACCTTCCTTCAGCTTCACCTAAGTCAAATTAGGGTTGTTTGAATAAATGGGAAAATATCAGCATCGAAACGGCTGCTTTGGAGTGATGGGCGCACATCGAAAGGAGGAGCTTGCGCCGTTTTCTGTGACACATACTATTTTTAAAGCATTCGCCACGTAAAAGAGTTGCCTCAACGTCAAAAATTCGGGCAATCACAACTGCCTACTTAAATCACGTCAAACATGAACAACTTCTCTAACATAATAATGAACATGCAACATTTACGAAATACTTGTGCTTTTCTCTCGCCAACATTTAACCATAAAATATGTATTTTTAATCTGGCCCAAAAGGCAATAAAACATATCGAAGACATTTTTGCTTGAACTCAAAATCGTGCCCACACGACTGTGACTTTTCACTTTGCATAATACACTCATAGGTATCCACAGAGAAAAACACTTTTCCCGCATAAGAATCTCGCTAAATCGTTAAAATGATTAACGCAATGCGCAGAGACTGAAGGATAACCCCACGACGAGCAACACCATTAATCTCAATCATGAAGTTCTCTCAAAGCGTGTAACCTCTTCTCACGTAACCATCAAGATTGTTCGCTGCTGGAGACCAAATAAAATGTCACAAAGTTCACGATCAAAGTGTGCACTCCCAAACAACAGTAATAGAATTCGAATTTTGCCAAAGGAACGAGAAAAAAAACCGCAACGGTAACAATAGGAGACATAGTGGTTTTGATGTCACGTAATATGGGTGGCACTGGCACACTATTTCTGTGCTCTTTGGCGCACAAAATTACACGACCGAGTGGATGTGTCAATATCAATCACCACACAGCGCCGCACTTGTCAGTGATGTGTGCTGAGAATTTTGTTTGTTGTTCTAGTTTGGAATTTGCCCATCCATCAAGAGCTAAGGTAAAGTGACATTTTTTTTTTTCCTCCAAAAACCCCTATCATTAACATCATCATCATCATCAGCATCAGCATCAGCATCATATGCCACAGAGGGAAGTGTATCCTGTGCGAGAGCGTGTCCTTAGTATACGTGCCGATTCGAACTTTCAATTTAATTTGCTGTCATTCCAGTACGTTTTTGTTGGAAGGGAAGGTATGGGACCCTGGCTTCCAGATAGACGTTTCATAAATAAGTAGAGAGGTGAAGTTGCAGACGAGTGCGAACAAAACTGCAACATTCCTTCGAGTGACACTTGTGTCTGCTTGGGTTGTCGACTGTTTGGGTTGCCTATTTTAATCCTTTTTTTTTTTTTTTTGGGCCGGCTGGAAATCGTTATAAATGTAGTTCGGATAGACTTCGTCAGGTGTCGTCGTTGTCATTCTCCGGGGATTGAACGAGGTTGGAAATTGGAAACATGTTCTATATAATTTAAGTGCATGAAATCGAAAGGTGACAAGTTTCATTTTGGGGTTTTGGACGTAGAAATGGATGAAGTTTGGGATTTTTGTTTAAATTGTCGGGGGTGGCTGTAAGAATTTGAAGCAAAGGCGGTTTAAAAAAATTGTAAATTTTGCACACTTCAACGACACAACTCATCTTCGTGAAACTAGGCTTAAGGATTGTTTGTGATACGGAGACGGACATAGACAACATTTGTTCAAGATCGAGACAGTCGTTTTCGCTGTTTTCTTGGGATTTCGATTCCGTAAGCCTCATAAAAAGTACAGCGCTCTATGTTTTTTGGGAGCATCCTAAATGTACATACTCTGTGAATTTTTGTGAATTTTATGCCGATTTTGGTGTTTTTTCGGATCGACTTTTAAGCGTTTTTCGGGCATTTTGATGGACTGCTACCTACGTTTTTGAGTTCGATCTTAGGAAGAAGAGTTTTGAGGCGATTTTTGAAGCGTTTTTCTACACATTTTTTAGGGCAGTTTTTCAAACGTTTTTGGGGTCAGTCTTTGAGGCAATTTGTGGGGGCCTATACAGACTCAAAGACTGCTCTTCTAATTTCGCAGAAAATTCATCAGTTTGTTCTTGAAATTGCCGACAGTGTTTAGGAAATAGTTTGAATGAAATACAAGAGGAGGCGCTGTTGTGTTAAAATGTCGAAGGCGTCCAAGACTTTGACTGAAAGTTTTTCTTTTAAATTTGTGCGGAAAACCCGTACTTAAAAGCAAGTCTCGGTTAAGCTCTTGAAAACGGACCCAATTACGCCTTTAATCGGTTTTCGAAGATCCCTCTTCGCAGGTCCATCTTCACGATGAGATTCCCTGAAGTAGCTAATATTTTTCATTGCTCGATACAGTCATCAGAGCTGCTTTGTACAAGAATCTTCTTGAGCTTTTTTTATACCCATTCTACACGAACTTGATGATGCAATATGTAATTAAAAAGGCAACATTTTGAATACACCATTCAAACTAATTTTCCTTCGCTTATGAGCTAATTTCTTGCACATAATTCACGTAAACCTCTGAAAATACACGCTAAAAATCCGTCGCGACCATTTAAGGTGGTATACCTGAACTCCTCTTTGCCCACATTCAACTGCAACTGTAGTCATTTATCATTGTTACGCCAGAATAACGAACTGAAACTGGTAAAAAAAGAAAACTCCACATACGTACGGATATACATTTCCCATGAAATTGTCAAGACAAAAAACAACCCGCTCCAGTTGAAGCAATCGAAAAAGTATCTTATCCTTCCATAAAAATCCGAACAATTTAAGTATCCAACGCAAAATATCTCAATGCATCCACCAGCACACACTATATCACTGCAGCAAGTGGCAGCATTCAACGCATATGAAAAAAGTATGCAAACCATCCTGATTTAGATTGCGAGGATTTAACTGGTTTGAATGACGGTAAAAGTGGCAGAGGACTTTGATTGGTATTTTTCTTGCAATACTGTCCATGGGATCACTTTCGTTACGCGGTGTCTTTTTATTTGTGCTACGTCGCGTTGTCTGTGCCCGTCTGTCCATTAACGCAACATATCACATTTATTTCTCTCGTTGAATTCAACTTCTTACCCTCGAAAGCGGGTTGTTGTCGCGTCACATATGGAACTGGTAAATCGAGTTCTTTGGCGTTATATTTTTTTTTTCTCCTGTGCTCAAAACTCTGTGTAATGCAATTTCCTTTATTTATTTTGTAAATGGGTTGGTTGGTTTTCAAATTGTGTGTATATCTGTTCGGTATAGATACGTATCTAAAGTCCATTTTGGCGGCTTCGTTGTTGCAGGTGAATATACGGGCCACAATGTTGTATCTGCAAAAGAGCGGGGACCCTTCACAGTAAAAGTATTCCCCTGTCTACTCTACATTGAATGGTAATTCAATATCTTTTTAGTGTACGTGAGCGTGCAGGAATTATGTACTTAGAACTACCGCATTACTGTAACAGTGTATCTAGCATAAGGAAATTAAGTTTATTTTTCTTTTTTGACAGAAAATTGTTCCAGGTCTTCTCTCCTATGGAACACACCTATAGTGAGCTTGGTAATTTTGTGTTCTTTTATTTTTCCTGTTTGCTGTTCTTGTTGCTTTCAAGCGTTGACAGTAGCCAGCGCACATGTTGACATGCCGACAGATATATAGTATGTGTGTGCGCAAACACACTCTCCGTGCTAAGGGAAGTCTTATTTATTTCCTGCCTGCCTGTTTTTTTTTTTTTTTGTTTTTTTCTGTGTCATTATGAGGGTGGCAATTGGAGGGAAACACTGGGGTCGGAGGAGCATCGAAGCAAACTTTGCTTAAAGACCAGTCGAGGGTGGAGCAAGCTGCACGAAAAGTTTCCACTTTGGTCTTGGAATTGGAAAATTGAACGAGCAAATCGAGTTTGCGTGCCCCTTTTTGTTTTTATGCCAAAACGAGGGAGAAACGATGCAAAGGAAATTAAAAGCCGGATTGAGTTTGAACTTGGATGGTACTGGTTTCTGACACGACATGCAGGTAGTCACAATCAGTACATAAAAGCCTAGATATATATGGAAGGATACAAATTCAATATAAAGGCGAACTTGCCTTTGCAATTTGTCAATTGTACCCACCTAAGACTGTGGAACTTTTCCAGTTGTTAATGGGATTGCTATTAACATAAATTGAAAGTTCTTTGTCTACCTCTAGTTCAGTGGGGTGTCTGTGAGTTTTATGGCGCATCGAAACTGCCTTAAGTCGAACGGCTTGAATAGGTGTTCTCTATTTTTACACTTCAATGTGCAGTTGTATGCAGCTAAGCCTCTTAAAAAGAAAACCAAACAAGTGATTGATGAATGTATGTCCTTTGTGAAATTAAATGTGATTTTCTTGAAGATAGTACTTTACCATAATCCTCTAAGGCATGAGTTAAATGTGATTTGTCAAAAAGCCATCAAAAACATCAGCAAAGTTCATAATCCGCTGTATTTAAACCTCCTCTTCCATTCAAGTGCACGGCATACTTCAATGTAAGAGCTAAGTGTAAGCGTAATCAGCTGTCATCTGTCAACATCAACTTTTATTGGCGCTTCTATCTAGGTATATAACTTCACTATTCAAGCGATGGGCTACTCTATACGGCCTTACTGCGGGCAGCTTTCAAATTCGCACTGTCTCTCACTGACGGTCTATCCACACGTTATAATCTTTGTTGTGCTTTCATATATGGGCATACCTAACAGTAGTTTAGGCAAAAATTCCATTCAACACACCATACTTGGCTGGCAGTCGTTACAATCATTTCAAACTCTGAAGGTGTTAATTTACACAAAACAACAGTTAAACTGCATCTAAAATTGTTTCCACATCCTCATTAGCCAGTTAATGAATGTTATTTCCCTGCCACATTAACGTCAAAAATTGTGCAACGCGGTAAAAAACATACTATACGTATGTGAGCCGAGGTCAAATGAATGTACAGTGCAAACTTCCCCAGAGTGACAGCGTTCAGCTGCTCATTACACACTCATACATAATGAGTACAAAAGCGAGCATGAAACTCGGCGCTGGTGATGACCTTTCCTAATGTCGTCCCAGATGTACCAAATTGACATTATTAACTATCCGCCTGTTTAACCAGTCCGCCTTCAAAATACTGTGTAAGTTTAAATTTATTCCCGCTCCAAGTTTGGACATTATTTGGCGTGAATTACTACCGGCTTGACGAGCTGTTTTGTTAACAACGTTTTTCGAGGGTTGTCGAATTGTTTCATTTTTTTTGTGAGATTTCCTTTTTTTTGTTGTTTTAATTACGCGATGATGCATCACTTGACAATGACGCGCTTGTCTACAATTTCTCTACCAATACTGTGGCAGATGAGTAATGCTTCATATGGTTTCTATTTCTGGCCATAAATGCGACTGATGAACAACAATAATTGTTGAAGAGATATTTATCTTTGTATCTCACATTAATTTAAACAAATATGGACTTAATTTGTGTTTTGTAGGAAGTGAGCGACTCCTCGTTGACGTTTTTGCGCGTCGCCGACATTGTGGGAACGAAATTTCGATTGAGGAAGTGATTGAGTTCCTCTTTGTCGAGTGAAAATGAAAGTATTGATTGAAGTAGGCAAATGGTTCTTATTGCAAAAAAAAACATTGATTGACTGAAGGCGTCCACTAGAAAGCGCTGAGCAACATTTCGTAAATTTGCGTAAAAATTAAGTGTCAGTTCTCCATCACTGAATCGTTTATCATTCTTTCATAGTTGCAGAATGGTTTATTTTTTTAAATATGGAACCAGTTCTGTGTGACATCTATCGAAAAATTACTGTCAGTTTAAGAAATGTCACAGCCTTTGACATTTCCGCGAAGATCTCCATAGAGAAGCCAAATTGTGTCATTCCCAATTAGACATGACAAGTCACAAAATGATGAATGGGCCCAGCTGAACGCTGTCACTGGGTACAGTAAGGGTTAAGATCTCCAAATATATTTTCGCCGTAATTCATATTTGTTTAAATCTTTAAAACTAACCACCTGCTGTGTGCGCTACTTTTTCATAAATAACTCAAAACGTATAAGTCATGGGTCAACATTGAGATTGTTGACAGTTAAAACAGACCCCACATTTCTTCCTACACATCCATCGCACCTGCGTACCTATACCTGCTTTTATTATTTGTCTTGTATTTGTTGTTTTTCCCAACACAAGACAGTGAGAGAAGTCTTGTTGAAAATTTAATGAAGACTTATAAGAAGAATGCATATACGCATAGGAAAAACACGGTCATTCTCTTGGGAAATCTACCACCGCGGGCAAAGAGAACTAGTTCATCTCACTCCGCATTTTGACATCTGTAGCATTTGTAGAACAGGCCCATGTTGGTAGACCTGCGGCCATATTATACTAGTTTAATTTTTCAATTAGAAAATATGCGTACACTACGATTGGGAGGGGGAGAAAATTGTTCGCACAAAAACACAGACTGGCAAAATGGTAATGATTCAATGCAGACAAATTGAGGTTAGTAAAAGTTTTTCCACTTGATGTGTGTTGTGGTTAATAACAATAACGATAAGTGGACCTGTTGGATCTGTCATTATTTTTTTAACTCTTGAGACGGTATTGTTGATTTTTATGTGTTTATGTGTGTGCGTTTCTTCTTGTGCAAAATGAAAAATGACGACATGTCATTAGCGATGGTATAGGCGGAAATTTACACAAGTATTCTTTAAGGGTGTGCTGGAGCAAGTTTTTGATGGACTCTTACACAAAATTGTTTAATTGATGTTAATTAGTTTAAATTATGGTACGTTAACGAGGCGGTCATTTTGGTAAGCAATTAGGAAGGTTTTTTTTTTTTTTTTTCTTTTTCTTGTCTGTTGTATTCTAAGAGGCCAAAAGAGTTCATTAGTCCGAGTCAATTAAGCAATCGTTGGTTGGATATATTTATTTTTGGTTAGAGGACTGTTTTCTTGAGGTTGAAATTTAACTGACTACTTTTTGCTACACCATTAATTAAAGGTGTGAAGGTTGATTTTCTAATAATGTTTTAATTTATATTTAGGCTACGCGATAGCCAAAGTAGGGTGCCTGGTGTTGCCTCGTTGAGCATATAAAATACCAAAGTAATTAATCTCATCATTTGCAACTTGTGGTTTAAGTTTGTGGAATTTTAACGCAGTTTGTTAAGGAAATGTATTTTTCTCAAGGATACAATTTTAATTGGGACATAAGGCGTAACCATTTGACGTTCCACTCATCAACAAGCGCATTGCCACTACAGTTTGGTCAGTATTTCATAGTAGGAGCATAAGAGATTGTCTCGCTACAAATTGCTGCTTAAAGCATTGACCTCAAAGTTCTAAGAGTACAAATATCGAATTGGCACTAGATTGGGCAGTGCAGGAGGCCATATTTACATATTCGTTGTGGACAAATAAAGTGCACTTGTGATTTTATGCCGGCTCCAATAGCTGAATTGAGGAGCCTTTTCAAGACAGTTATCTACTTGGGTGCTTGGCAGACGTTCACTTAGACATTTAATTCGAATCTGACATATTTAATGAAGCAAAAGAACTTAAATTTCAAACAATTCCTACCCGCTAGATGGAGTAAATGTTTCCCCTAATTACCTATAAATTCCAACCAAATTCCTCCACACATCCCTGCACAGTCCACACAAATAGCTAGCATTTTTCAGCCGATAAAGAAGTCATGATTTATCCGCAGCAATTATCCCAAACACATTAAACAATCTTGCATAACCGACAGACAAGAGTGTTGGAATCTCAAAAATACCAGTTTCCTCTCTACAGTATTCTCTGGAATGCATTCACATCGACATTAAAATTCTAAATATATGTCACCCGTTAAGAAACATACCTACCGATCTTTGTCACTTCAAAATGTACAATATTTTGTATTTTATATTTTGATATTTGGCTGTCGTTACTTACGCCTACGCCCACAAAATTGACAATGCAACTCTGAACACACTCACCTGAAACAAAAGAAACAGAAAAACATTCAAATTAATAAAGCGGAAAAAAAAGGAGATAATTTTTGTGAGATATTTATATTTTATTTATTTTCTATGTTAATTATTCATGCAATGAATGAAAGGTGTAAATACGCCAGCGTGTAGAAAGAAGTTGATGGTTGGATGGAAAATGTTTTTTTGTTTTTTATATCTTAAGCAATTATGTTAAGGTTAATTGTTGCCGGGGGAAATATCAAGATTATGATGAATAAATGTCAAGTCGATAGGGCTTGGAAAAAGAGATTCACATTTTGGGGCGATTTATTTGACACTTTATGTTGAGGATAATATTTAAACTGACACGGCCGTAGATGTCATCTTTTTATAATTTACATGTACATTCATTTCGAGGTTTATTTATGTTTATTATAACTTGTTTTCTTTTTCGTTACAGGTGAGCGTTTTACTGTGACTTACTTTAACAGTTGTGTTGTCACTTTAACTTGTAAGTGCAGCAGTAATTTATTTGTAAAATAAGGTTTATAATTTTTTTAAACAGATTGTTTGGTACATCCCAATATTTTGATCGGTTTGGTGACTCATTAGAACATTTGCACGCATAGTATCCCAAATAGGGCAACGAATTTGAAATCATCTGTCAACTGTTAGATGCCTGACGGCTTTTCCAATTCCAATTTTCCAATAATATAATACATTTTTCGATTTGCTGAATGTAGTTTTGGACATTTTTGTTTCGTATGGGGAAGAATTTCTTTAAATAAAAAGTATACAGAACTGTCGATTCGACAGGCCATCAGAACTCTCATAAAAAACAAGGCGCCTTGATGGGTAGTTCACATAAATATTGCTCAATTTATAGAACGTTTAAAAACTCCCTTCGCCGTTGTGGAAAATTCGGTATTCAGAAGTTCGTAAGGAGTAAGGGGCTGAGAAAGGGAAAAGAAGTTGTGTGTTCTCTGGGAAAATGTCGATTGTTGCCACGGATATTGCGCAATATATTGAGCTAATTTCAAAGAAATAACAAATGTTTGTCGAACACGACTGTGGGTATCTCTTTTCGCAACCATTTACTTGTTAGAGTTTTATTTTTAATACGAATAGATGGAGCCGAATTTGAAAAGCTTCTCCAGTGCAGTTGTACTTTCGAAAACTCCACAAATGACGCTCTAGAAGAATAAGATACATTTGGCCCACTCTTTGTGAAATTTTCTATGGCAAACTTCAATTTAAGAACACTTACCCAAAACCCACAGTTGGAGGTTGTAAACGTCATTTTCGAAATCGTAGATTTTCAAAAAATCCCAGTCAATAAAAAAGACGTTACATGTGCTCACAGGTCAAGTCATTCTACGATATTTTATCTTAAGAGTACCAACTATATCTATATTTTATATCATTTAGCCCAATTTGACCAACATACACACAGCCCGTTCCTTTTTAACGCACAAAACAATCTAAACCCAGTGAGGTTCAATCAATCTAAAAACCAGTTAATGAGCAATTTGTTTCTGCTGCCTGGCTATGAAAATTTCCATTTCATTGATGCAGAGAAAAAAAATAAATGCATTTTCCCCATTCCATGCCCGCATGGGAATTTTTATTGAAATCACCTCGTGTTTGTGTTTAGTAGAACCCCGTCGACTGCTAAACTGAACTGAGTGCTACTACTCTGATATATTCCGTTCAGATTCAGAGTGCTTATGGTGATTATCATAACCGGCGATTCATGAAATTGTAAATAAGTTGACGTTTCAAGGGCCTGTCTGTCCAGAAGACAGACAACACGTTCGCTGCCATACTACAGCGAGTGCGACCGGTTCAGGCGTTGGTCGTTGATTCGTTGTTTTTTTATTGTCACCCAAACCTGATGGACATGAAAATGAAACAAATACTCTCAGAGGGGACTATGGAAATTTCTTTCTTTATACCGGTTCTGTTTGTGAGATATGGCAAACACTTCCTATGCATAGCTATTAATAGGGAACCGGCGAAGAAGCGTCAAAAAACCGATCGAAATCTTCCATTTGCAAGTTGGTTTTTCGTTCTATTTCGTAATCATTCCTCCGCAATCCATTAAGATAATTGCGACCATAGAGAACGGACAAGTGGCATGTACACCAAACTCGTTCGCCAATTGTTTGGCAACAATGCAATTCAGAAATCATTCGACACACCTCGTCGGTCGAGCTCTGCCACCGGAGTATAATCCGAATGCAATTTTAATTATCCAAAGTCTCGCAGGAGGAGTGCACTTTTATTTGCGATTACCACGCAAAAGATACGTACGCAAGATACTCGGCGTGGAACAACTTCTCTGAACTACTCGTACTCGAACTCGTAGCTGTGTGCCGCACGGCAGTTTGTGCCTTTTTCGTATCTTTGACTGGGAATCTAACTAGCATCGAACTAATTTCCCTAATGCCTGTTACGGCTGCACCCTCCGGATACGGTTTTTCAAACCATGCAACCTTACGCCGCATATTTGTACTAGAACTTTTTTTTCTCTCCTCTTCGCCATCGTTGGATAGAGCTACCTATATTGTGAGTGTGTTCTTTGCTGTTTTGTGTTTATGTTATGCCAGTTGATATATATTTCTGTGCACCTATATTTTACTGCTCGGAATTCAACTTAAGCTCACTTGAATCGCCAGCGAACCGATTAGAGTTGCCGCTGTATTCGCATTTTAAGATCGCTTCGATGACTAAACGAGTTAGCCGAGTGAAGTAAGTTTGAAAAATGTAATTACTGAGTTGTTGTCGTCGTTGTCGTCGTCATAGGGTATCACAGGCGGGCAGGTGTAGGCTTTCCCATGCCCAGTCGCGACTACAATTGGCTTGGACTTAATGAAATTAGTTCGAGCGCTATGAGAAATTTACTTTGAAGTAAACCATGGCCGAGGGAGCGAAAGACGCAAAGAATTTCCTTCGTCTTTTGACAAGCGGAAAAAAAGGGAAAGTTTCGCATAGATGTGGCTTTTTTTCTTCGCTGCTCACAAAACTAATTAGCGAATTATTCATAAGTGGATGATGACGACGCACGGTGGTATGTGTCTGTTTGTTTATATTGGGTCAACGGACTTTTAAGTCACAGAATTTACGTTTATGACAATCACAAAAGTCGGTGGTTACTACGGAGGGTTCAGCTGTCGGCATCGGCACCACTTATAAAGGCTGTGAGTTGAAACGTACGTAGGTATGTGCTGCTAATTGATACGTCAAAGGAAATTGAGTGGCGGTATGGGGAAATTTAAAATTCTCAATCACTTTGTCAGAATTTGTTTGGAATTCCACGGTTCGGCAGACAGGTAGATGCATTGTTCGTGACATGGCTCTTAATGCGTTCGAATCGACAGAGGTAATGGGTGTTGTGCTGTTCATTCGAGCGGAGATCAGTGTTTTCTGTAATGCTGGAAGAGGCGATTTTCATTGAACGGTTCAGAATGGATTGAATGCACCAGACTCGATTGGACTTTTGTGAGTCCGACTTGGACTTCAAGATGGGCTTGAATCAAGTTAGAATTCTCTTATCTAGTTATATGCGGACTGCTGTTGATAGTTTAGAATCGGGGGCGGAAGACCGGCTTTTTTTTTATCGCTTGTTTGACATTCAAATTTAAAATGAAAGGCACAGATATATAAATACACCATGTCGCCTTGACATTGAAGCTTACACTGCGGACATAGGTACATGCCCCAAAATGTATTCGCAATAAAACGCGACCCTGTAGTAGCAACGCAATGCACCACCGCATTTTCCAATTACTGTCTTATAAATTATTCAATAAACAAAGTAACTAAGCACCATCGAGCGAATATACATGCTGCAATGAAATTTTTATGGTAAACACTTTCCAATAAAAGTAAAAACATTCATCGCCCGTTGGTAGCGCGCAAAAAGAAGCACCATAGGAACCGAACCGAACCGTGCCGCACCTCAAAAATTCGTTTTTTTACTACAATTTCCTCAGGAAAACAGTAAAAAAAAAACCAACACAAACATTTACCAGAGATGTAGTAAGGAATATGAATTTAACTGCATTGCCATTTACTATTCCACAAATCAAAAGTTGGGTGAGCGGCGATGGTGGCGGCGGCGGCGATGGTGGCGGCGGCGGCGATGGTGGCGGCGGCGGCGGCGGGTTTTTTCCACCGAGAAAGGAAACTGGTTACCGGTAAGCGACTACAGCGACGACGACGATGTCGACTCTGGAACGATGCCATTTATGGATGGTCGGAAAAAATACCATTACTGCAATTGAATGAAATATCCGATCACAGTACAATCAGCGCGAGCGAGAGAAAGAAAAGACAAAAATAAAATAAGAAAGAAAAAATCACTTTTCTCTTGTGCTTTGTGCAAATCTTTTTATGGAAAATCGAATCGAGGATGAGCTCCACTAAAGCCAGATGAAGGGGATGCCTTTGGTTTCAAAGTACAAAGGAAAGAGTGAACTTTTTTGTTTTGATCTTCGTCCTGGCATATGCAGCCATTTGACTTTCTTTTAACGCCACAATGATGAGAGGTATTGCGGGTCACTGCTATCTCAATTGATAAGAGGTTGCGAGCGTGGAACCACTAATTAGCTGACAAGTGCGCACCCAGCACACCCTGAAATGATAGGTCGAAAATAAATGAGATGCAATCTGCCACCCCTGCGGCACATCAATGTCAATCACTTTGCTCTTCTGTTGTTGTGTCAATCTCTATCGCATCTCGTGTTGCTTTATCTTTATCACACACTACACACGACTAGACAAATGCTATATGGATGCAGGGATACCCCTATACAGCGGCGGTCTGGCTCTGGAGTGAATGCTCTCCGCTGCCAATATGGAGGTCAGGGAGTTGATGAGTGCGGGATATTTTTAGACACACAGATCGAATGGGCGAATAATGAAAGGAAAATAAAGGAGGTACGCAAGGGAGGCACACAAAACACTCACTGACAGATAGATGCACATGACTTGTTGCCATATTGGTTGGGAATAATAATTGTCGTATACACATACGTGTATGGATTTATGTGGCGGCGGTTAATTAAACATGCCGCATGGTTGTGCATTGCACTGTTTTTTGTTCGCCTCCTCTTTGTTTTTTTTTTTTTTTCGTTGATTTTGTCATGTGCGTAAGCCGCTTGGGAATGCTGATAAAAGTTTGCATTCGAGGCGCTAACTGCATTCGATGGAGGAGGGTATGGTCAGCCGGACAGTGGACAATGGAATCTATAAATGCCATCGCGTTGGGTTTGGGTGTGGTTGGGGATTTTCCTTCAGTTTTCCTCCATCGAACAGGAAGTGATTGTGTGATATTATTTGAATACGTGATATCGGACCCTAGATAAAGGCAACTTATGGAGAATATTTCCGTTGGCTTACTCAAAGTCAAGGGTGAAAGAGTGTTGAAAGAAATAATGTGGGGCAAACTTTATTGAAAAAAAACAGCGGGTACAGAGAAAAATGTTGTAGAAACTGGCTTGAATTCTATAGAAAACCATAGTCCACAGTGGAAGCCTTCTTTGAAGTCTATTTTCATAGGCAGATGACCAGTAATTTTTGAAAAGACCGGGAAGATCCCTGGTTTTTTCAGAAGTTGCCATCGATGAGCCTTATTGCTGCGTTGTTAGAAAATTTGTACTGACGGCAGTTGAGGAGTCTATGTATGATGAGCCGTTTACCTGATCCTCGAATTCGAGCTTCTATATATATTTGAAGGAAAATATCCTCAAAACCCTTTCCTTTTTCTGCAACTTACTCACTCTATAAACCATGTAGGCTTTTGGGCCATGAGCTGTAGTCTTTGCCTACACTTGACGAACACTCTGTTCCAATCGCCGGAAAGAAATGATATTTCCTCGGATTTCACGCAAAAATCTGCGACTAAGGCTAGCTAGAAAGCCTCTATTGAGAGCGAGAATATTTTTTAGTGTAATTTCTAGTGCATCGTGCAAAGGGGCGAGTAGCTTTTATTGGGGCACTGGCCTTACGCAGTATGTTGATTAACTCTAGAGTCCGATTTCAAGGCAGTGAAGGAAGCACTCTTCCTTTTTCAGGTTTTCAATGCCCGAGCTTGTCGAGAGAAGTAGCATTCATCCAGTACCGGCCCAAGACATTCAGGCGCCCCGAGCTTGATTTTCGGAAAATCAAGCTCGGTGCGCCTGAAAGGTTCACTCAAGTTCGTTTTTATTTAGTTGTTTGTTCATGGGGGAAGGCGCCACGCCGACTTTAGCGCCCTTTGGCGACCGCCTGCTTCATCCTTAACCTTGCACTGCTTCCACCATTCCCTGTATATCAAAATGACTGATGATGAGGTATATTGGTCGTTTTGTTTCCAGAAATATACTTTCCACGATAACATTTTTCATGACGTGTGATATTTTTCACACATAATGCGGGAAAGTCGATCATCTCACATTTAAGGCGGGGAAAACAGGCTTTTGAGGGAAAAATCTCACAGCTGTTTAAAACCGACGATTGGAGTGTGGAATTTGTGCACCTTTCTTTTTGCACACAATTCTATAAAGAAAAATGTAATTTCTACCACCACGTGTGATATTTTTCATATTTAATGCGGGGAAGTCGATAATCTCACAATTAAGGCATGGAAAACAGGCTTTTGAAAGGGATATCACGAAGCTATGGGAGTTTGCATGTTAAGTGATGGATTTCTCCACTTTGTTTTTTTTTTACACACATTTCTATTGGGAAAAGTACCACCATGTGTGATAGTCGTCACATGTAATGCGTGAAAAATTAATTTTTTATTGGAATGTCTCACAGCAATTACAAAATAACGCGTCAACTGGGAAATTTTACTCTAAATCATGAGAAATTTTTACTTTTTACTCCAGCTTGACTTGCTCTACAAATTACGATGCATTTTTTTTTTTTTTTAAGAACGTTCTTACATAATATTTTTCGTTATATGTCAAAAATGATGTCTTTGTTTAATGAATGTGCGCAAAATAACTTATAAGCATACTTACTGCTCTTCAAAATTAATATGCGAAATCATAAAATAATAATAGATGTGCAAGAAAGTAATATCGTCCCATTCCCGTAACTTTTTTTTTTTTTAAATTAATATCGTTTTTAACATCGACCACAACCACAAAACTTTTTACGACTAACAACAACTAAATGACCACAGAACCAAGCTCAATTCAAAAGTAAAATGTTTCTAAATGTATTCACCATTCCGAAATGAAAGAAATCATGTCCATAAATCTACCATTAAACTTAAGATTATATTTAAGAAATAAAAAAAAAAAATAAAACATAACCGGTAACCAGAACTTTTAAAAAATGTCCAATTCAAAATTAAAACTATGCAAATAGGATGTAATTTTGGAATTTAACTGCGCCTACCATAATTTCGGGTTGAAAACAAACTTTCGATATGCTATCCTTGCAACCGGTTAAATTTCCCTGCTCTGGCTTGGTCAATGTGCTCGTATTGACTTTGCCATGGCTGGAGAAACGCTTCATATGTGTCCACACCTGATGCCATGGTACTTCTTTCTATATTAGATACGGAGAGGGGAAAAAAATCATAAAAGGGAGAATTTTTTGTTTGTTTAATTTCAATTGTACACCAATTTTTTTTTTTTTTTTTGCAAATAATAACAAATTTTAATTTTGGCACACAAATTTACAAAGAACTTTGATAAATGATTTCGAATCTTATCAGTAGGTATTGAATAACATGACAATGACATCACACAAACATAACAGTGATATTTTTAAACATTAAGTATTTTTGGTTGTTCTTATCGGAAAAATGTACTCGTATGATTGATATTGTAGCAAGTGTGGGAGATAAAAACGGAACACACAAAAGGGTCACCAAGTGGTGAACAATTAATGAAATCCCCACAGGGTGGTCTGCGCATCTGAACGTCTAATTAGAGAAGAAATAAACCGGAAATGCTCTTTCTGCGAAATGAATCTATCTCCCAAAAGGGTTGGGTCCAAACTCCGCCAACACTTAAAGTTGGCACAAGCGTAGGCAGTTACATATCGCATCTTCAAAATCCAACCCACAGAAAACAAAAACATGGGTAGGGAGCTGGCGTAGTCTTTTATTTTCCTCTTTATCTGTTTCGTGTCTTGCTTAACCCAGAAATGTTCTCAGCCGAAACAGGCACACGTCGGAGCACTGCCGCTTTGTGTCTTTAACATAATGCCGTATACTTAAAGTAATGCCATAGTAAATCTTTTCTCGCAAGTAAATCCCTATTCACATTCAAATTGCATGAGGTTTCTCTTCGCTTTTGGTATGATGTGTGTGCTTATTATGCTGGAGTCATATTCTTTCCTTACATCTCGTGTGTGTGCGGAAAACGCATCAAAACATTAATGCCAAGCCATTTAGGCTGACATACCGTATTCGCAAGTCACAAGTGGAGAAGAGTGTATGGGGTAGAAAGAAAAAAAAACTGTATACGTGAAATGTATCTTTTATTTTTTAAAATTTTCTTCGAAGAGAAAAATCTCTTTTTACCGGATTTGCAAAATGTGCACTTGAGAGATAGGCTGGCATCGCTATACATGGAGTTGACCAACCACACGGGTCATCATGGCCGTGGTACGCACTGTGAATGTGATTCAAAAGCAAACCTTGCGGTATTTTCTATTGTCTTTCATACTCGCTTGGCAAAGTGTATACGAGTGTCTGTTACACGAGTTTCTTTGTGAGCTCATAGAGTTTCTCTCGGCAGATATGTACCTCCGCATTTAGGACTGGAACTCATCTAATTAAATGTCCATGAAGCAAATATTACAAATATTAAATAAATATATTTAGAAAGGTCGGAAGTAAATATTTGAACAGCTCCACGAAATTTGTTCAAATGAAATCACTTTTCACACTCGAGTGCTAAAATATTGAAGCAATTTCGCCGCCCCCTAATCTTTGAGTTCCATTCTGTAAACAACTTTCAATTGTTCTATTTTTGAAAAATGATGTATCCATTGGGGGTTTAGCCTTGTGTTTGATTTATGTTTATTTTGAGGGAGTAATGACTCGTTAGGGGAGGCATGTTGCCGACTCCTTCTTGTTCATGAATTTCGGTTTGTTTTTTTACAAGTCTCGGCAGTTGTGAAAGGCTGCACAGATGAAGCATTTTCGCAACAGGCTTCACGTTGCTTATAAAAGTTATCAGCAAATTCTGAGAACACATAAAACTTAAGGTAGCACATCAAACTGCATTATTTCCCGTCATCAACTTCTTCTCGAAAAGCTGCTTTATAACCTACTAAATTGGACATTCAACAAACATCCGCATAGCCACTAAAATATATATCATAAACCCCTTCAAATCTAAGTGCTGTCAGCGATTTTCTGTGGATGACACATTTCTAATATTTTCTTCTTTTTGTCATCGGAGATAACTTCCGCTCATTCGGTTGCGCATAATTAGAAACACATCAAACTTCCGTGGAATTTTGTTCAGCAAAACTTGCGAAACTATTTGGAAAGTCAAATATTTGAAATTAAATGTTTACCCTCTGGACTAGCACACGTGTTCCTCATGTCAAATTCATCAGCAGGGAAACAGAGACTTCTATTCAGGAGCGCTCGTGAATGCTTTACCGTCTTCTCGTCTCTGAATTGGCGAATTCGTTGAAAGACGACAGAGGGAAGAAGGAAATACTGACGCACAAAAAATAAACTACTACACCATCCAAATGTCCAAATATCTGAGGTATAATAAAATTCAGGCAAAGTGGCACAGACACAAAAAGAAACCAAAAAACATAAACATACCTTTAAAAAGGTTTTGCGCTCCTCCTTATTTTTTTTTTGGGAATCACAATACGAAAAATTAAATTCTTCCTCCCTGACTTGGGTTTTGCATAAAAAAAGAAAACAACATTTTCTTTTATTTTTATTTTATTGCCAAGAGTTTTGCAAAATTTAAGAATGAAACCCCAAGAAAATTGCAACCAGACTGTGTATGTGTGTGTATATAAGAAATTAGATAACATAAAGACGAAGGGAACCGTCAATTTATGCAAACGGAATGGAAGACGTCTACTCTCCATCTGCCATTATACGAGTATCTGAATCTGAAGAGACAAATCGTGTTATGGTCTCTCCTTTATGTGGCCATGAATTGAAATTCTTTAGGACTCGAGGTAATCAATCATTGGTTGTGATTAGAAAATGATGGACACGAAATGTCGGCCCTGCCTTCGTTCGTTTTTATTTCGGTTCGGTGTTTTGGCTTCACTTTTCTGTTGAAAGGGTTGCTTCTTGACTTCTTTTCGATAAAAGGGTTATTGACAATAAGTTTTTCGGTTAAATCTGTTTACGGAGAGTTTGTCTTCCCAATGGAATGTAAATTCTTTTTAACTTTTCGTTTTGCTTAGGGTGGGGATACGAATTTTAATATTAAATGGATTTTTTCTTCTCTAGAGAGAAACTGCTTATGATTTTTTTTTCTTTTTGGAGTATATCTACCCTTTTAATTTGAAAATAAAAAAAATATAAAAATTTGCATCCGTCTAATGGGATTTGATGAATTTGAACATGTTTCAGTCGGGGATCACGGAATTTCGCCACGAAAATTTTATAGGAATGAGCTTTAATTCGGTATTGATGCGGAGGATGTACGTTCAGGTTGCGTTCCTAATCAGATATGAAAGAGGGGTTAATTTGAAGATCGAAAAGATTTATGCGATTTTATAAAAAAAATGAAACGAAAACAACTACGCATTTAAAAAAACGAAAGAAATCATGGGAAAGGGAGGATTTCTTTCTTTTTCTTCTTCTTTTTCCCGAGCCTTATAGGGAAACAGTGTAGATTGCATAGTATTAGACTCATTTGCAGAGAAAGCCACTTTAGCAGTTAAACGAAAAAAATGTGCGAAACCGAAAATTGTTGTATAGGTTTTTTTCGTTTTCCTCTTCGCAAAGGGTTAAGAAGCAGTGTAGTCTAAATTCTACAGTTTAAGGATCATTTGTGAATAAAACCATTTTCGCATTTAAAAATAAAGCGAAATCGAACATTGCTTCTCGTAAGTTACTGTCTCGCATTTCAAAAAAACGAAAAAATTATACGAAAGCGAAAATTTGCTTCGTTTTTGTTTTCCGATTCGCAAATGTTTCGGAACCAGTGTAGTATAAATTACACAGTTTAAGGATCATTTGCAAATAAAACTACTTTCGGATTTAAAAAAAAAAAAAAAACAAAAAATTATATGAAAGCGAAAATTTCTTCTCGTAAGTTCGTTCGTTTTTGTTTTTCGATTCGCAAATGTTTCAGGACCAGTGTAGTTTAAATTGCACAGTTTAAGGATCATTTGCAAATAAAACTATTTTCGCATTTAAAAAAGAAACGAAAAAAATTAAGCGGAATCGACTACTACCGTCCTTCCTACTACTAAACTTCAAGAACACAATCAGAGTCTATTTTAAACCTCAAAGGAAATCACCACATCTTCAATTTAGTTGTCATAATCCTCGTATCCAATCAGGGTTTTTCTTACAAAAAATCTGACTCAGCCGATTTCATTCTTCATTTTCTAAATTCCCCATCATTCACCAATTTTGAATTCGTAAGCCCCCCCGCAAAATATTCGTATAGCAAAAATCTCATCAAAGCCAAGCAGGCATAAACACATAATTTTTGATATATAAACAACAACAAACAACAGCAACAGAGGCGAGCTGGCAAATAAGCAAACCTGTCTGCGTGACATAGAAGAAGATACACAATCACAATTAACTGCGGACAAAAATGAAAATTTATATCGTTACTTCGTGATCCAGGACTACTCTCATAAGTTAGCGCCGCCCTTCACCATGCTCCGATAGTCTTCTTTATCGGCTGTGTGGAAACATTCCATTTTTGGTGGTGTTGTCATGTGCGTGGCAGAATAACGTGCTCCTTGTCCACCGGACTGAGCGCACCACATTGCTCTGTGTACCTTCAGTGACATAACTCATTTTGATATTTTTTCCCTTCTTCGTCTTTTGTTACTTTTTGTTATCTATGTCACCTCCAACCCACGGCAGCGATGATTCGGATACCTTGACACAGATATTTGGGTCAACAAATGGGTTTCTCTTGCATTCCTCCACTAAGAGCACAGCATAACTTTATTTCGAATAAAGTACGAGTGTGTATTGGAATACATACGCCTACATTAATCCCTCAGAAATTTAAATAAAAAAAAAAATCTATACCCACCTAGCCACGCCAACAGGCTAAAAGATGTATTTTTACATAAACAAGTCGTGATGATATTTATTTTTGTCGTGACCTTTAAGCTGGAGGCTGATGGTAGGTACCTGCTTTTATTTAGTCACCTCATCTATGAATGGGATTTCAGGGCAAATATTGGAAAAAAAATAAGAAGAAGAATACAATCAAAGTGCGAGTAGGGATAATTAATTATTTGAATAGGGCGGGACACCTTCTTTCTTTCGGTGTGCCTGGTCTTTGGCCACTAAGATAATATCCTCTACTAATTTGCATCATTTATTTATTCTTCTAATAAATAAGGTGGGGAAAACCGCCCGTCCGAGTTTACTGTAATCGCTTCACATTAATGCATTGGCTTTGGGTATCTTTTTTTTCTCTTTTTTTTGCGTTCTTTAGGGAATTATTGTCTGCCTTCGGTTATCTAAATTGATCTTCTAAATTGGCAATGGGAACAGCAACAAATAATGAGGCAGTTATTAGTGTGCTTACCTTAAAAGTTCAATGAATGGAGGGGGGTGCAACCTTGGCAGGGATGGCGTGAGGAGTGGGACATTTTTTAACTATAGAAAAGAGGGGGGTTAAATTTACTGATAGAGCGCCATTTTTTCTCAGGGATGATTAAATAAGTTCATTCGCGTACGCGGCTTTAATCGAACGTAATCGATATAAATCGATTGCAATAGCACAAATTCTATACACGTTCCCATCAGAAATGACAGAAATAGAGAAAATTAGCAAAGTAACGAGTAACGAGTAGTTTCTCTTAGAGAATTTCAACCGGCAAGCACTGATGAATATGTCAAAAGCCAAAAGTTGACAAGAAACAAATTCAAAATCTGTCTTAAAAATCAATTGAACAGAAAAATAAAATATGTGAAAAAAGAACCGTGGTTTACGAATGTTCTCCGAGAACGTTTCATATGTTGCAAAAAGGTAAGCTATAAATTTATTTTTGATATGGAAAAGATGTCAAAGATGAAAGTGGCTCAAAGTAGCTCGAAGTCTATCCACGTACATACTTTGGAATATTTTTTCAGCTCTCTGAGAGAGTTTCGATAAATTTTTTGTGTTTGGCGAATAGACCTAATTTTAATTTTAGGCATCGTACGTTTTTCTGGCAGAAACTAGCATGGATCAGTGAAAATCGTTGTTGTCTCCTTAGGAAATACATCAATGTCCCAGACAAGTGTCGGCCGTCGCACCCTAATTTAAGCGAGCAAGCAAAGTTTTTACTACACTCCTTTTTTCGAAGTGTTTGCTACCAACAGACGGCACCACTTTCTATGTAAATTTGAGAATTAAAAAGACAAACTAATATCATAGTTTCTTACCTCCAATACAGAAAAATGGTGGGCGAAATGCTAAAGAGGTTAGTCTGCTATACAACTGAGCAAAAAGTCAGGTTAAACACTCCGAAAAGTACAAAGTAAACTTCAAATTTAGTGCAGCTCCCAGAGCGTTTTCCACGAAAACACCACGAAAACGACTCCCAATCGTTGGGTTGTTAAACAAACACATTTTTTGCAAGATTCAGCAAATTCAGCAGAATAGCTGACGGAACAAATGTCACAACTCACAACTTAAAATCATTTCCACAATTAATTGATGGGCATCATTTTAACTGCACTAAATTTATTTTTTTCGCTAATTAATGCGATCGGAATTTGTAAGCAAAGCAGTTTGCACCGAAGTTGAACGACTAGTGTCTCACTACTGATTGAAACGTCAAACGAGATCTAGTTGGTGTTCGGTGTGAATGCAAATTGGCTTCTTTGCCCTGCTTGCACACCTAAACGTCTCAATCGATCGTCGTGAACCTAAGCACAAGGATAGTTTGCGACTCAGAGACCGACATTGACTACATTTTATCGCGACCGGATCAGTAATTTCCAGGTAAAGCTCAAAACTAACGTTTCATACCTACGAAATAGATATTTCGCAAAAGAAATAAAGGGCGTTGATGAAAATTTCTTCCGGTTCCCCCAAATGGCTTAGACCGGTGCTGTAAAGCTGCAGTTCAGTCCATTCATTTTCAGTCTTCATTCATTCAGAAAGACATGCTTTAAAAGAATATTGTGAATTTTACACTCCGAGTTTTTTGAAACCGCCTGTGTATAGCTGTCAGGGTTGAGTCTCCCAAACGTGAGCTCGCAAGACACTCCATCAAAACGTTTAACATCCGATTGCTTATTTTGCGCATTTTTTCAAATCAATTTATTTCCCCACCTCTCAGCCAATGTGAAAGTACACACAGTTCATCACTTCAATAACAAATTCCCATTTCACACTCATTTAAATTGCAATCGAACGAATGATAACTTCATTTCTGCACCAATTTCCACTCTTGACCCAGATACTTATCCAACACACCATAGAAACAATTAAACCCCCCATCGACACTTAAACCCATCAATCTTCATAAACAAATCTTAATACTGATATACCCAGCCACATGAACTGGATGCTCTGTATCTGTAGATATCTACATCTGCACACACCATTTGTGAGACTATACTCGTACAATAAAATCACAATTAACGAGCGATTATTTATACGTGTAGGTTGGTCATTGCTGTCAAATTACAAAGTCGCCCCCTGTCACTCGTTGTGAATGCATCGTTCCACTGCTGCAGCACAGCACCAGCATAGACACAGATCAGCTCAACATAATCATAATCGAATGTCAAGTGGAATAAACCGATGCCCAGCACCATGTAAATCGAAACTGATATAGAAATAAAACGAGGGAAATAAACGTGCCAATCCGATTATTGTTATCCATATAAATATGCTGTTATAAAAAAGCAACTTACCATAAAACAAACAATCAGTTCAATCCAATTAAAAATGGAGGGAAGGGTTTTTTTTTTTTTTTTTTTTTTAAATATATGGGAATACCTACTACGAGTGCAAACCGCAGGGTTTGAAGTTTATTGCGTACCGCATTTTGTAAGCTGCCAATCTGATTTACATGGCGGATCGTTTTGTTTTTATGGCACATTTATGGGGACGAGCGACGACGGCGGTGGTATAGTGTGCCATATCTCACTTTGAGGCTGGGAATGTTAGAAACGCATTTGTGCATATTGTATCGCGTTGTTCGGGTTTATGCAACGTGCGTCGGGCGGTATCTATGTGGGCTGATTTCAGTTCTGCTCCGCGATAAGTGTTGCGGAATGGAGGCGAACTGTCGCGTTGCCGCCGATTTAAGATCCAAGGCAAGGTTTTTGTTGGGTCGGAATTCGTAGGAACAAATGTGTAGTTTGAGTTACATGTATATAGTAATTGCAATTTCCGGTGAATATCGTTTGGGAATACTGTGCGTGCGGTGCCTATGGTATGGCGATGACGAGATGTAGTATGTGATCCCCTATCGTGTGTGCTCAAAGAAAATGATTGGGTGAAGCCGAGGGGGCAGCAAATAGCGATATGCGGACTTGTGCGATACATGTTAGAGCTATAAAGAGAGAGTTTTTGTTTTTTAATGTACAAACGAGTTGCACCATATTTCGTTTCACATCCTTTTCCGTTCCGGTGGCATAGTTTTGCACTGTGGTGGAAATGTTATTTGTGCCGCCCGGTTGTTGGTGCTATTTTTCTACTGAGGATCTGTGGAATAAGTTTGGGAAATTGGTTGCTCATTTCGTAAAGAGCATGTGACTCTAATGACAACTGGGAACGAGGATCATAAAGAAAAGAGAAAATGGAACTTCTACGCAGTCTACATCCAAATCTGCTTCTATACAGTTTTCGGGTTGTCACAAAGAACCTATATGTTTGTTTTTGTGATTTCTTTTGAAGTACTACCAAATTTAATTGCTTTTGACTCGGCTACGCAGTGAAGGGCACATCGAGGCCTGTATGTTCCAAAATATGGAGGCCAGTAGAGCAGAGACCCGCCCTAAAATGTGGTGTAGTAAAAAAAGAAAAAAGAGGAGTGATACTGTAATAAATTAGACGGACTCAATTTTTGAAATCATGTCTACTGAAATTAAGGCCTTTCTTAGCATTATTGATAAAAGCCTGAACGGCTTGTTTGTCCTTGTTTAGACCTAGAGCGATCGCCCAGGTGTAGATCCATTTCTCGTGTTGACAGCTCTTTAAAAGTGTCGATCTGTGAGTGCCGGAAATGCAGAAAGATCCAGTTCTGAATGTTACCTGCACATTCATTTCATTTGATGGAATGAAAAGAGATCACGTTCCTGAAATATACCGCCGAACCACAGTTGAAGATGTGTCGCAGGAAGTTTTAGGGATAAAGCGAGGAACGCTGACGTGCACTTAAAGATGGTGAGAATTCTTGAAGATGATACTTGAGATCTTCGAAGCCGTGGAAGACCTATTTTGTTAGCTTGGCTTGAAGAACTCCACAGAAAACTGTTTGTTAAAGCAAAAGCTCTTTGGAAGGCCTTTTATACTTTCAGAGATCAATTATAAAAATCTTGAATTATACAGAACAGAGCCATTAGCTCTGGATGGCCACTAAGACCCTGGGAAGCGGCTTTCACAAAAGAGAAAACAAATAAATTCCTTAACGAAACGCTATCCAGCTCAGGGTTTTTTTCTTAAAGGAGTGGAAACGTCGATTAAAACTGCGAAACAAAAACAACTTCGATCACATAGTGCTCCAGCAGTTTATCGTTCATAGAAACTATTTTAGAAAGAAAAACTGCTTTCCAATGCGCAGCTTACTTCTTAATAAACCCAGTAACCTTCAAAATTTTATGCGGTTGCTATCAGCTGTTGTTTATTAAGTGATTCATTTAGTTATACAAAATCTTTTGAAATTTTAAGCGGTAGGTACCCCACAATCTTCAGTTGCTTCCTTATCGCAAAAAACCGTCTCGTTTGTTCCGCGAAACGCTTACACGCTGTGAGCTATCTTTTCAGCCGAACGCCCAAATATCTACCTATCTGCCTATCTACCAGCATTTTTATAGTTTCCATTAAGGATTCGTCACTTGAATATTACGAATACTAATAAAATGAAATCATTTTACAGATGGGGAAGAACAAAAAAAACCGTCTTTTGTCATCAAAATCAAATTCATTCATAAAATCGAAAGTGATTGTGCGCTGTCCGTATTTAAAAAAAAAAAAAAAACAGAAAAAAAACAAACTCACCTTTGGATCTAGAATGCTGCGCTCCAAACTATCCTCGCGCTGCTTGCCATTATGCTGATTACTCGCCTCCAACCTCAAGCGAGCGCGTTCTACCCGTGCCAGAGTTGGACTATCGAGTATTGATGGGGTGCGACTGGGCGTCGATGGTGGCGGTGGTGTCTGGCCCGTATTCGGTTCTGTCGGAGTAATGAGCATCTTGATGCTGTTACTCCTACTCCTGCTAGTGCTGCTGGTACGGCTACCACTAGCAAAACTGCTGCTCGATGTGCTAATAATGGTGACGCTGTCTGTTCACAGTTTGGTGACCACAAATAATAGCTACGTGATGAGAATTTTGCACAAATCAGTCTCCCTGGGAGATGCTGCTGGTGGTAGTTGTATGGTTGTGGTTATCCTTAGATTCCTTGTAATGGGTATTAATTGCAAATTAAAAGAGTCACTCACTCTACACCTATGCCACCTTTGAAAGGAATAAAAACAAGAATCTTTATCTTCTTGAACACAACACTGGTAATCCTCGAGAACACTCTATATATTTTTCTTCCTTTTGTTATACAAACAACTTATACACAATGGAGAGACTACAAATCGTTTGTAGAGGCACCTACTATTTTAAAAATCTACGTATATCTAAGACTTGTTGGCGAAAGAGCCAGACTTGAGCGAGGGTATCAAATAAGGCAAGTCTCAAAATTTATTATTCCACTGGTGTACTATGTGGTATTTTCGGCGTCTACATCCTGTTTTTGCTTTTTTTGTTGTCTTATTAAAGAATTTAGTTCCAAAAGGAAATGAACAACCGGCTTTTGGAGGGATTGGTTTAAATAAGCTTCAGAACTACAGTCGAATCCTTGGGATAATTCTTTTATTTCAATTTGTATCCGTTTTACGAACGATTTTTCCTTATTCAAGAAGAAGGAACAAACGTATCCACAACAAACCGAACCGTCACCACGTCGAGTTATTTTCGGACTAAAACAATCCCATCAGCTGTGCAGTCTGCCTACCGCAGACAGAGTAGAGTACAAAAATGCCAACACACAGTTGTAGGAAATATGACGTCAACGCGCAACTCATACTGATTCCCCTTCGCCAGTTGCTGCCGAAGAAATTCAACTTCGCAGTGGCTGAATGGCGGAATTGTGTTGCGCGCAACGTGTTGGAAGGGGTTGCATGGGTTTTGCTTGGATTTTAGAAGATTGTTAGATGCTTCTTAAAATGCTGTGAACGAGAAGTTGAACCTTTGTTCGTAGATGTGAAACAATGGTATCTTTGAGGAATTCTTTGTTTTTCTTTTGTTGTTGTTTGTAACACCACCGAAAATGGGTCAACGATTAAAAATAAACTTTTGCATATTTAGGTTTAAATTGCGCAATAAAAAAGAATCAGATATGGCTTTTGGAACGAGACTACGGAAGATGTTGACATATTGAAATCTAGGCTTTAATCTGAAGCCAGGGCCAACCTAGAAGAGACGCAGCGCATTTAAAAAGAACTTATAGGTCTTTTCTGGAAATGCTCATTAATCATCCATCTCAAAAAAAAAAAAAAAAAAAATCAACGGTTTTATCAGTCGTGAGGTTATACCCTAAAGGTGTTAAGTGGTAACCTTAGGTATACTTTGTTGTATGTTGTATCAATCTTTTGAGAACAGAGGCTATTATAGGTCAACCGTTTGATTGTGTACAACGTCTTTCATCAATAAAAGCTATATTAAATTGGATTTTGAGTTGGAATTAAAGAAATCAAATCACCGAATCAGTTTATCAGCTAGACATCACTTCCCGCTTTGGGGTCTATGCGCTTGACTTGCGGTGTAGTAGGTATAGCTTGGCGAAACTATTTTTTTAAACACAACTTCTTAGGTATTAACGACTTTTTTAGGCCACGCATTCATGGAGAACTGGGGTATAGCTGAACTGTGAGCGGTATGTTTGTTTTATCCAAATAGATCTATATCCACTAGATAGTGGTCAAAGTAAAGTGACCACCAGAAGAGACCTCTCTTTCGGTCTTAAAAATTGCTTGCAACTACGACGTCTTCATGTGTCGTAATTCGTAAAATTCTTAAAAATTTGTAAAGGTTTTATAAGCTGAAGCTACAATTAAGTCCTTGTAGTACTAGTTAACGTCCACAGACATGCAAGGCTACAAAGCTACATTCGCAACTACAATGACCAATGTATCACAACTTTTTGCTAAAATTCTACGTCAGGCTTTATAAGTTGGAACTAGAATTAGGTACTTGTAGTGCGATATAACGTCCACAGGCGTGTAAAGCTACAAAGCTACATTTGCAACTAAAATTCTCAATGTATCACAACTTTTGGCAAAAATTCTACATTCTTTTAGCTACAACTAGCTTCTTGAAGAACAAGTTAACATCCACAGATGTGTCAAGCTACGAAGCTACATTCGCAACTACAATGACAAATGTATCACAACTTTTTGCTAAAATTCTACGTCAGGCTTTATAAGTTGGAACTAGAATTAGGTACTTGTAGTGCGATATAACGTCCACAGGCGTGTAAAGCTACAAAGCTACATTTGTAACTAAAATTCTCAATGTATCACAACTTTTGGCAAAAATTCTACATTCTTTTAGCTACAACTAGCTTCTTGAAGAACAAGTTAACATCCACAGATGTGTCAAGCTACAAAGCTACATTCGCAACTACAATGACCAATGTATCACACCATTGTGCACAATTTATTCAGGCTTTATAAATTGAAGCCACAACAAGGCCATTGTTGTTCAGATTAATATCCACAGTTGCTAAAACCACAAAGCTACAACTACCATTCTCAATGTACCGTCACTTTTTACAAAAACCATTCCCAGTTTTCTACTAATGACAGCAACTGGCACCCAAAATAAGTAACTATTCAAATAGTTAGAAGCACGAGCAAATATTGACATGAGTGCAACCTACTTTTCTGTAAGACACAATCCATTCTGTAGCACAAGTTCAGTGCTGAAGGTACATATCGAAACCAGTTGTGCAATTTCGCAGCCACTTGTTGACTTGTGTATTTTGTGTGTAATATATAGGCACCTGGTTCCTGCTTGGCTGACTCACAGATATTAGGTTAGTCGTCACCAGTAACAATACAATGATCAGCATGAGACAGCAAAGTATTTGCGGAATTTTAATTCATTTTGCTCACTGATGGGTACACATGCTTTAAAACATAATCTATGCGTCACCTCTTCAGTACGCTCCGTTCCATAAATTTGACTTGATTTCGCCCTCTCCAACGATGTCGATGTCCCTAATGCATTCGGAAAGGATTTTTTTTGTGGAAAATGTATCCATGCATCTCTTCTCCCTGTATACATCTATCAGAAATTCCGATCAGATAAATAGAAAACAAATCTCTATTCGAGGCCGAGGTACTCTCATCTACACGACCTATGGGAATGCACCTTCCCTTCTCTAGGTGGTGTTGAACCATTTCCCCCGCCATTTCAATATTCTACTACCTGTTCCGTGAGTGGTTGCCGCCGGCGGTACATAATATCGCTTCACAAATGCCTAATGTCATTCAATGCGTTCCTCAGCTCTCTCTCTCTGTCTTGCACTGTCATGTCATATTGTTTACATATGCATGTGTCAGATTGAAATCCTGTTTCTGGCGTTCGAAAACCTTGAAATGTTCTCGTACAGTTCCGAAAATATTTGTCTGCTCCTTCACTTTACACAAAAACACACAAGAAGTAGAGTAGAAAGTATTTGTCGCTGGAGTGTGTTTGTGTACCTATTAGACGTAGAGGTAGAGGCATTCAATTTCTTTAGCACGCTGCACGACAAATTGGCGCCACTAATTTCAGAGATTCCCTCATTTCCCACTTAGACGCGAGGAAGTGCCATCTAAGTTGCGTTGTTGTCATTCATTTGCACTTGGAGTCGCACCAGTTTTACATATTGAATTTGGCACTGCCAGTGCAACACCGAACACACCCCATAGTGGGGTAGAGATGCCATTGGAGATATCTAGTCAATGCAAGAAGTGATTCATGGCGTTCATTGATGCAGCGACGATAATGACAGTTTCCAACCGTACATGGCACGGCACACATGATGATGTGATGAGTTGCTTTGCAAGAAATCTACATTTTGTGGTTTATTGCCCCAGAAAAAAAGAGCTGATGATTCAGCCGAGACGTGCTCGATTTGAAGTGTCAAACGAAGCGATTTTTCCGGTTCTGAGTTTTGGCAAGTGGCCCAAACATGTGGGGGGTTGCTGGCCACTTGACGGGTTGATTTGAATTTCATTTGTTTCATTTAAATTGCCAAGCTTCAAGTGCATTTATAAAATGACTCACAGCTGTTGTGTGTTTTTGTGTAAACGTCGTGCCTCGTAAACAGATTTATTTTTAAAACATTAACTCGCAGTTTATTCACATTCGCAGGCCACTCGATATATTTTATGAGTGAATTTCTTTTTCATTCATAAGAGTGCTTTCTTGCTTTCAAACCCGTTGATCGTCCGTTCAACATAGTGATTCAGTCGCTGAAATGTACATATTCACAGATTTTCCATATCCGTTTGGCGTTTATATATTTCGTTTGGACATTGGTAACGTTTTTAAAAATTTGGCACAAGTTCATGGCAGCTTTTGTTCTACGCGATGGCAGCCAAGAAATTTAAAAATATTCGCAAATCGCTGATGTATATTTAATTACAAAATCTTTTGTCGTTCGTTTGTTTTAATTTTTTATTTTTATATCCCGTCCATCAATTAATAAAAAAGCACGGCACTTGCGTCTCGTATTAGTTTTTTATTTTTATGGATATCACTGCCGCTCTTGCCATATTTTTCGTACGTCTTTTGAACCCACTTTCCGGTTGCGATGAAATTAAAAACAAATAGTTTACAGTAATGGAAAAGAAAGAAATAGGTGTACCCCACTCATATCGACAAAATGGTTGACCATGTACAAAATTCCAAAAGAAGTCTTAAACTATCTTAGTTTTATTTCTTGGGGTTTTGAATTCATTGAGGATGCATTAATAACCAGACAAACTACATCACTGTTTGCTGAATGTGGTATCACATCTATAGCAAAGACCCAACCAGCCTTGACAAGCTCTTCCCCTTCGCGAATGGAGCGTTATATGACGCTAAAATGTGGATAAAATATTCTGCAATATCGCATATGGTTATCGAGAAAGTCTGAGATAAATCTCGGTTAGGGGGTATTTGGGTTAATGCAGCACCATAAATAGAATATTGACAACAATTTAAAGAACTTTAAACAGTTCAAAAAGAGTCTAATCCAAAAAACTTAACGAAAACCAACTAACCAATTTTTCATTCCACTTTTAAACGAATCAAGCATATTTTATGGACCCGGGGTTATTTTATTTTTCATCAACAATACTTGAATTTTAGACCGACAAGGCATTTATATCAATTAAAATAGTCTGTCATTTATAATATAAATAAATTACCTTTACAAAAATGCACGTACCGCTTACCGATGACACTCCGGTATGTCTGATAGGGTTCTTTTCTTTGCCACCAGATATCGCAGGCCAACTTGTACATTTGTGAATTGGGTGAGTGGTTTTAAACTGATGGGGTAAGAAAGCCACCTACACACATTTTTATTAAATGCAGTGGTTAACATCAACTGACAGGGATTAGGAAATGATTTTAACAAGTGAAACCTCTAATGATATACCAGGAAATTATAGCATACTTGAATTATTAAATTTTCTTCGTGTGGTGTTCTTAAATGAACAAGATGGCGCCGGTAACAAAGTGAAATTTACACTGCAGAAATAACTGGTGCGTCTCCCACCACCAGACACGGTATACAATACAAAAATCAAATGGCCATTCCTAGTCGGCACGGGTTTTAGCTATCCTTCATCTTGTCAAAGATTTGCTTCTAAAAATTCATCGAAGGACGACCGACAGCTTTCTGCCAAATAATCCCCTCAAACGGAGTTATCTCCCATACAAAAATTCACTCACTCGCATAAACGCCTTAAAATATAATCTCCCGTCAGCTATCAGCAAGTCGCAACTCGCTGCTCCTTTTTTTTTTCTGACAACCAGACTCTGTTATCCATGAACTGCTGAAATCACTTTAATTTCTCTGTGTTATTATCCATCTGCCAGTAGCCCTTTGAATAAAATATCAACCCACCAAGTGTAGGCAAAAAAAATATCTCCTCTCCTCAGTTATCAGTTCCGAAAACACTCACGCGAAAAACCAGTCAAAGATAAACAAAAAAAAAATCCTCTTGGGATTACTAAAAGAAAAAGAAAAATCCATTTTTATGAGCAGTTAAACATTTCATTGCACGCAACTGGATTATTGTTGCAAATATGTCGGCAGCGGCGACTCCACCATATGGTGGCATTTTGCTGTAACATTTCACTAACAAGAGATGGCGTTGTTTGCAACCGTCCCCCCCGCCGAATGTTTGCTTGCATGTCTGAATGCAATGTATTCCTTTGTCCGTCTGTCCGCTGTTGGCTTTTACATCTTTTTTCGCTTTTCATTAAGTGGAAATTAAGTCACGATTTACGTTACTTCCACCCTGTGTGGAATGGCTGGTTGCTGGCCAACCACCGACCGTCCTTTCGTGAGAATATTTCTGCGCAAAAAGTTTTGTCATTAGGTAGCCAAGCCAAGAGCACCTCTGGTATACAAGTCTATAATGGGGATTAGATATCAAAATTATGGTTGCCGGTGTGGTTAATTGCCCCGTGAGTGGGAGTAGGCTGGACACAATGTATTCTTTCTTCAGAAATTGACCCAATCAGGGAATAATTGTTGGCTCTGCCACAAAGTCCACATTTCGGGTGTGTGTGTGGTGTATCTAAAGGATAAAAACAGCATCTATATACGGTCCAAATGCGTGTGGATGGGAGTGAAGATAAATTGCAGTTGGCAACACACAGAGAATACAAATAAAATCATTATCCCCGGGCGCGCATGAATAGCTGTTCGAGGTTCCAGAGTTTAGATTGGGTTCCCCGGCTCAACTTGGTTCAATGGTTACGGAGAATTTTGTCCTTTCTTTGTATATCGGGTCGTTTCGTTCTTCTCAGCTCATGAATCTCGGTCTCTGGTTCTTTGCCGACGGTTATTATGATTTTTGTCGTCCAATTCGACTCTTCAGGTACCCGGTAGGTTCACGTGTATAAAAAAACAAAAAGAAAAGTGGTCCCGTGGGCAACCGATCGGAGTCGGACTGTGGCCAGCAAAACAATGAGAGAACTGCACTCTATTTCGTGACAGAAGGTGGATGCTGTTGCCCTGTTGCTGATCTCAAAGCAGGAACAGGTCTGATGATGCCGCCTTTAGCTGCGAGCAAGATAATTCTTCTTCTTTCGGCATGAATTTCCAGAGAACTCTTCTATACCGATTTAGCATTGGACACGCAGGTATACACAATAATCCAAATGAAGTGTAGAAGTTCTCGTGATTGATGTTACGAGGTGTGCGCTATATAGAGGAGAAGTCTGGAGCAGAGCAGTATCTTAACGAGGGGAAAACCAATTAGTTATAGGCTTTGGGTGCGGGAATATGAAACTGGTTTCAGGTTCACATCTATATAAATAAAATGATGTAATGCTGATCGGTTATGCTTGGGTGTAGGATCCGAGATAAAAATAGATAGTCAAGCGGCAGGATTGGAATTTTAATAGGATTACAAAAGGGCGGTCTTTGCTTGGTTTTAATGATCTATCTTGAAAGCTTTAGAATAGCTTGTGCTGTTTAGAAATTGTGACTACGGTTGGTGGTCGGCGATCTGTTAAGTGAAAGGCGCATCCGTGAACAGCAAATGAAGACAGGTCATTAAACCCATTCAGTTTGGACCTGGACCAGTTCAGCAACCGCTAGAGTTCTATTTGATCATGTTTCCTACTTTTAGTAGTCGGTTTTTAAAGTTCTTTATACGTACTACTTAAGTGACGCTTCGTTTATGGTAGGTTCAAATCAATTTGATCATCTTTTTGACATTAAAATAGAATAGCAGCCGAGTTTTGGGGTTTTTCACTTATTTACCTAGATGGCGCTACAGTCCCAGTTGGGATCAACACCTCTTGTTGATTTTCTATTCGACTTTATTATATCAGACAGTTTTTTTTTTATTATGTAGATGTCGCTGCAGTCCTACATCTATACTATACTAATTCACACTTGTAGACATAGCTTAAGTCCCCTCTATTTATGGCAAGGCTTCTTTGCACTTATTAAGGAAATACCACGAATCAATTGACAACAGTCTGCCGTCTGTGACATCTGTTCATCCAGGAACCGAATGACTCACCACGCAAGCGCTACAAAGACATCAACAAGGAAACCTCTCTGAGGTCATCTTAATTGCTTTTCCACTAAGTCATTGCAGATCTGCGTTGCACTTTGTTACCATTCCGCATCCACACGACTCCTATTCACGGCTTTCATATGCATCTTAATTGAATCGAGGCAAACTAATCGCCGACCATAGACACATTTATTGGTTTCAAACTTGAACAACAACTCTTCGTATCATCATTTGAGTATGTACTCCTTGAGTCACGCGTATCTAGCCGGCTCTCTATTGCAATTACAATTGAAGACTCTTCAATACGTCTTCGTTTCTTCAATGAATCAGGCAATAGAAAGAAATCATAAATTTCACGCCCTGCTTAGTCATTCGATCGGCGCGCCTTCTCTCCCCATCAACTTCTGTCAATGCCAATGACCGACTCCGTTGGGTCTGTGTTGCTGTCCATTGATATGACAACAGCTACAGTAACGAGTGTTTTTTTTTCTGCGAAGTTTTTCGCCCGACCAACAGTCGAGTTGTAAGTATGCGATCACCACTGCTTGGCCACTGAATCATAACAATAAGGAATCAAAGTCAAGCCTGACTGAGTCACTTCGGTTGTAGGCATTGTTAATGATTATAGGATGATCTACTATCGAACTCTTGAGGGGGATTAATTTCTCTCATTGCTGGCGTTGTGTGTGCGGCAGTCACACGAAGGTGATTCATAAAAGGAGAATACCTGCTTGAGGATTGTCCAGATGGGAGGTCATGGGATCTCTTAGATTTTACAACTGCTGGCACTCTGGCAGATCGGTTTGGAGATTCGTGGGAACTTCTTGTGCGGACAAAAGAATATCGAGGCGAAAGGGATAGTGGAAATTATGCGCACTCTTTGCGGTCATGACAGTTGTATGAAGTTGTAGTGATCGCCATCGGTGAATGCTTATATAAAAACTTATGCAGTGTGAAGAAGAATGTAGTAAAAAACCAGACGAAGATCAGTGTAAAACAGTTGATCAGTGAGCTTCATTCCAAATGACTTGAATTTAAATTAAACGAGAAAAACTTTTGCAGCATGTCGAACAATGAACTTAGATGGGAACATGCCCTCAAAATTGTCAATAAAGTTGTAAAATGGTGTAGTTTACTTGATACTGCAAGATCAACTGAAGATCAGTCGGAAAATACGTACTGTAAGACTTGGAAGACCGCATCAATGGACTTAAATCGTTGATTTCTTTACAGACGTATTAATCTTTCGTTCAAATCTGCGTTTAAGGTATATCTAGTGCTCATAGTGAATGGAAAGGAAACGTAGTTGATCAACTCATTCAGTTGCTGAATTGCCTTCTAAGAATGAAGTTGATCGTCTCATTCCATTGTTGCATAGCTTCAGCCATCTAGTTGGTGAACTCAATCAACTGGTGAATTGGATTAGTTACTACTTAGTCGGAGTTCATTTATTTGATGGGATAGACAGTTTAAAAAAATACAAAAATTAACTATTGAAGTTGACAAAAATTTGTAAAATCAGCCAAGCCACTCGATTCTAAACTGAGTTTAAAGAACTTCTCACAAAATCCCAATGCTGCTTATATGACTTCAAAACTTTCAAAACTTCATTCTGGTTTTTCACTAAAAACAAAAATTCTCCCAGGCCTGCCCCTCCGATTATTTTGAATCCGATTTAAAGGCCACCGCAACGACCTTAATTCATCAAAGGCATTTAATTTAAGTTCATGGAATTAACGTTCACTTCCGTAATCCCGCTTCCTCTGTATAGAATCCCCGTTACAGTGGAACTTTGCTTTGCTTCCCCATACGACCAAGTATTGCAGCGCACCTCCTCCATGCGCTCAACCAGAAATTCCATTCATAGCTGAATTTCACAGCACAAACACTTCAGTTTAATTACAACAATAATCGTAAACAACAACGATACGCAATCCTCATTAAAAATCAATAGGCAACCCTACAGCGACTTGGCGTGTCATTCTTCTTCTCAGGCAAACAGCAGCTCCCTGTTCCCTGAAACCTTAAAGCAGACGACCGAAAGAGAGCAACAACAGGAACAACTAAAAAAAAAACCGACAAGAAAAATCGAAGATTACAATCTGACGTTGGAAACAATGACAGCCGGATGTTGGAAAGAAAACTTTTCGTTTCCATAATACTCGTAATTGTCCTGGCAATTATGATTCTCTCACTTGCACAGAAAATAAAAGCAATAAGAATTGTGAGCGCGCGAGAAATTTACGACAAAAGTCTGTCTAACAGTTCCTGTTTGGGTGTTTTCGGAGGCAGAGCATAAGCGTATGGTATGATGTTGACTTCCCAGTCAACTGCCGATACAAGCGACTTTATTGTTTATTGTGGCGCCACTTAGTCGCTATGCTAACGTTCTGCAGCCGAACAGCAACAACCGCTAGGGGGTATTATAATAACTGTTTGCCCCTGTTACATATCCTCATTCCTGCAAGATTTGCATGTCATACTCGTTGCTGTTGTTGTTCGCACACAAACACAGAATACAAAATGGCTGGGGTCGGGTCGGCTAGTCTGGCTGGTGGAAACGTGTCGGTGTCAGTCATATTTTTCGCAACCCAGCAACCCAAGCACGAGGGATAATTTTGCATCGACGATAAGTTTGTCCTTTTTATGTTGGTATGGTGTTTCTCTTTTGTTGCAATAAATTTGAATTTTTATTGACTTTTAGGTTCTGTATCCGAACTTAGCACGTCGAGACAGGCAAGTTTGAAATGGAGACTGTAATGATCTGTGACGATGAAGTGAATTCGACACAGCACAACTGACTGAGGGGGGCTCGTAATTTAATTTGGCAATGGGTCAAATGCAAGCAGACAGCGGGGTAGGGTAACAATCTCCCTTTATATGTTTGAAACTCAGCATAGGCTGTTCAGTCTGACCTATGTGCGTATGAGGGGAATTTATTAATAAGTTAAATATCTACTGTCTTCCTATATATATACATTTTGAATGCCTAGTTCTTTCTTATTTCTAACTGACACCTGCCAAAAGTCCGAGAGCCTAACTAGCCTGAGCTTCTTAATTCATGAGCTCGCATTTGGCATGCAATTGTATGTCCATTCCATGCGTGCCAAACATGAATTCCACACAAAGGATTTTTGTGAGAATCTATAGGCTTTTTAAATAATTTTTTAAATTAGTTTTACCTCGCCAAATTCATCAATTGAGTGAGTTTAAGGCAATGAGTGCGCATTTTACGTAGGACGCCATTTTTTTAATTGTAATTTGAAGGCAAGGCCGTTGAACAGTTACACAATAAACAGCCTAACCAACAACTCTATTGGAAAAGACCTCCTCAAACCCTATCGCATATAAAACTGGGTATAGCAACCCTCCATCTGAGGTGTAAGTGTTTTTTTTCTAACTGTCCAGACATCATTTCCCGAACGACATTCCCACTAATCGCCTCACTAAAACTCGTGAACTGTTAATGCGTTCAAAGAGTGTATAAAACGGCGCCTAACTACTTCTTATATAACCACATCCTCACCGACGACGATATTTATGGCGCGAAATCCACCCCGCATCCAACTGGAAGTAGCATATCATCTCAACCGAAATCCGATAAGAACCCGTCACATTCGCCTTTAATTTTACAACCAGATGTCTATGAAATCGCTGGCAAACTCACCTCCAAATCAAAGCAGCCAGCCTGTGAACTGTCCTTTCAGCAGACCAACAAAACAGTATAGTCCAACAGAAAAAGGACATTCGCCAGCACCCATGAGTGCGATGTATTGTACGTTGTACACACATTAACATCACGATGGTAACCGCTTGTTATACGACCTTTCCTTTCATTCGTTTCCCCCTTCCTCCAGATCATGCACATCCCTATTTTTCACGTACCTAATCCACTTTTAAGGATAATAAAAAGTTCACATTTCCATTCGATTTTATTGCAAATGAATAGGACATTCGGTTCCATGTCGGAGAGACAGAGAAAAAAAAAGGACTCCTGTTGTTCGGTTCCCTCTCATCGGTGTAAGGATATAAATGGCTGAATTCGCAATTATCGCCGACCGTGTGAATGGCGCAATGATTTTCGTTTATGTGCTGCGATAGTGTACAGGAAAGGTAACTGTAGACTAGAACAGGTAAGCCAAGTGTCTCGTTAAGGATTATTTCCCAGGATGTCGATCATAACAACTACGTACTGGATTTTCGTATACATTTCTATTTATAGCTGGCCTCTACGATTTACCGAGATGGTAATTGTTGTTGTTGCGTGGTGCGCCTGAAAAGGGTGAACGAACTGAGTACAGTTGAAAAAAAATCCAATTCTGTCTATCAGCTTAGATAGATACAAATATAAATTGTTTACACGTTGACAACATGTGTCCACGAGATGTTGTTTTTATTTGCTTCTCTGTTCGAGGCCTCCGGATCTGTGTTTTGATATGAAATACTCGGAAATCCTTCTTCCGAATAACCCCCATGCACGTCCGGGCTCTAGGGGACAGTGTAATTACTGTTGGTGAGCAACAAAGTTTATTTTTATTGTACCGCCCATATTGATGGGATATCCTCTGTGATGAGCGCATATGGAGAAAGCGTTGACGCGCGTGATTGTGCAGTTCAATTCCCATGTGGACAATATCCGCGCGGTTTATCACGAATTAATTGTTTATTAATGTGACACATTCCATTCGGCGGAAATCGTTTGCACACTTACTTCTTGTGTAGTCTGCATTTTTATTTGAACATTTTAAAGGTTGATCAACATTATTTAAACCGGTGTGAAATACACCGATGTGTTGCCTCCTGTGCGCCACTTTCGAGGAGTAATTGAATTTATTAAATCCCTTAAGCATTAAAAATGTATGTGTACCAACACGATCTTGCAAGGAAATCAATATAAGCAATCCGCGTCAAGGACTTCCCTAACTTTCGTTCTTAAATGCGCAGCTAATACACCATAGACTTATTATATTCAAATTTACCGTCATCCATACTTTCTTGGCAAAAAAAAAAAGGTCCATACTCCCAAAATAAACGCACGTGTATTATTCTCAACCCTGTATTCCTTTTGCATACGTTGCCACGCTCCGTTTTCCATTCCCATGTCTGGTTAGGCAGCCAATAATTTTGTTCAAATTATAACTTTATGAATTTTATTTTGAATTTTTATTGCAAAACGAAGGCATCTGTATTATGGGGTAGATGGTGAACGGGACTGAGCATGGTCGTTAGCATATTAACAGGGAAAGAACGCAACATGTCCGTCTTAAAAGGATATACTGTGCGTGATGTAAAAATCAAGGAAAAAAAGTTACGCTTCTTTCATCGTGTGTGCAGGATTGTATTTATCTGGAGGGGTGGAAAAAACTTTTCCCGTAAAGTAGGAGCTTCTGTAGGAGCAGGCTGGGCGAGCGCCAAAGTGAAGCTGTACGTGTGAAAATGCCTTGAATCTGGTTAGAGTTTGGTTATGCAGGAATTTAATTTCTTATAAAGACGGATGAACGAGTTCTTTCCTCTTATCGCTTTGGATCGGGTCACGAAAATATTGTCGGTTTTTTCTCCGACATGACTCGAACATAACCTAAAGATAATGTTGAGTTTGCATGAAAGCAGTCCAGAGTAATCCAGCTTGAGGCCATGCGCGATTAAATAAAAATTTCATATCGAGACCTTAAAGAGAACTGGAGTTTGCATACTTGAGTGACTTTTCTTTCATTTTTAATGTCAGCTTGAACCCCAAGTGATTCCATAAATTATGCTTAACCTTTAGCGCCAAGAATCAAATACAATTTTATTGCTGAATTCGGGCAACCACTTCGCATAATTTTCCAACAACTATACATTCCCACCATGAATGATTCCAACAGTATTGAAAGCCGGCTATTTTGGCAGATAAATCACACTACATCTATACGGCAAACCTTGTCAAACAAAATGAAAACATCTCCATCTCACAGATTCAGTCAAAGCGCTCACAAATAAATCGTTCCCCACAGATTATCATAAACATTATCTAATCCAAATTGGGTACGCTAAACTCTTACATCAGGTATCGACTCTGAGCTGTTTGAAATTTGTAAATTCCAAACCCATAAAGATTCGGATCATAATTCAGCAATTAACGAAGCTTTTCTCTTCCATAGAGATAGAGAGCACACATTTAATGTTATTCCACCGTGCTATAGAATCGAAGAAGAGGAAACCGATGGAACTGGTGTAGTTGCGCGAAAAACCAGTTGCAGATACGAATCAGACGGAAACACAAATTTACTTTCACTTGAGTCGGACTAAACCGACCACATCAACTAAAGAAAGCGGCGAAGAGGATTTGTTGGCCTTTGGCCGGGCGTCCAACACCGACGCCAACTAGTTGGGTTAGTACGCAGAGATTTTACCTCGATTACCTTGATGTTTAATAGATTACGAATCAGTTGTCGTTTTGTATGAGAGCATTTTTATTTTACTGATTCAAATTGCGAACTGTTATAGTTGCGCCATGGTACGGTGTAGCATCAGTTTCTGGTAGACAATTTGAATATACTCTCAACCAAGTGTTGAAGAAATTTTGAACGCTTTGTTATTATGCATTCAGAGATTTTTATTTTAATTGGAAGCGTCATTTGGGGATTTTTTTTTTATTTAAATATGCCCACGCTCACTTGATGCTTCAGCTTAATGATGCACACTTTAGTTTTGTGCCTTCGTTGGCTGTAGGGCAGATGTAGAGATAAACTGAGGACAATGGGGATCAGTTGGAGGGAATACGCACGGTGTGACAATAGGGTGTGAAGCTTTGACCACACTGGACGAGGTGCGAACAATTGCTACGGGTCAGTGGATAGAAATGGGTGCGAAAGTTCAGACATTCAGATTTAAATGGCGTTTATTATAATTTTACAGTATAAATAAGTACACGATTTCGTTTGGTCACATCTGCAAAAATGGCTTCTGCAACCGGTTGGAGAGGATCGGTGGAACACCTCTTATGCCACTACCCAGTGCTCCAAAAATACGCCAAATTCCAAAAATCCATTACCAGTTCCGACTGATTCTAATGCGCTCATTTTCTACCTTCCTAAAACCATTCGCCTATAGTTAAAGAACATTTTTATTTTGATCATAATTTTGAACTTATTTTTTAAGAATTTCTTCGAAATATTTTTTTATTTTGATCAATATTTTGAACATGTTCTTAAGAATTTCTTCGAAATTGAATATACCATCAAATCAGATAAGTTTTGGTATAAAATGCATCCGGAAATAATTGCGTACTGAATATGAGGAAATATTTTCACGTTCTGGCAAACATTTATGACACTTGTACCAACTGTTAAGGGTTAAAAATTGCTTATTGTATAAAGAAAATTGAAATGTCTCTTCGACCGCTTTTCAATTTAGCTCACAAACAAGTTTTTGCACAGAGTTTTATTTTTTCTACAAGCACTAAAAAACATCCACCTAACAGAATTAAGCTCAAATTTGACCACATTTTGGATGGTTTCGGTACACCTACTTATTCATTTGGACTTATTTTCTGGAAATATTTATTAAAATTTAAGCAGCGAAACTGTATGTGTTGAAATATTTTTGGCACAAGAAATCTGATCTTAAGTTCCACTGGTCTGATCTCTTTTGAAATAATTTGAATTTTGAACTGAAACTGAACTGAACTGAATTTCTCATTCTTTATGCGTCAGAAATTATGAATTTAAGATTAAAATTATTTCAAAAAATGTCGCATTCGTCAGAAATGTTGCATTTCGGAATTAAACCGGCTTCAACAAATTTCTTGGAACTGGTAATCGCAATTTTAACACTCCTTAAATCAGTCTTTCACTATAGATTTTTTGAAATAGTTTTAAACAGAATTTCGACCATTTTCGAACGATTTAGTCAAACTTTATCCATTTTAAGAAATGAAATTTACGCACCATTATGTTGATGGAATATTCTAACTCATTGTATTTCGAAAATCTGGCATTTCTCAACCCAACCTAAAATGTCTCCTAAACGCATCCGTCAAGCGGACAGTTTAACCGAACAAAAGCCACTGCCAAAAGGCATTCTACTTTCCATTCAGACTGTTTTTGAAATCACCAACTGTGATACAAAAAATGGCTGTCTACTCCAACGAAAAAAAATAAAAAAATAATCAATGCAACTCGAACAGGTGAAAAACGTGCCTCTCCGACGGATTCCATCGTCGCTGACCTTTTCCACATAAAAATCACTTTTCGACAAAAGATAAAGGACCTCGTCGTCGTCGCCGACACCTGAGCATCAGTCGAAATTACATTCTTAAACGGCGTCATCGTCATAGCCATCGCCCACGAAAACTTTTCAAATATGCAAACTTTTGTATGCTCACACAAAAGTTGCGCTTCCGTTATGGTATTGCTGGTGCTGGCACTGGTGGTGCATCTCTCATCTCATCATCACTTCAGAGCACAACGACACGGAACGAAAGTGTGTAGTGATTCATATTTTAAAAATTCCTCACCACGTCCAAAGGTACTTAAAAGCAGTTTTACGTGCGAGCACCGAGAACAGCACTTAGACACTCCTCTTGGATAACCAATGAAATAGGCACACCGTATACTACTATCCTTTTGGTATTCAATGCCACTTGGCTGGCGCACTTGCCGAGATGGGCAGACAAAACCACAATTCAGTTGGTGAAACGTGATTTCATTTTAATTTCGTTAATCAGTGCTTTATGCATATGAGTTTATTAAAATATATAATAGGGACTGCATCTCATTAAGAATGGCCGGCCCATGCCGCTGGCATTGGCATCATTTGGGATATTTGTAAAGCTATTTATCGGAACAGAATATCGGTTTGTACATCGAATGCCACTTGAGAGAGACTGGGGAAAGATTGTGTATCGTATCGGCTTTCTTCTTCTGCCTGCGGTATGCAAATAAACAGGTCCTTGAGGCAAATGATTGCGCTAGGGAAGCGCAAGAGTATTCTGGATATGACATTTCGATAATGGGGATAGTTGGGATTAAAAATAGATGAAAGTGGATTTCAAGGAAATGTGTATTGAAAGCACTAGCACGTTATTCAATAGTAGCCCTCACATTTTATTCCCAGACAACGTTTACAATAAGTTCTATTACTCGTCAACGTCTGGTGGACTTGTAAATTGGAGCGTTTCTGACTTAAGCAACATTTTTGGCTCGGATGTAATTATTTCCTTTTTTTTTTTAAACTCAAGCTCCTGAGCAATTGGTGTCGATTTTGTTAGAGTTTTGAAATATTTTCGAACGTTGCCAAAATGGGCAAAGCACTAAATTTTGGACAATTTTCCTATACTGAATGCTTAGCTATGTGTCCATAAATTTTGTTAATTTTGAAGATACCTACAGATCAGAATTTCTGCACAGAGTCCGGATTTTTTCCAAATTCAAATTTCTAGAACAATTTTGACGCATTTACCCTTTCGAGGTCTAGAAATGTACACAAAAATTCAATGTCTTGTCGCGACCTTTGCAATTGTTCTGGCTTACAAAATTTCTACTGGGAATGGCTTCAATGTTTTTCTTGCGCATGTACAATATTTTTTTTATATTAATTTCTAATGGATGCAAAACCACACTGACCTCGCTGCGAATTCCAAACAATTTTTGGTCGAATTCTGATCATTTCAGCAGAGCACCTTTTTTTTTTTACACAATTGCAAGAACACTTTGGTACGAATTAGTTCATCGTATCTAATTCAGAACGAAACCGAAGATATTGTTGCCAAACAATTTTTGACATAAATTTTGAATAGTCAAAATTTTAACCGGAATTAATTTTTTTTCCTAAATTTTGTATAAATTTTGAGCCAAATGTAATAATGAAAGAAAAGCATTTTGTTCAATTATTGCCAATCATTTTAATAATTTGTTTAAGCAACTTTTTTGATCATGTCAAATTTTTGTACAGTTTTACTTCTGATCTTTGTATCGGATTAAGTTAAGAATTTGCAAAGCAAGAACTTGTTCCTTAACAGCGTGACAAACGGCCACAGTATGGGTACAACATTTTCTATGAATTATTCCTACTTGAAAATGTCGCGCATTCCATAATTCAAACAATTTCTATCGTCTACACATTTGAAAGACCTCCTCTCAAATCGAATGAAGTAACTTCCATTCCACCCGCCACTTCGTATATCCGACACCCACTCACAGACGTGACAAAAGGAAAACACGTCGCAAAACTTCAGCGCTCTCCCCTCCAATATCTATCAAACTTTGCATCCGGGTGTGAGCGCTACTACACTAAGAATTAAAAACTTCCGCTTTCAACTTGGCTCCGATTTGCAGCGAAAAGTGTTGTTATCTTGTCACACTACCAACCATGTCTCCCAGTTCGTGCTCAACGAAACACCCAAAGGATATGTGGGTAGGGTGCGCGATATGCACCAAGATGCCAAAAATTGTTCTCAACCCCAAAAGTTCGGCTATAGCTTGTTAGCAATGAAAACTGCAAACAGCTTAAGGACAAAATTTGCTTGGCGGCAAGAGGTGAAGAACTCCTCATATAAACGAAGGATGCAACTTCCTTAGACGCGTTGTCGTTGATTTGCAACAATTCTAATATGCACAATGAAGTCGTTGTCTAACAAACAATCAAACAGGATGTGCATTCGTGTTTCTTTTATTTCGTATGTCATTCTTGATTGGATGGAAAATTATAGAAATTGTTAAAGTTTTCTCATTAAAACGGTGCGGAATTTCGTCCTTTTGCTCATCATTTGTTCGAGGGAACATGCACGACATTTTGCCATTCATAATCGTGGCGGTCGTGAGTGACAAATGATTTCGTGTGATGACACTTTCATTAGGATAATGGAGGTTTTGGTTATATGGCCTTATCCTTTTAAAAAGATTACACGACGGAAGTGTATGCAAGGAGGACATGTCCACATTTGCATATTAATAGTCCCTCGTGCAACAGAGAGCTTCCTGACCGAAATGATTGGTGTGGTAGTAATTGTTTTTGCGGGAAAATTTCTTAGTAACAAGAGAACAAGAAAAAAAAAAGTTCAACTTTGCAAGGTATAACAAGGATAATTTAATTGGCAAACGGTCCATGCAGGCGGAAGCGTTGCTATGATTGCGTCTGCGACTCTCGACTGCGGAAGGGATTTAATTTATATTTTTCCACAGGATGTACTGCGGGTTGTTGTTTGTTATCCAGCCAAGTGGAAAAATTCTGCGAACAATAATTTATGCTAAAGGGAAGCGGCGGACGACTTAGTTGTGAAAGGATTGTGAAGGTGCAAAGTGGGGGTGGATGGGAGTAAGAACCAATTCGGTGCCGTATTCCTGAGGACATTAGCATTGAGATGGAAATTGAAAGGACGGCAAAAAAGCGTTGACCTGGTGAACAAAATTACTGGGTTGGGACTTAAGTCCTTTCAGACTGTAGAGAGTACCTGCTTCTGGAACTCAGTTTCTTTTTCCGATGCAGTCTATCAGTGCAGATTCAGTGCACAGACTAGTCCTTAGTTGCAAGAATAAATGACTCGATTTCCTGAAGATACCCGCCTGCATCCAAATGCATACCAGACAAATCTGGTTTCCCTAACCTTCCAACAGATAGTCGCTATCTCTCAGACAATCTTTAATTTCAAGCATGCATCAGGGAGGTTTCCCCCCTACATACATCCTCCGCAGGGTGTTAAACCAATTGAGTCGCCATCTCCAGTTTATTTTGTGAAACACCGTCCTCTCGCATTTGACACCTAAACCGGCATCACCCTTTGAGTAAAGTGGTGAAACCAGATACGACCGGAAGACCTTCCTTAACAATATCTTAAAACACCAGAGCAGAACAAGAGAACGCATCTAACTTCATTCGCCTTTATCTTATCAGGCGTTCATTCCGTCGCAGTGGCGTTAGCCGTCGGGCATGCTTCATGGTGTTAGTATGGCTGCGTTACATGCGGTGCATCTTATCCGTTTAAGGAAGTGTTTATCTCAAGTTTTCCCAAATGGTGTATGAAACCAGAGAAACAAAACAAAAATCGAAATCTGTACAAAACAATATACACAAAAGCGACAGGATGCCGTCTAAGAGAAAGAGGTTCAATATTTCAAAACGATAAACAAGCATAATTTGCATCCCAACACCGAGGCCACAGACAACGACGACGACGCCGACGAAGGTGATGCGATGAGGAGGATACATTTCCCACATGCTCGAACATCTGAAGTCGCTTCAGGTGCGCGCCCGATTGTGCGGTGAGTGTAATACTACATCCCCGTCAGACGCCAGTGTAATGGCAGGCTACAAGGACTTCAGGGTTCACCGCTGCTGTTGCGGCACAGCCGCATGATGAGAAGAAGAACACTCCTTAAAGCTCTTAAGGTGTGTGCGAGCATGATTGGGAAATTGATATTGAAGAGGGATTTCGCACGCTCAGAGGAGGTGAAGGCTTCCACATAGTTTGGTATTCCAAAAGAAGAAAAAATCTGCCAAACCAGATGCTAGACTTCTCGTCGGCTAAGTAAATACACACGCACACCATACTATGCCAGACGACACCATTATTCGCCTGTATCTGACTGTCCGAGATACTCAATCTTGGGGTTGGATTTTTGGTGTTTATCTAAACGTGGCATGCGGAGCGATTAGCAAACATTGGCGCGCAACCACACTTGCTCAGCATGGGATCGCACGCCGCCGGGTGGTGAGCGTGACAGCTCTTTGGAATAAATATATGGAATTAGTGCCATCGATACAGGATGAGGGTGAATCGTCGTCGGCGACTTTTAGGCGGATGAATTGATTTTGTGGGATTGTGGCAAAGATTCGGACAGAGGGATGTGTATCCAATAAGGTTCCATAACCAGATGCGTCTTGAAATCGTTCTAAAAAAAAATATTGATGAATAGGTTCATCACTATCCATACACATTCGAATTATAAATTCATTTGCGGCATAACTATATTCAAAATGTCAATAAATTACTCTGCCTCAACTAATTTGCAAATAAACGAAATCTATAAAATACTGAGCTTAATTTATTTTCACAATTATAAAGTCCCCCTTCAGATACAGAGTGTAAATGGACGATGGACGAGGTCCATCAATAACGCATCTAATTGAAAATAAATTATTTCATAATTTTTGCCTGCGGTTGAAATTTATATTCAAAAACATAAAAACTCCCTCCACTAAATCATGCAGTCAACTTCATTATACCGTTGCCCAGGCAGAGCATTTTTTTTTTCTGCCAGTCAGATGTTTCACACACAGTTTAAGTGCCTTCATTTGGGTTTGAGTGAAAACTTTCGCCAAAAATGTATCTTTGCGTAATTTTCCACACGGTGACTGTCAGTCCCAAGCCGTTCATACACATTGACAGATATCCTTCGCATCAAGTTTGGCAGGGGTGGAAAAAAAAAACACAACGAGCTCTGGCCAAACCACCCGTTTGGGAAAAATTAGTGGTTGATGTGGTTGATGGTGCAAATGCAAACTACGCTGCACAGTAATGAGTTGCATTCACAGAGACAGGAAAAAAAAATAAAAAGCCTTTCTACCGCCGCCACTATACTCGTTCGCTGCTAATTGCTGGTGAATTTGTTCATTAAATGAGAGTAGTTATGTGAGAGGAGCTGCTCCATTTAGAACTTGTCCTTTGGGGAGAATGAAAGGCGAATTCTTGGTTGCAGTAACAGTGACAGTTTTTTTTTTTTCTAAAGAGGTAAACATTTTTCTAATTAAGAACAGCGCGTGGTAGTTACAATATCATTTGAATGGGTTTTCCTTTTTTTTATCCGCTTTTTTTCATTAAAGTCCTGTGCACTGGTGTCTTTCGAGAAGGAGGTCTTCGTAAATTGTAAAACCGTGAGGAACTGAAAAGGCTGGCCTAGTTTTTCGCAATGACCATGAGAAAATACGTATACCCAGAACTGTTTTGTCGTCGATCCTTGGAAGAATGAATAAATTTCAAAGATGCTCTGTTTTTCAGATTTTTACTTAGAATGATATTTAGCACTGCATTTTAATGGACGGAAAATGGACGGAATTATTGTGCGCCTTGTTCTATGCAACGGAAAAAAAATGAGTTTATAAAATAAAAGTAAAAGTAAGTTTATCCTGACTGATAGAGTCGTATGCACAACCCAAACCGCTAATCGTACTCTCATAAAACAATGCACCTACAGAGACAGCATTTTTTTTGTGTGACCCCCTTGCCCCCCTTTGGAATTATTTTATACTTTAAAAAAGATTATAACAGATTTGTCTAACCTTAAAACGTTCCTAAAGCTAAAGAATAAGTACAAATAAGTTGGAGACTCTTGAGAATGACCCCCTTTTTCAAGGGGCAAACTATTAACAGCTTGAATTCTTCTGCGAGACTTTATCTTCCCAATAGCGATGATCCAATTTACTGTGTTAAAGAGAATAGAAACTAATTGAGGACGTATTTCAGAAGATTTCGAATCTTAGCTGAATATACCACATTAAAGTGGGGGCAACTCCTAAAGGGGTCTAAAAATTTTTTTTGTTGGAGTTTTTACAATGCCACCCATTTTAGACGACTAGGATTCGATTAGAAGGGAATTTCTAAGCCCCAATAATTGAATAATATCAGATAGGATGACAATCACATTTGTATTTCTTCATAAATATATCTTAGGGTGTTCTCTGTTTTTTTATGAAGATATTGGCACATTTTTCAGCGATTTTTGGAAGCGTGTTTTTGACGTTTGTCTTAAATTTTGTGACGTTTTTTTTTGAGACAGCGCTGTACTAAATATAAAGTCGAAAATTTTTTTTTGTATATTATCCTATACTTTTTTTTTTTCATTTGAATCAATTCTTAAGATTATAGCATTTTATCAGAATCATGTTTGATAAAAAATATAAAACACATCCAACGTGGCTGTGGGTTCACGTCTTAGCTAATTTTGTAAGTGGTTTACTAAAGATAACTCCTAGATGTCGGCGCACATTAAATACCGTTTTTTTTTCTCTACATGCCTGCTATTTTGACACTGACAGGACAAACAGATTTTAGAAAGAGCATGAATGAAATGAAGCGTGCCATGTCATCAAAAATAAATAAAAAATTAAAATACAGGGTCCGCGAAATAACTTTTTTTTTGGAAATGCTATAAAAAAAAACTACTGAATATTTTCTCAAATTTCTTTTTTTATTTGAAATTACAATACTTCCGGTTAATAATGGAAAATAATTTCATTCAAATGGCTACCTCGGCTGGCCCTGCAGTAGCCTCCACGAACGGTCCAATTTTTAAGCACATTATCGATTGTGTGCAGCTGTATTTCAACAATGGCTTCACGAATATTGTCCTTTAAAGCGTCAATTGTCTCTGGCTTGCCGGCGTAACACTTATCTTTTACGGCACCCCACAAATAATAGTCCAACGGTGTCAAATCGCAGCTCCGAGGTGGCCAAACGACATCAGCTCTGCGGCTGATAATGCGATCCTCAAAAACAGGGCGCAAAACATCGAGTGTAGCTTCGGCTGTGTGGCCCGTAGCGCCGTCCTGTTGAAACCAAATGTTGCCAATATCCTCCTCTTCAATTTTTGTGAACAAAAATTCGTTCAACATGGCCCGATAACGATCGCCATTGACTGTAACGGCCACTCCTTGCTCATTTTCGAAGAAAAATGACCCAATTATGCCTCTGGACCAAATTCCGCACCAAACAGTGACTCGTTTTGGGTATATCGGCTTTTCAATGTATTTGTGCGTGTTTTCTGTGCCCCAAGTGCGACAATTTTGCTTGTTTACATGTCCGCCAAGATGAAAATGAGCTTCATCTGAAAAGATGATTTTTTTTTGGCAAAATCGGCATCTTCTCTTAGTCGATCGCAGGCCCACTTAGCGAAGCGAAAACGCATATTCGTTCAGCCGAAGGATAAAACTAATTATCTGCCAAATCAGACATGAGCCAAGTATTACCATTCGCGAAATAAGCACTAGTTGAAAAAAAAAAGTTTTATGGCGGACCCTTTATATATTTACTACCTATTTTAAAACGATTCCAATAAATGTCGACCCCTTTTTATTTGCTTGTTAATAACTATGCGGCGGCGATTTATTTACAGAAAGTTATACCATTTCCTAACTTGAAAATATTTGAAAACATTTGAGCAAAATCCAATAACCATCCTTACAGCAATCGGTTTCATTCCACCTCACTTGACTGACTGACTAAACCAATTCCAGCACAATTTTAATACGTTCGCTCTTCATTGCCAGTATAATCATAGATTCATCTTTTGAAGCCGAGATCCGTTTTGCATGTTTTTTTTTTTTCTTCTCTTCCCAATAATGATTTTCCGATTATGTTTTCCTGCAATTTGCATCCAATTTGAATTTGGACTTTTTTTCGCCTTTGTGTTTATTCCTTTTTTTTTTTTGTATTAGCATTTCCAGCCCCTGTGAGGAGGAATATCTTTGCAAGGATCTCCGATTTTTTCTCTGTTCTTTTCTTTTCGAACAATAATCCTGTATGTTGATTTGGAAAATAATTTTCCGCATAATGTGACGGCATTTCATATAAAACTAATGCGCCTGCCTTGCTGCATAATGGAAGGGAAAAGGACAGGAGATAGGTATGACGAACGTTTTGTATGCCTTTTGACTATATCCTCGAGGCAAAAGCATTGCAGTTGTGACGAAGCGTTGTTATACTTTATTTTTGGGGAGTTTGAGGCTTAATTGTGGTGATATGCTGTTGACTGTGTTTATGGGTGGCGTGGTTGAAATTTTATCTATGCAATTAAAAGGTGCGGGGATGGGAGTTGAAAATGGTTCAGTTGGTACGGTCTTTAGGAGAAACAGAAGTGGGGTGCTTTTTGTGACGGGTTTAAGCTAAACCGTCTATTGGCGAATACATTTTATCAAAGTTTCACGCCTATTTATTGACGTAGTGTCTAGTGGTAGTGTGTTGGACTAAGAGAAGGAGTCCCAAGTTCTACGTGAATTCCATCTTAGGGTTTTTTTTCTAGTGCACCACCTTCGCGAACCAGTGACACACGTCGGAGAGTATAACTGTCATGAAAGAGCTTCTTTGGACTCGGCATAAAATAGTAGATCACTTACATTCGTCCCAAAAATTAAAAAAAAAAAAAAAAAACACTCACACAAAACGAATGGTTGTGAAAAGCTAGGCCTAGGGTCCCTTACGGACCTGCTGCGCCAGCTATTTATTTACTTTGTGCCTATCTATTTGCAAAAAACTATTTGGACATGTCATTTGCACAACTTCATCTCTCTTCTTCTGATTGGTGTCACCATTCATCCCAATGATGTTGCCCCCATGTCATTACATTAACACCTACAACACCATTAACATGTCACTGCATATATGTACAAACATTGACGAGCACGGTCCTTAAAAACAATTACCCCCCACAAGAAAAATTGTCAACAAAAAACAAAAAAAATGTAATTCGAAAAAATAAGTAAACTGCGCCCCGTAGCTATCATTCCACTTACGACTATTCGAAAGTTCAAGAGGGACAAGTTCAAATGGCTGCAGTCTTGCACAGGGATATGTCTAAGAATTCCACACATCCAAACAGACCCAACCCTCCTTGGAAAACAATAATTCCAATTTAATCCGACCGACGAAACAAAACTACGCTTCTGTACTTCATGCAAATGGAATCCTTCTTCTGGTTTTTCCCCTGGGCTATACAATGGAAATTGGTGATGGTGGTTCACACCTCGTTTCATATCCTATTTATACGACAGGGAGCTGTAATGTCTGAATGGGGATAATAAAAGCGTCTCCCTCCCCCATTGTTGACGCTGAGCCGTTGTAAAATCGCCTCGGAATGAGAATGAAAACTAATTTTTCAATATTCATGCAGGAGTGTGTAGTGGTGGTGCTTTTGGCAGGAGAGTTAGAGAAAATTTGCAATGCATTAAAATGGATATAAAGCCGATTCGAGAGGGAGACAGATGCCCATAGGGAAATTCTCGAAAGTGATATGCAAATCATGCCACCTCAGAGCTCACATGTAGGTGGTTAAGTGATTTATAAATGAGTGAAGTTCCTGTTTTGCCAGATAGCAAGTTGTTTAAGGACTCGAATTCGAACTCCAAGTCTATCTGAAAATGCAATTGGATTTAACAAATTGTCTGGAAATACCGAATAGCACAGAAAATAGACTCGGAAGGTTAGTCGTTCTTGGAATATAATTGCCCAAAAAAAAAAAACCTGGATCATATACATATATTCCCTTTTTTGGTCAAAACCAACAGCTGTGCGCTCTCCACTTAGAATCAAATCCCGACTGGAGCTCACTCGTCATCATTCAATCAAATATTGACACTCAATTAAGTCAACAGAATCCACATGCTTGTGCCAACAGAAGACGACTCACCTGCGAGTATCATTTGTCATCAAAGTTTGCTTAGAATCCGTTTGCAAATCGATGGTAATGGCTCCTGTTATTGGCTATTCACACTCCAATCCAATATGCAAATTGATTACTTATATTTTGCCTGCAATGGTTCCATGAAATATGACCACGAATCCAGTATGAGCGAGGAAATCCTTTACTCAAACACAGCACACACATAGAGGCAATGATTCAATTTTTTTGTATCGACACCATGAATGGGAGTTAAGCACACCTTGCAAAGGGATAATCCACTCACCTTTCCCTCTTGTAAATCGGAATAGTCGTGGTTCTTTGTTTTTTTTTTTGTTGGGATTTCTGCAACGTCAGCCTACATTGTAAAAGGATGCTGGTCGTCCTTTCGTTCTCAGTAGTGAGAATGTCAATTGACTGTCTGCCAGAGGGTTGTCTGTCCAATATATCCAGAGCATCCGTTCGTGTCGTCGACTACGACGACAGTGTCTGAGATTGAATCGAAAGTACGTCTTTCTTACAGAAAAACAAAAAAACATACACATACCTATATCTTACCCGTTTATCCAGACAAAATTGTCGATAGCAAAACAAAAATGAAAAGTGGAAAAAAAGAAGTCTATTCATAGACAAAGGATCGAGTTCGGTTCTCCTTTTGGTCGGTAATTTACCAAATAAATTGTTGTAAGGTTATAAGGAGGAGTTCGGGCGGACTCTATGTTTGGGTGACTTTTCAATTTCAGGACAATTGACAAGCTTGTTGAAAGTATAATCAAAGGAGGTAAACCGATTTTTGTTTGGCTGAGCAATGAAGTGATTTTGGCATGAAGGGTGGAACGAGTATGGGTACACACGACGTATACGTAATATTTTGATAGTTCGTTTAATTTTGGCTCATGCTCCATCTTGGAATGAAATGTTAGACTACTCTTAGTCATTGACTGCTGGATCGAAAGTGGATATATTTCTGGCGCCAAAAAACACAAATTAAATAAACTTTGTAGGCTTTCTTCATGTTTCTTACCTAAGAAGATGAGTGGCGATTGACGAATTTGTTCAAAGAGAGTTCAGACTTGTTGAGAACCAAATCGAAATGTTCTGACCAGAAAATGTTTGTATTAAACATTTGCTTTGACAAATTGTTTATCCTATACTATTCGTCTGATCTTTCTTTGATATAATTTTGAAAGGGGAGAATATTATGTGTACCTGCTAACGAGGCCACATATTTTGGACCGAAAACTCAGTACTTCAGCTCTGCTGAACGTTTTAACAAATGATGATTCTTGGACTGAAAACATGCGTACTTTTTTTTCCGCCCGGAATCCAACAATAAGTGTCAAATTGTTTCCGAAAAAATACAACAATCGTCTTCATACAGCTATGCTCAATTTGAGAATCATAAACTAGGTTTATGTCGCGAATAGCGAGCTGAATATTCTTTCATACAATAGTCTTAAAAAAATTCAGAAAAAAAGGTAGTGTGAATCAAGTCTAACAATATCAAAATTTCCACCGATCAACGATGAAGTTTTTGACAAAAAAAGAAATGAATGCAAATCGGTTGAGCATCATACAAACTGCCATCAAAATTCTGGTTTAAAATCGACTTGGGCGTCAATCAGGGCAGCTCATAAAAAAGTCATTGGCGTGTAGATCAGAGTTAAGAACGACCGTCCCTTAGAAGATAAGATCTGATTGAATCGCAACTCTCTAAATTTTGACTCAAAATATCCTACCATATAATTCTCGTTCGCACAGTATACAAAATCTGCAAAGCAAATAACTTCCAAGGACAACCACCGCCAACTGAATACATTTGAATGGATTTTCCGTCTTTTCTCTTGCATAAAAGGAATCTGATAAACTCAGTCTGTGCGCCACTCTTCACAAAACGATTGCCTGTATACTCGGCAACAGGAAAAAGAATCACGTGAAAGGACACATTGAGCGACGGTTGCATAATGCATTCAGCGCATCAGTTAAATTTTTGGGACACAAAATTTGCATCCTTTCAATACTAATTCACTCGGAGAAAGTTGAACGAAAATGCGATTGAAATGGAGGAACTCCTTCTCCTCATTCACACAATGTATGTCCTCTTGGCAGCTGACTGATATCCTGATTTGAATACCAAATATCTACCGTCGAATAAAAGAATAACGAAATGTTCTGTTGGGACTGTGAGCGAACGTCACTTGTGTCGAGAAGGTATCAATCCAAGTGGTACACAGAATGTCCTTCTCCCCGAATGGGAGTGTATCGAATTAAGATATATCGATAACTAAGCGAGAAAGAGCCTCTCTTTGGTTGTGTAAACAGATTCAAATTGAATGGACGACCTAACAAAGTTGGAAAACATCAATAAATCTTAATTTGCTGAAAGCTTTTTGTTTATATATTACATGTTGCACGGCGTGGCGGTATCGTGTGGATTTTCACATCATCACAGATTGGGACTGGGTGTTTATTCAGTGTTTTTTCAGTGTGCGCGGGGATTTTGTCGGTTCTTCGTAAGATTTCAGAGATCAACAAGTTTTGCTGGCAGGCTTACGACTTTTATTCATGCTCACGCGTCTAATAATATTTCTCTAACTGCATGCACTCTGCGTGATTACTCTTCATATAGATAACACCCGCCAGCCGCCCATTATTTACATTCTAACAACTTCCAGTGAAAAGCTTATCGCTGCACGCAAATCAGAGCAATTGCCCACACCGCATCCACCTACACACGCATTTAACATCCTGTCAACTGCTGGAAAATTACCACTTGTCATACAAAATAAGCCAAGGTATCTACACTTTGTTTGGCTTCAAACCTGCAGACACACGCATAGAGAACTACACACAAGAGGGTTGACGTTTTTGCATACAGACTCGGTGGCGTCTCGATTTGTTACTACATGCACACGCTATAGACAGGAGCGACGCTTTTTGTTGCCGCCCCCGGCAGCATATCTCATTATTTTCATCATGCCAGGACAACAAAATCCCATTTTCCCATTAAGCCATGACAGGCGGGCAGCCAGGAAGGATATGGTCGATGGGATTGAGGAAATTCTGAACGTTGCCTGCAACGGTTGGGTATGGTGGCCCTAATTTGTGAGTGTTCTCTCATGCGTGGTCATAAATTTTGTGCAATTATTTTGATGCGATATTAAGTCGAACGGATTTGGCTGGGGTGTCCTTGTTGGGTTGAGGTCTTTCGAGTGAGGCTTATAAAGATTAATCGGATTTTAACGAAGACGTGAGATTCACAAGTTTATACTGACAGTTCATTTGGACTTTCATTTTTCTAGTATAGCGATTCCTTTTATAAATCCTTCACCCAACAAACTATTGACAAGTGAGGTGTCAATAGTGCATCCCGACGCTTTGCTTTGCTATAGTCTTAAACCTTATTCACTGGCTCTTTTTGGGTATTTTTCTTATTTTTGGTGCAATCACGCCACATCATCTGTGGATAATTTCCTGTGCACGATCGATGGATACTCGTATGATATCCTTGCTACCATTGGCCACCGCTTTGTGTGTAAGGATCCGAAAAATCGAATCAACGTACATCAATTTGACGGCCAACAAAGTGTGAACGTATCCTCGGCCATCCGTTTGGCTCAATCGTGTAAATAAAGTAAAAAGAATTCCAATCAACACATTCCCAACAATGACCATTGAGCCTTCACTGTACACCAGCGAATATCCTCGATACAACATCAATATCCAAATAAGCTTCGACGAGGCGCTCTTTTGTTGCTATACACATCTCGGTCGGTTGCTTTTTATCCTGGAAAACCACTCACTGACACGTAACACATTTGAGTGGCTGAACGTGATCTGAATCCTTTTTTCCGTCTGCATTCACCTTCTCTGCGAAAAAAACAATTTCTGCACGACATGCAAAATTTTTCTTCTTGTCATATTGTTTTCCGTTCTCCCTGTGAGTCCTAGTCGTGCCTTTGGAAGTCGGCTTTCACATACACAACAGCGAGATGATACAGCGAATAGCAAGAAAAAAAAAAACAAAAAAACAAATAAAATAAATTGCACTCTCTATGTGCAATATATGTAAAAAATTCAATTTTTCTTCACACACACTCCCACATGCAATGGATGTGTGATTGAATTTGTTATGCTGTGACACGAGCGGAGTTATATTTGAGCGTCGTCTCTTTATTATATATTTCTGTCAGTGCGGCGGCTCTAAAGATTATATCCATAAAATATGACAAGAGAAGGGGTTGCTTAGGCATGCAAGCTATTTAAATTTGGGAGTGGAGGAATGCATCAAAAAATATACACAAAATTTAAACCCCTCTGTAGCTATTAAAAAGCGAACGATGAACTCGATTTAGAGCTCTTTTTTTGATAGTAATAGTAGTGGTGGACTTGTAAAAGTTTAGCTTTGCAGTAAAGCCTTAAGTGTAACATATTTGAAGGGTTAATTTTTTTTGGTAGAAAGGCAGCAATCGACTTCGAATGGATTCTAAGCACATAGACAATATTTTCGTATTTCTCCCTAGAGACTGTTACCATCAAACTTTAGTGCATAGTTCTGGGCGGAGAACGTGTATAAATCTTTACACAAAAGACGCTCTTTTCTAGTGCTAGATAGCGTCCTTGTTGTCGGTCTGTAAAGGCTTCAGACTTCTACTGAGAAACCACCTTGAAAGCTTTCAAGTATCTATACGTAGAGGACTAAGGACACAATGGACCCAACTGATGGTCAAAGTGAAGCTGTGGAAAAAGTGTCACAAGAGCACCCATTTACCTACCTTTACCATACGTAGAGGACTTGTCTATTGCATAATTTATGGTGAACTATTCAGACGCAAGTTTTTCCGTACCTCTCCCGCCGCATATCCTTGAAAATCATTCATGTTTAAAAACACTAAAATTGTAAATCGTGCTCACCTTCCACAAATTCATTCAGCAAACGACCGGTGTCCATAAATTTAATTTCAAAAATGTCCACACTTACAGATAAAATAAGCATGAACCCCAGAAGACCAAAGAATTGCTATCCTATGTGCAGGATATCCCGCATATCGGGTTGTTAAAAATTTACGATCTGGTCTGGCTGGCGAACAAGCCGGCGCCAACAAACAGCAAATCAATAGAATATCCTCGCCAACATAAAGGATATATTTCTCCTTCTGTATGTATATATATAGGGACAGCCAACACAGGTTTCATTTCTTTGACTTTAGCACGCCATCATCAGCATGTAAGCGGCTATCTGTGTATTTTCCACAATCACGCAAGGCCATAATTATCGTTCTCCCGTAAACCGTGGGGAAGTTTGAACACCCTCAAGGAGAGAGAGAAAAAAAAAAGTTAAGCAACCGCCACCTTCATAGAAACGCATCAAATACTGAAGTTGCTGAAGTACTCAAAAATTGCGCCCTCCTCCAGCCGGCACCCGGCGTAAAACTTTTCCCTCGCAAGTGTACCCCCGGGCGGCGCGCACATTCCAAAGTCTTAATGAAAAGCATAAAACGATTCCTGTAAATCATTTTGAATGGCCTCGGGGGTCTTAAGTGGCAAAAGAACGGGCGGCGGATGGGTTTGAATGCATTTTTATGGACTGCAAGGATTTCTTTTCCCCCAGTTGGGACCAGCCAAAATGCATTCGAAATGGAGACGGGGATTCAACTTTGCAGCCATTTGAGGTTTTAATGTTTGAATTATGAGCGCTCCGCTCCATGCATGGAAATTGCAATATTAGGAATAAGGTATCCCCCAGCTGAAGTGGGAACAAGTCTCTTAGAAACAGTTTCAAGAGCCAAATATTTCCACTTGAAACAAATGGCATACATTAACCAAACTTACACCCAATCTTTCCTGCGAAAGCACTCAAATATCCTTAAAAGATTAATTCTCTATAAAAAAAAATAGTAAACAAAAAACTGGTCTCAGTGTCGTTTAATTTCTCAAGGATTTGAGAAACGAAATCTGTCCCCCGAGTGAGAGATTTTCCTCGTTATACCCTCCATCAATTCGCTGGCTATCTGCACAAATCCTCCCCAGCATATCACACTTTTTGCAGGCACAGCTTCCCTGTCTTGAATGTCCCTTTTATGTCCACAGAACGGAATACAATCCATTAAAAAGGATATTTTGGCGGTTTCTACAACATTTATTGACTTGCTATATATTTTCCAGAGATTACCCGTATATGCTGTTGGTATTGTCCTTTTAATGCCCCCAGGGAAGGGATGATGTTATCGTCGTAGTTCAAACATCACTTTATGATGTCATTGAACACAAAAAAAAAAAAAAAGAAGAAGGAGGCTGGTAAAAACGGACGAAAGTCATATCAGAACACTTCACACGTTACTCGGTTGGAATTTAAATTTATTTCAATTCGCTTATACCTGTAACAAACTGTCACTTTGACAGTAAATGCGAGCTGGGCCAACAGGAATTTATTAAATCACCAAAAATTGTCTCAATTTCGGCGCCCTCGGGATGGCATCTCATATGACTCACAGCATCCATCTGGGTAACTGAATAAGGATGTTAATGGGGCCAGGGTGAATGTGCGAAGGATCCTGCTGCGTTTCGTCTACGCACCGAGCAAGCCAAAGGGATTTTTTTTTGGGGCGACCGTGTTTCGAATTTTCGATTTTTCCTATGATATCCTTGCCAAGTTTTTATACCCCTCATAGTGAGTGCGCTGTCTGTGTGTAGCTGACGAAACCAATAAACAAGAATGAAGGGATGTACGACCAAGTTCGGGTGGTGTGTGATTGAAGGAGCAGACATTTATGATGAGTATGTGACAAGAATCCTCTATACAGGATCACACATCATTTCTATTGTAGAGAGTTAAACGATTCGCATTTTCGCCATCAGACTGTGAAGCCTGAACGGGACGGGGAGTCGAAGGGATCTCTGTTTATGCCATTAATGAAGGTGTCAATGAGGGAGCGGGTATGCCTTGCACTTTCGGAAAACGGAACAAAATTGGGTTAAATGCGAGGACATTTTTTTTTTTATTTGCAAGAATGGATGTGTGCGCTGGCCTCCGTATATATAGGAAGCAATAAACATTCAGATGAAAGGACGGCAGGAATGAAATATTCTATTTCTCTGTTCGAGCAGCACTTCCCGTCGGATTGGTCATTGGTCCGTCTGATGTTGGTTGTGGCAAACCTTTTCGATGTGAATTGGGTTGAATGACATAATATTTGCGCTCGACAGACAGAAGAAGAAAAGGATATTCCCCATCAATTTCAGATGCCTTAAGAGGGGGTATTATAGTGAGTAATATAACACGAAACTTATGAGATGAACGAGGGACTGAATTGAAAGGAAAATATTTTCGGGATATCCTACAAGGAATTTGCTATGATTACTTTAAGGTTGTCCTGCCTCCTGAGAAAACATCGGATACAGAGCGTCGTTTCTGTCGTTTGAATTCTTCGTATGGGACTACTATGTGTAGATGCTTTGGAAATTCTAATTAAGCTTAAAGACAATCCCCATTGCAGCAATGTTTCATTCTGCAGTCCCTCATCCCCCACAGAGTGTCTGAGAGTGTCTGGAAGAAATTTAATATCAGCAGAAGAAATTTCGCCAGCTTGAAGTTGAAGCCAATTTATGCAAAATGAGCCACGTATTTCTTCTTTCCTGCCGCACCAGCGACTGCGATCACAATCAAAAGATTTGTTGCCGGTGTTGATGGCACCTCTGCTCCTCGGTATCTATCCGGGTAATTGTCTCACGAAGAAATTGTGAAATTTACATCGTTCTGTGGAGTTAAGTGAATATTTCTCAGTCGCTTGCGGCAGAGACTTCCTTTCTTGGTTTGCATGATTTATGTGGCTTCGTGTTCACGGAGAAGATGCTGTTGTCTGGTTTTTAGTTGCGCACGTTGCCTACTTTTAGATGTTTTCGAATTGTATTTTTAATTCATTACCTACCAGGAGGTTGTGTCGCATTTGCCGATTAAAACGGAAGGATTTCAACAATGAATCGAATAGATTTTGATGTTTTTTTTGCAAACTACTGCACAGTTTTAGGTGTTTTGGTTTATTTTGATTAGGTGATGGGTTGCGACTGATTTTTAGGACTATGTCAATTTGTATAAGCACTTAAAAGGACTAAAGATAAGAAAACACTGGACTTTTATACAAACCATTGTATGGTTATGTAGTTTTTACCATTTCACTTCCGGTTGTAGGTAATATGAGGCTTTGTATGCCAGATCATGTGAACTAGAAGACGTAAGCTAAATGAATACTTAGCTTGTTCAAAACATCTTGCATAGTATTAGGAGTAGACCGACTGACAAATATCAACATTTCGACAACCTCCCACAACCACAACCATTGCACACTTTCAGATACAATGCGTCGTATTCTTCGAACGACTTGTGCGGTTTAAGCTGAACCACTCGCTTTTGTTCGAAACCCTAGTATAACAGCTACCATTTAATGAGGTCGAGATACAAATAACAGCTCTATTCTCTCGCAGTCGGTATTGTTCGCCACAAAACTTCTTGTCTAGTTTTAGTGACACAAAAAAAAATAATAATGATTCAGAGAGTGCAATCATCCTGAAGCATGACGACATCAGCAGCGTCGACAACAACAGCTCGCCACGCATACGACATCTACACAAGGCGAAAAGTTTCAATTGTTTTTTCACTGTTTTGATACAATAGAGTGCCAGTTGCTGGCTCCTACCGCTCCTGTCCTGCTCTGGTGCGAATAGAGGGTAAAGTCAAATGAAGCAGAAGACAGACGACAGATAGATGGAGGAATAGATGAATTAGTTGGTAATGGTGTGTTCGGTTGGTTGCGGGAGTTTGGACAGCGCCAGGCACAAAAGGACAATTTGAAATCTTGATTGTGGAGTTTTTCAGTTATTTCCTTTTTGGGGCGATTCATTTCTGACGACAGCCGGGGGAAGTCGGGGCTAATTTGGTGTGAATTGGAAGTTTCTAATTTAGTTGGAGAGGAGTTTTCTTTTTTGTCATTGAGTGCGAAAGGAAATTGTAAAATTTCGTAAAGGACGTGATTTGGGTTGTTCTTTGTTTCTACCTTTGATTGTTCGTTCGGAGTTTGTATTTTCTTTTCTAAGTTTCGTGGCGTCTTTTAACTTGTAATGCATCAAATGAATTCGATTACATGAGATATTTGCTGGTATATCTCCTTGTTAAAGGGACTGAGGTTCTCCCTACTGCAAGAAAGGTCCGAATCTGGATTATCGCCCTTACAGCGACTCACAGGCCGGGACGCAGTCTTTGTGTGGCAGGCTTTAATACGACTCTGTAAAAATGTAGACCTAATTCTACATGTTGTGATCGCTTCAGACCAAAAAACCTTTCCTATTTACTCATCAGTTGACACAATCTATATTCAATCAGAAGATGATGTGACAGCTGCTCTCACTTGAACGTTATTCTTCCGCCCCCAAAACTGTCCTGCCGAAGAAATTGAGAAAGAGAGAGAGAGAGAGAGAGAGAGAGAGAGAGAGAGAGAGAGAGAGAGAGAGAGAGAGAGAGAGAGAGAGAGAGAGAGAGAGACAGCGAGAAAAACACCAATAACCTCCTAAATTGCCACCACGTTTATTTCTTATTTACAATTTTGTAAATAACCATTTTAACTACAGTACGTATAAAATAAGACTTGGAAAAGCCTTAACATTTTCTAAAAATCCTCCTAAATTACCATTCTCCCCTCAAAAAAAAAAAAGAACCACCGAGTGCTTGAAAAAAAAAGAGTTCCCCTCAAGCCATTTGCATTTAGATGAACATCCGTTTCCATACCTCATCTCCATATTTCAAGGCTCTCGTCCTGTGGTTCGGTGTTTGCGCGAAATCGTATCCTTTTTTCGCATAAATTATCTCGATTCGTCGACTTCTAGTCGAGGATTACGATTGTGTTGTGTCATTTTGTCACAAATTGCAAATTTAGATGCCTCCAATGTAGGCGGTGATATATTCCCCACGGCAGATCACCGCAGGTTGTTCCTCATTAAGAACCTTCGATTTATTTTTCAGATTCCATTCTGGCTTCGCTGTGCATTGTCCTCGACATTAATCCTTTTCATCCGCATGGCGGCTTTTGGCGGATGAGTTGGCATCAGTAAATCAGTTCAATTTGAATTTAAATCAGATAGGCCTCCCTGGATATGGAAATCATTTTTCGTCTTGATAACCCAATAAATTCAACCCCCAAGAAATCAATTATTAACTACCTGTAATTATATACCACAGCGAGGACGAGGAGTCGTCCTTTTTCCCTGTACCGTGTAGGAAATCACAACATCGCCCGTGGATGGGGTATTCCGTTTGTGTCACGCTCTAAGTGCAAATGGAAGTCAACGCAATGAATGCCTATATCCTTAAATCCTTAATGGAGACATTATGTGGAGGATGGTTTTGTCATGCAATCTATCTGCCGGTTGGTGGCAGACGGCACGGTGGAACAAAAGGTCTCAATTTATACGAATTAAATCGAATATATAATAGGGAAGGTTACGGGTATTTTTTTCCTCTTCACTCTATTTTTGTGTATCTTTTATAATTTATACACTTTTATTGGCCTCCAAAGGTTGGACCGAGAGAGAGGCAAATTTATGCGACATCTGGACATTAGTTGTGTAAGTTTGGACCCTCTGCGGATGAGTGTGGATCCTATTTATAAAGGACTTGTAGTTTGATAGTTTTACTACTGCTTCAGCAGGAACTTTTTCGTTGTTTTATATTTTGATGAATGGCTCCCATTTGGGGGCACAAGTGCTCGTATGATCCTGTTTTACATTATTCTTTGTTTCCTCAAGAGGTGGAGCCATTTTGCTTGAATAATTTATGTTCTTAGTCCACTCATGCGATAGCAAACATTTTCACTAAGCTCTTGTGCTTCGTCGTCTTTATCAGTCTTTGGGTCGCAGTGATTTCGGTAGATTTTATCGTAATTTCGTAATTTTGAGCGAAGACTTCCACCTGGGGTGCGCGATGCGAATCCATTTTCTGTTGATGTATCTATGTCGGCTAGGGGACCGTAGGGACTAGCTGAATTGCTTCTGGCACGTTTCTGCAGAGAGTTGCTTGCCCTTCGAAAGGAAAAGCGCTGCAAGTGGTCTGATAAGTTGATGAATCCTGTAAGAATATTAATTTAAATTTTATAAAGTCTATTAATATTATTTTTGCTGTGAATAATTTAGGTTTGGCTGGCAATTTTAACAAATGAGGTGTCAAAAGCAATTTGGCTTTGTAAAAGTGATGGCTTTGGGAATTCATGTGAATGGTTTAAATTAGATAGTATGTTTAAACAATTGTATATCATTCTTGTTTGAAATCGATTTCTTTGTTGGTCTGAGTTTTCGTTCGCCTGCGAGCTCATCTATGCATCCCAAGCGATACGGGCTATGTGACAAATTGAAAAACGAAGATGCAAACATCTGGATGAGGAAAATGGAAATAGTATTTATTGAGTATTTAGTAATACATAGAACAAAATTGTATGTAAGCCTCCAGGGGAACGAAAGGCAAATTTGCAGGGGATTGAAAGGCTCCCCCCAGAAGAAGAATATTTAGAATTTACGCCAAAGCTTAATACTTTTCTCTAAGAGTTCTTAATGTGGGCACGGACTCTTTATGTACCATCGCTGTTGTCACACAGATCTGATATTTGGATAAAGACCAAAATGTCTCTTTTATAGCCGTAAGGAGACTGCTAATGATCATTTGTAGTCAAGGAAGGGGGATCGTGATAGCGTGGATAGTCAGAGGAATTCTTAAAACGATTGGCACGACTCACAGTTCTATGTAAGTACTCGTAAGTGAAAAGACGGCTTCAACTATGTAAAGACGGACCGATTTAAAAAGGCAGCTCTAACATCAATGCAAAAACCGACTATATTTGTTTAGTGAAATGTAAACGCTGTTTTAACTTTCAAATAACATTCGTTAAACGACGCAAAGTGCCCATTACTATGGCAATTTGAAAGCAACTATCGAGCGACCTTTCTACTCAATTAGTTGCACAACACGACTGCTTCGCTAACCACTTACTTATTTCCGTGTCGTGATGTTGTGTTCAGACGTTTATTCGAATACCGAAAGGGGTTCACCAAAACTTCTTGAATTAATTTCCCCACTTGTCATAACAAAAAGTTTTAATTCCCAAAATCAATAGAACTTACTTGATCCATTACTTTGACTAGAACTCTCTCTGATTTCAGTCTTCTCGCGGCGGAGATTTCTCCCCCTGGCCTTCACGGCTTCAATATAACTACTTTGGGGATTTTTTCGTTGTTTGGCGATATTGGCGCATGCCTATAGTCGAAAATAAATTCCAAGCTCATTAAATATTTTAACCACCAATTAATAAACAAAACAACTCACGTTCAATACATCAAACCATTCGCGCAGATCACCGTTCGATTTGAGTAAAATTCGATTTCCTTGATTTTCTCCACCCAAAGTCAGCTCAATCGTTTGTTGTGTTATTCGAGTTATAAATTCGAGGGACTTGACGTCTTCTAGTTTTATCTGTGAACAAAGGAGTCTCAATCCAACACATACCAATACGAATACTGTTGTCAAATGTCACTCACGTTACATATTGCTTCGCCGAAACTAAATCCACATTCACCTTTCTTCAGACAGCACAAATGATCTCGCGTCAGTATGAAGTACCTGCAATGCGAACACAACAACGAACACCAACAAAATTATGTCATTTCCGTTTATACGAATTTGGTCTGTCGAACCTTTCCTTCCACTTGGAGAACAATTTGTCACTTTGTTGCCAGAGGACGCCCTGTTTGACGACACCATGTCTGGTAGGAATCTGACCTTTTGCTTTATTATCCATTTGCACTTTGAGGGGACACTTTGCGTCGTCTTCCCTGCCTCGGTTCTTATGAATGGGCAGCGCGTTTCACACACCGCGTTCACACAGTAACGCGTATAAGCAACTGTCAACTACTGCTGCAGAAGCAGACAGCCACCACTCGAGTGAAATAAATAAAAATAAAAATGATAAAAAAACATATATGTATATATTTCTCCGCTAATGTCAAAAACTCATTTGAATAAAACGTGCGAAATGGTATTTGCGAAACCGGTTCCCATCTACGTTCCAGTATTTATTTATTTATTTATTTACTAAATAAATGAGAATACTAATCGTTTCGACTACCTACCACCTATATTGTGCTGGTGCTGAAAGAATATACACAATACACAAATAGTCAAGAGTCAGAGTCACACACATAATCGAGCGTGAATTTTATAATAAATCACATGAAACCGTGATCGGTGTTAATGAGTAGTTTGGTATAATGTTTGGCGACCGACAGTGACGGTGACGACGGCTGAAACTGTGGTGACAGTGCCACAGTGTAGTGTGATTAGCTAGATTTTGTCAATGGCGCACATTAATTCAGGGTTGATGTGATGATGATGATGTTACTTGCTACTGGTGGTTCCGTGAGTCACTAGCCCTTAGTCGAAGAGTACAGAGAATAAAAGTCGCGGGAAACAATTATGTACCGCGCACAACACCTGTGGAATGTCAATGAGCAGCGAGAGTGATTTAATGGCAAAGCCAGTTGCTGATCCGTTAAGAGAAATTTTCTATTCGATGCCGTCGCGTATATGGCTCTGTCATACTTTTCAATTTCACAACAGAACTTTGATGGCTTAGTCAGACTGTCAGAGTGATGAAAGAGTTCCAAGTGTCGGACCGAGGGAGTTTCTTCTTTTGAGATGACGAGAGCAGTAGTGGGTGGTGGGCCATTAGCTTTTACTCGGTCGTGGATTTTTATTTGGAGCAAATTGCGCGGGGGAGTCATGCCAACCAAATTTTGTTTATAGTACAGCTGTCACAAGGCTTCGTTCTATAAATAAAAATAATTTCTTTCTAGCGGTCACCAGGCGAGGTTGCTCACTATCACACAGCGGAAGGTGTTTCACTCCCACATCATGTCCGAAGAAAGTCCATTAACCCTAAGAGAGTTACCAAGTCATTCAAATTTATTTCGAAGAAGAGCATACTCAATCCGGACACGTAATCTTTTCAGTAAGCGGAGCGTCTTACTATGTAAGCGGAACGTCTTACTATGATTTTCCGTCACTCATTTTTAACTTTCTCGATTACATAGTAAGTGAAACATGTTGTATTCGTACAAAATTTCGAACTCGAGATATTAATCAATTCTGGTATTGCGATGATAGAGGAACTCCAAAAAATGGGTATCCAATTTCTCTCCGTCTGTCCGCCTGTCCGTATGTCCCGAGGCCTTGAGCCTAAACAAAAGGTCAAAAGGTCAAAAGGTCAAGGGGTCAAAAGGTCAAAAGGTCAAAAGGTCAAAAGGTCAAGGGGTCAAAAGGTCAAGGGGTCAAATGGTTAAAAAGGTCAAAAGGTCAAAAGGTCAAAAGGTCAAGGGGTCAAAAGGTCAAAAGGTCAAAAGGTTAAAAGGTCAAAAGGTCAAAAGGTCAAAAGGTCAAAAGGTCAAGGGGTCAAAAGGTCAAGGGGTCAAAAGGTCAAAAGGTCAAAAGGTCAAAAGGCCAAGGGGTCAAAAGGTCAAAAGGTCGAAAGGTCAAAAGGTCAAAAGGTCAAAAGGCCAAGGGGTCAAAAGGTCAAAAGGTCAAAGGGTCAAAGGGTCAAAAGGTCAAAAGGTTAAAAGGTCAAAAGGTCAAAAGGTCAAAAGGTCAAAAGGTCAAAAGGTCAAAAGGTCAAGAGTCAAAAGGTCAAAAGGTCAAAAGGTCAAAAGGTCAAAACGTCAAATCGTCAAAACGTCAAAACGTCAAAAGGTCAAAAGGTCAAGGGGTCAAAAGGTCAAAAGGTCAAAAGGTCAAAGGGTCAAAAGGTCAAAAGGTCAAGGGGTCAAAAGGTCAGAAGGTCAAAGGGTCAAAAGGTCAAAAGCTCAAAAGCTCAAAAGCTCAAGGGACATGGGGATATTCAGTTTATAACTGCTGACGCCAATTCAAGAATAAATCTCAGAGTTCTTACTGCCTGTTATTGAAAGCTAAAACTTATAAAAACTCATTGTTATTTGATATGTACCGTACCTAGAGCCATATCGAATGAATAACTTAAAAGTACCTATTCGTACATTTTATGTACGATTGCTTCTGAACTTTTTATCTTCTAACCAATTGATTCACCAAACTTTTGATGAACGACAAAGTTTCGTGCGACCCAGTCGTGCACTTTATTTATTATTGTATATGCGCCCCAAAAAATGTGTCAAAGACTACTCCAGTCAAAGAAACAAACAGAACCAATAATTTAAAGATGGAAATTCGAAACGAACAGAGCTTTAGAACTGTCAAGTGTCAAAATAATCTATTGCAAAATTGTTTCGCTCTTTTTGATAGTTATTTGAGTCTAGTGCGCCTGCGGCTACTTAAGGGTTTTGTAATTATTAATTTTTTATTTTCATGTGTTAGTTAATGTACTGTACTAGTGTAATGTACTAATGTACCTTACAATTCTTAGATTTGTTTGGGAGACCATCTCGACATCCCAAATGATAAGCTTAACTATTTCCCTTGGCCACAACGATTCGGGTGAAAAACGCCCCCAAAAAGTTGGGTTTGCCAAAAAGCGATATTCATTCTCAGTCTAAAGTTTACAAAACATTTTTTTTTTTTTATTATTTTCTGTCAAAAACATTTAATCTCAGCGAATAATCGTTAATTGACATTGCCTACGTATTTCGAGAGGAGCTGAAACTTCACATTGATTACTATTATTGGTTTGATAATTGTAGGACATGATCAGAACAATGCGGAGAAGGAAAACTGACATCAAACTCGTTGTTTAAGAAGCCAGTTAGAATATCTAGCTTGTCGGCGACACTCAGAAAAAGTAGCGAAAAAATATTCGATCCACTGAAAAAAACCTACAAAATCGTAGACTTTTCTGTTTACCTCCTCCGTCTCCGAGTAGCTTATTTCCTGGCGCTTATGTAAATTGTTATCATTTTTGTGTGTCCTTATGAAAGCAGTAGAAAGTATGCTGCCGCTGCGGTATACGACGTTACCTTTTATGTACCTCTACTAGTACCCACTACTACTGCTGTTGTCGGATGGTTAAAGGTTGCGTATAGGCGCATTAGTGGACATGAAAACAATTTCAAGGATATTTTGTTGCCCTGCTGGAATGGGATTTCTTCCGCAAAGCGATTGAAGGAATTTTAGTTCTGTGTGCAGCTCTCTAGGATGCTGCCTCTATACACACATCAGTGCGTTGAGCTACTGCTCAATATAATTTTATTGCACACTTTACCCACATGCGAATGTATGCGGTAGGTATGAATGGGCAAGCAGGGATGCGTTGCGGTTTATTGAAAATATTCCTTTCCGCTTCATCCTTTTATGAGGACTCTTGAGGTTGTGCTATTTTTTTGTTTTTTCTCTCTTTCGTCATAGTGGATGACTTTATTCGTTGCTATATTTGCTGAGGGAGAGTGGGTGGAATTTTCATTTCATTTGATGACATTTCTTCCTTCGCTTTGTGTGTGTGTGTGTTGTACTTCAAATAGGAATCATGACATTGACTTTACGGATAAAACGAAATAGTTCTCCGCCAAGTGAAACAATCCTCTTGCAGAGGAATGCTTACTTATATTTGAGATATTTAAAGGAATTTAAGGATGCTCCAGTGAATGTGCAATCCAATATAAACCATAGAGGACAATGAATGTAATCAAGATTGCTTGCATTGGGAATTAGTTCCTTTTATGCGAATGGAACAAACATGCGTTTGTCTGCGCTGCGTCTCGGCAGGTCATCAACTTAGCAGCTGCAGGCAGACTAGCCTTGAGTGGACTGTAATATTTTAGTTTGTGCATTTGACATTTTGCATATATTCTCCGTGGGGACATCCGAGTGGTATTTTGTGGCTGGACATATCAGAGGAGGTATGGGGGAGTTTGAATGCGATTCATCTTTTCGGTCGACTTAGTGGTTAGTGTGTTGGACTACTAAGCGAGGGGGTCCCAGGTTCGAATCCCGCAAAAACCCAAATTCCAACTTAGGGTTTTTTCCACTGCGCCACCTCTCGCGAACGTCTGACAAACATCCGAGAGTATAACTGTCTTAAAAAGAGCTTCTCAATTAGCCGTTTGGAATCGGCATAAAATTGTAGATCCCTTCCATTCGTTCCAAAAATGAAACTCCCACAAAACGAATGGTTGTGAGAAGCTAGGCTTTGGGTCCCTACCTGTTGCGCCCACTATGTATCTTTGCGGTCGGTGGAATACCTTTAGTGGTTGTATTCTAAAATGAAATATTGGCAGCGGGGGTTAAATTGGATGTATATTTTTGACAGCGAGGAATGCGTTGTTTTCGGGTGGAGGCAAGGATTTTTGGTCGTAGTTAACCTATGTGGATGTGGGTACGCTCTCAGACTTGAGTCCATAAAACAGTTCGAAACTAACTGGGCAGCTTTTCAAAAACACACAATTTTCCAATTTGTTCTTTATACTTATGCTGGTGGAAAACAAGGCAGGATCTTGTTTTATTTTTTCCCATCAAAAAATGCGTGTTGTCACTTTCTCAGACAAACCAAAAGGTGAAGCAAAGGTTTGTTTCTCCAAAGCAGAGCTTTTATCCCAACTAAGTGGAAGACATCGGCTTATGAAGTACTATTTCTATCTGCCTTCACTTCCCTCATTGAACTTCCTTTTTTCCACATACTCAACTGTCATAGCACTTATTTGCAAACATGTATGCTATTAAGAGCCTTAATAAATGTGGCGCCAGTTAAGTACACATTTCATTGGCGCTGGCACTGCATGCGGTGTCAGCCCCAACCATTCAAGTTAAAATTGATTCTCGATAGAGAGGCATTTTTTAAGAACAACCATACCGTGTGACTCCACCTCTTCCGCGTTAAATTTCACTGTTTCCATTTGGAGTCTCCCTTGGGAATCAATACCGTGTCGGTCGGGGGAAATGTCTTTCTTCTCCTCGGGCTATGGAATATGACTTTCACTCAAAATGCGATTACGCAAACGACGGCTAAATAGCAAGACGAAAAGAAAATTCTTATTCTCCTTACTCTAGTCACCTTTCTTTCTTCTGGCACTTAACCTTGTTTAAAAGGTCCATTCATGGTTCCTATCCACACGCCGAGTCTCCCGTCTGTATTGATACTTTGTATTCATGCGAAAATTCGCTTCCGATCGGTGGCAATTTGCAATTCAACGCACGGCTTGTACGTTTGTATTGCGCCTGGCGGAAAGTCAGCCGCTGCCGCCGCCGGTACGGTGGTATCATCGTCTTCGTCATCATCATCATCAAATCTGGAATTGTCGAAGAGTGAGGCTGGCCGGGAGAATCCTCGCTCTAGACAGAGAGAAGAAACCAACAATTGAAAAGGAATTGAAATGCAGTCGGGGGTTATAAAGAGCGAGGCGAGGACCAGTGTATAGAGCTCATTTGGTGGAAAATCGCTTCGATGATAGCTATACGGAGACGTGAAGCATTTTTCCGGCTCCGGCCGGCATTAAATTGTCTAACCACCCAAAGAGCTACACAGCATGGACGATGATTCGGTGTGGGTGTACACCTACGACTGATGCGGCATCGTTGATGGGCGAAGAACTAGCATGAGTGAGTGATCTCCTTCGTCCAAAGGATATCCCTCATTTTGGACTTCATTGCATTTTATTTTATTCATTGCGGTACGGATAGTTGGCCTTCTTTGTTGACTGGTCCGTTGTCTGTAGGTATACAGGGATATGCGGACCCTCCATTGAAATGATGGGAAAGGATACGAAATTGCCGTATTCATAGAGAGGGTCTGTGTGCCTTTCTTTTGAAATTGAATCAATTGCAGGGGCTACTTGTAGAAGAAATATTGTCAGTAGCCTGCTAGTTTCAAGGAGTTATTTTCTGCTTTTCTGTCTGATTAAATGTTAAAGTTGATTGCGCCTTTCTGTTTCTGATCATAGAAGGCTTTAAGTCGGCTGCACACTTTTTAAGGTAGATGGTAGCAAAGTTAAAACTATTAGTGCAATACTTACATCGAGCATGTAAGACTACAATACAACACAACAACTAGTGATGGAAAAACGTAGGACTACAACTGGTGGAACGCTGGGAAAACCATCGACCACAAGTTAGAACCTGTGTAGTTCCGCGAAAAACCTCAGCCTAAAATTGGCCTAGTACTGGCAAAATTTTAGAGACGAGTAACACGTCTCCACCCCACTGGCATCAATGATCTCTTTTATAGCTCTCATCAAAAACATCCCTTTTCAAAAATGCTTTACCGATCCTAATAAAAGTAAACCGCCCTTCTGAACACAAAACAAAAACAAAATGAAACCTCCTCCATTCATGTGCAAAAAATTACTAACGGCATTTAAAATACTTAAGGACCTCCAAAGTAATCTGCTATCCGTTTAGTTAAGCACTCATAACAGACTCTGCACTTTATGCTTAAAAGAAAAATGTATATAATGTAAAAAAAAGGTGGAAAGAAAAATATTTTTAGCCCCGAACATTGAGCTAACCAACCGACACTGATATCCTGCGGGCACAAGTACAAGTACATTCGCACAATAACTATGCAACAGCACAGACAACGAAAACATCAACATAACAGGCGAAGGAAAAAATAAACTTCAATGGAACGCAGAAAGGACATTTCTTGCTTCTTCAGTTCTTCAGCTTTCAGCAGTGTGCTTCTGGATCCTAGAAGAAAGTACATTAAGTGTCCCCAAGGAATAATTGCATTTGGATGTAATGAAAATTGTTTGCGAAAGTTTTTCTTTTTTTTTCCTCGCTGTTGTCCTTTTTTTTCTGGAGGGCGAGGTATATTTTGATGCTGATGCGAAATGTCTTTGTGAGGAGGATTCTATAAAAGTACGATTAAGGATAACAGAAAAGAGAGATAAATAGAAAAGAATCCTTATCTCTCGACAATCCGTCAGTGATGGGTGGAGGAGGAGACGCAAAATTTGTTTTCCTTGGCTCCTTGGTTGAATGCAGTGCAAGGTTAGTTTTACTTGAACCGCTTTCGGTGTAAGCGAGAAGATTAAAACACTTGCAGTGTAATCCGTTGTCTAGACTTGACCCACAGTTGCATTGGCTCCCCTTGTTTATGAGCTGATGCTATAGAAGTTTGGCCAGCAAATGTTGGCTCATTAGATAAATTCATCGGGCAAAAGTTTATTGTGCCCTCCCACATACAGATAATATCCTGCATATCACATACGAGTACGTGTGTGTAGTGTACGTATTTGTGCAAATATGTTGTTGCTACTCTAACGATGCACACAAGGATTATCCAGAACCAGAAGAGCTTTGGCAAAAGTTATAATTGGCAGCCAACATGCACACAATTTGTATCGCCAGCCCCACCTCAGGAGGACATCAGTCAAAAAATTGACTTGAAGAGGACTATTCTGCTGTGGCAGTGGTTTTTTGGGCACAAAATCGAAATTAAAATTTCCCGCCTGAAGGAGCAGCCAGACGTAATGGTGTGGCGTGTATGGTGCATAGAAAAATTGAATATTTTACTTTGGAGATAGGGTGCATTTGGTTTGAGATCTTTTGAGTGAAAATTTAAATAAATAGTGGATCTGTTTGAACTTGAAAAAACGCAACAGAAAAGCCCTCGAAAACCAACTAAAAACACAACTGCCGATAATCGCTCAGAAAAATACACCCAAAAAGCCACAAAAATTCGACAGTGTTCTTAATCTCAGTCGAAAGGAAACACACCCTAAAAACGCGAGAACAAATTTTCTAGATTACTATATCATATCTGCTGTCGTTCGCTTATATCACTGTTAAACAATCGCCACGCAAAACGCCACACAAGAAAGAGAAAGGAAGCAGAAAAAATTAAAAAAATACTGTTCAGAAGACATTTAGAACGTTAGAAAATACCCTTAGAAACGGGTCGAAAAACACCACAAAAAAAGCATTAAAAATGGTCCCGAAAATCCCCCAAAAAAAGATCTAAACTTAAGGTTCGCAACCTGCGTTTTTTACTTGTTTAGTTTTTAAAAGAACACCTCGAAAGAAGCCCTAAAAAATACCTCAAAAAAAAAAAAAAAAACACCCAAAAAACCCTTCGAAAACGCTGAAAATATCGCATCGATAAATTACACTAAAAACTCTAGAAAACAGCTTCAGAGAGCGTACAGAAAAAGCTACAAAATCGCCAGCAAAAGTTCCAAAAATACAACCCAGAAACGTTTTAAAAACTTTACAAATGTGGTTCCGAAAAATAAAAAAATTCCGCAAAAAACATGTGGATAACGATTTCTAATTTTGAGTAATTCATACCGTATTGCATCCAACCAGTGCAGTCCGCCCAGCGTCTTTTTCTGTTTCTCTTTTATCGCTACCGCAGAGCCTATATCCTCTCAAGCGGAAATTCATATGATGTGATTCCTTTTATATTGTTTTTCCTTCCTGTGCTCCTACGAAACGGATGGTTTAAGAATTTTTCCTTTGAAGTATTTTTTTTTTTTTTTTTTACTATTTTGTTTGCTTGATTTCTCAATGATTATGAGATACATACAGAGGCATGGTGGGCGGTAAGCAGTATTTCCAAAACAAAACGCTCGCCCCCAATTGAACTCATTTCAATTACTTGCCCTGCAATTACTCGCAGTGTTTTATGGCAGAGCAGAGATGAATTTTAGAACCCTTTTGCGAGTAGACCATAAAACGTGTAGCAACGGTTGAACGTCATGCCAAATGCGGTTTGCTATTTTGTGCTTTTAATCAGAGATTTTGACACACAGCTTGGCACCGTGACAAAGTGACAGTAATTTTTGATTTAAACCCCCGCGGTGAGGATTGGTTTTATTCGCGATCCTGTAATTTGTGATTAGAGTTGATTGCTCGGGAAGCCCCGTTGGTAATGGTGATACTTTAGTGTGGTCTTCTGGGGGTTGCGATGTAGTTACTGGAATTTTACTGAATACAATTTTTGGTTTGATGAATCAAGCACTTGAGTACTATCCGAGGGAAGAGGACTACTGAAATCGATGTTCGTTTTAAGGCTGTCTTTGGGTGTAATTCTTGTAGTTCTTTACAAAAAAAGGCGTTGCCTACCTTAAGCATTTTGAGAACAAATTGTCTTTTGAACTGCATTGCAGATTTTCTGGATATAATGCCCCTCACTATATAACTTACATTTATTAGTGCTTTGAAGCGTTCTAGAACGATTTATACAAACAGCGTCTTTATAACTTCAAGGGCAATCCATCTGCGTATTCGAGTTTGACTGCATACTTTTTGGTGCTTTCGATATTAGTTTTAGCAGTATTTACAGTTCACGCTGTCCTTCTTTTGTACATTGAGTGGTGACTCCTTCGGTAGATAGTGGTACAATTTGTGTTTGTATATACTCACGACTTCAGCAAGTTCTCACCGAAAGTCCGCGTCCGCTTATGGTACTTATTTTCTTCCCATTTGCACTCTGCCACTGATGCTGTATACAACCACTTTCTTTCATTTGCAGTAAAATAAAATTGCCAAGTACTTAGTCCCTGAGGTGTTTTCCCCCTCCACGACAGCATGCAATTAACACAGATTTCGATTTGCGCCCTCAAAGGACTCGATCCAATTTTCTATCATTAATCAGATTTAAATTTCTCTAAGCACTCTTCAAACATCAGCTGTCACTTACTCGTATGTGCGGTACTCCTCGAACGGATCAATTTTCGTGTGAATATGCAAAGTTGTCTTAAAATCTGTTCACCCCAAAATGCATGCCATGCCAAATCAGTTGAAGAATTGGAAAACTCCTTCACAAACTCTCTCGCACACACACACAGCTGTGCGATTGAGTGAATTTTCGTTTAGTGATTTAGTTGAGGATAGGAGGGCGTCATCGGGCGTTTCTCATCCATATACAAAAAATACAAAAATCGGATTTGAATATACACACCTGAGAGTATCGAGGCGAGTATATGATGTTGATGATGATGATGATGTGTGTATTCGAAGGCACGTAAAATATTTGAGTGGATAAACGTGTTGGGAATTTAATTTCCAGCGTTTCCTTTGAAGGATAGTCGGCAGTCTTTTGGTAAACAAAAAATATATTAATAAATAAATTATAGATATAAAAATAAAAATGCAGTCCACAGCGAAAGTGGTTGATACTTAATTGAAAAGAGACTGTGAATGGTTGATTGTCGAAGGGGGTTATGCGATTGAAACTGATTTTCAAAAAGTCCTCCTTTATTTGTATTGTAAACATCACATCAGCAAACAGTAACACAAATCTCTCGCGATCTGTGGTTACTCAGGTTCGATTTGGGAGTGTCATTCATTTGTCAGTAAAACTATTGTAAAAATCTGTCTGAAATTTAGAACATCGTATACATTTCAAATGCCGCCGTTGCAAAGCTGTCTGACATTCAGAAAATCGTGCGTTAAAAATAACGGCCACTTAATTAAATTGAAACCATCGATTTATTGGTCAGTCGGAGTGTGCTAATGGTTTGTCTGAAATCTAGACCGACTTACCTTACAAATACATTCATGGCAGATACAGATAAATGCCTGTCCAACTTTCAGAAAATCGTTCGTTTTAAATAGAGCAACGGAAGTCCGCTCAAACAATCGCTAATAATCCACAGCTTCAATATAAGTGTGTAAATGGTTTGTCTGAAATTTAGAGCGACATAAGTTCTCAATTCAGCCTTTGTAGAGTAGAGACAGCTGAATATCTATAGATAAAATGAAATATGCAAGTTTGTGAAACTTATTTAATAAACAGCAGCCACCCTGTTCCACATCATTCCGTGCTAGGACCAAATGTTGAGGTGATCAATTATTTTTAACGCTCTTTCTATATAGCATAGCCTCAAATGTCTCTAGCCACACGTCGAACATAATTACTCCAGCTGTCGCCACTTCCGCGTCTTTCTATCAAAATTCACCAAAGCAATTGCATAATTAAAGAACACGTCCTCGCTCCGGCATCCTCCTCACAGGTTCAACCGCGCACATCAAATGGAGAATTTTAAGATTTTCCTCCAACGCTACCTACAATCAATCATTTTAATGGGTCATTTGGCGCTGCCCCAGCCGGTACAGTCCGTCTCACATTTGCCACCAAAGTTGGGCAAGTGCAGAGGAAAAAACCTGGCGAAAACCTTGCAGTGCACTTTAATGACTTCACCTTTTGCACTATTTTTTCCACCCTGCAGAATAAATGCTACATGCGTCTGGGCATGTTCGCAAGCCATAAACTATGATCTCGATATAGCGCGCTGGCGCTGGCGGAGTGTGCTGCTGCTCTATCACAATGTCCAATGGCTTTTGGTCGTCTTGGTTGTCCACTTATAGAGGAGCTTAGAAAAAGGATGGACCAGCTGCTGTTGAAGTGCAAAACTCCTTTCCTCTATGAAGTGGTAAATGAAATTCCATTTCCTTTCCATTTTTAAGGTGAGTTTTTTTTTTTCCTCTTTTGGTCTGCTAACGTCTTTCTTATTTTATTTTATTTTTCCGCCTTGGTATATCCTTTGAAATTATGGAGTTTTTTCCTCGGCATAAAGGAGGATGCATAATGTTTCCTTCGGTATGTAATTTGCGCACGGTTAGCTCCGGAGAAAATCCCGGATATTTCCATCGCCTCTTCCCCCAACACAACCTGAAGGAAAGTTATGTTGGTTTTCATAAATATGATCCTTGTTCGTTGCGATACAGAAGTTGGCTAGTGCAGTGTGCAGAAGCAAATCCTTGTCCTGTTTACCATCCGGTCTTTTGGTGTATGGCTGTGGAACGTTTTGTAAACGATTTGCATTTCTATAACCATTCATCATAAACAGGGAAGATGTACAACTTCGATTATTGCATGCTTAGGGTAAATGAGAAAGGATGGGGCAGTTCGTTTCATTACATTTTTTCCACAATTTTGCTTGATTTAAAATTTTTATTTTACTAAGTTGCGGCCACCCTTTTGAGGAGTAATGGAATTTATTTATTCCACCAGTCTGATTTTGAAAACTTCTTTACTCACTGCGCGGTACTAAAAACAAATTTTAGTCTCGACTTTAAATTTACGGAAGCTCACATTTGTAAAATTTGTATGGAAAATGTATCCACTGAAATTTAGAGCCGAAGCTAAAAATGTTTATTAGTTACATCCACTGTCATCCCAAAAAAAGAAGCCTCTTTCTTCCCTCCATTTCGATTATGGTTTCCAAACACGTCCTTGTTGCAAAAACTGTCAAGTAAGAATCAACACAAAACACCCGCATTATATCTCTGCACAACACACCGAAGCCTAACAGGGACAACAGGGCCCAAAATAAATAATGAGACAAACACCTAATTAGATTATTTTACACCGTTGCCTACCATACTCGCTGAGGCTATACACAGCCATCCTGTGTTCAGTTTCGCCTTGTCTGATTAGCAATTCAAGTGGCAAACTAATGAGTACTTCAAACACATGTGTGACAACCCGAATGAAGGTCTTTATCTTTGCAAAAGTTCCATCATTACCATCGCCACCGCATGAAGTGGAGTTTTAAGGATTAACCATGCTATCAGTATCTTAATGGAAGCGATTCCTTCGAATGTACGACATGTGCTCCTGCTCTTGCTTTTATAAAGATGAACACAAGTCTGTCTAGATGGTGTTTAATTATGTTGTTTCGACAGCACGCTTTTTTTTCGCCCGTCCTTCCACTTGTCCTTGATTAGGGATTATTTCTGTAGTCCTCATAAAAGTTCCGAAAAAAAAACAATGTACTTTTGTTGTCGCTGATTGGAATGATAATAATTAATTCCGACGAAATACGAAAGTAAAGAAAAATCAATTGCCTACTAAATCTTTCGGTCCTAAATATTTCCACACGAGTTTGATTAATCCTTTGCTTACGCAACATTATGCTTAGTATGAATAATACATTTAGGCGCAGAGTTTTGTCAGCTCTTGTGTATGAATAGCAGTGTGGTATGGTGGACTGAATCAATTTCAGGATTGCCTGATGGCATTTGGGTCAAGGGAAATAAATATTGTGGGCTTATTGAACTGAGATTTGATGTGAGACCAATCTGGTGAATATAAAACTGCCCGCCGTTCGATGGGGTTGAATTGGATGTTGATTTATGGTTGTGAAAGGATACATAATATATTCAGCGTGCAAACTAATGGAAAATGACTGCATCTTGACCAATTGAGTGCACACTCCCGAAATCCACCAGTTGATCATTCGTTCAACATAGTTTTGAACATATTTAAGATTTTCTCTCCTCGATTGATTTCTAAATCCCTTTGCTGTCTAACAAAAATCTAACTTAAGACACGAGCTTAAAATACTTATCGCGTTGGGCACTGCATTGTGAAGGTTTTTACGACCGCTATTACTTACTTTTATGTTTAGTGAGAGCGGTCACTGAAAATTGTGTGTAAAATATCAAATACAACTGCCTGAATATGTGCAACAGATAATTTAAAATCTGACCCTGCTTTCGATTTGTCTCCGCCTCAATGTTAACTCTACCCGACGCTTATCATGCAGCGATCACTACCAACAATGGATTATTTTATGACGCGTTTTTCAAAGTCCTGCTTCTACCGATCATCAGAAAAAAAGACGTTTAGGATGACAAATTGATCGATTTGTACGCTCTATGGATATATCTTGGTTGCTTTGGAACTAGTCTCCGACAAGTCCTTTTAAGGCGCATCGATCAGTGAAATGAAATAGTGATCTTGCGATCGCTTGAGTCCGCCGTCAATACTTTGCTCAACAGATCGTCCAGAACTGATCCACGAGTAGAAATATTGATCGCGAATTGATCATGGCGAACAATTTATGAAATCACATCCTGTATGATCTTCGAATTTGTTAACTGATCAGTGATCTCCGACTCACCGATCGTGCCGGGGAAATATCTACAGCTGCATGGCATTAATTTAATTATATCTCTAAGTGGATACCAGGGGCCTAAAACACAACATGGCAAGGCCTAGAAGTTCCTGTAAAATGTGTCCACAGATCTTAGTAAGATCCACATCGCAGTTGTAACGTGTGCTTCAAAAATGCGTTACCCCTGACTTAGGAAATCTGTCGATGAAAAATCAGTCCTTTTTTGGTAATGAGAGGGAAATTGATTAAGACAGGATTACCATCAGTTTCCTACTTACTTTTACTTGCACCAAACTCATCCAAATTTGTTGAGCCTCCTCACCATTGTTCCCATTCATCTGGTCATCTGATTTTATAATCAACTCTAAGTGATTCACGTGATCAGTAAATCAAAATCCTTTCTCGCAATCAGAACGCTGCATCTCTCACAAAGAGGGACCATCGCATCGTCCGAAAAAAATCCAATTTTCATTATTTCCCATTATATGGCGAATCTGATTTAAGAATCCCTATCGTCGTCGTCCATTTCCAATTTAAAGCAACAAAAGGATTTTCGAATTTCCAATTTTTCTCGTCGTCTCCGCAACCGCACCTAATGGACCAGGGAGACTAGAAAAATCCCCAATACCTCACAGCATCGAGAAGGACAATAAACATCTAAAATCCTTGTTATTCTCTTGCGGTTGCATTGCTGTTCTATTTTCCAAAGGACAAAAGGATATTCACACCACGTACGGAGATTATATTTCCTCTTTCTTTCGCTTCAGAGAATATAGAAAAGAAAACTAATTTAAGTGCTCCGATTAAAATGAGGAAAAATATAAATAAATACCGCCAAGGATATAGCAATTTGTTGACAGTGTCGCAAATGTCAAGGTGTAACTTCCCATCCAATTAAGATTGCCATCTTTATTCTGACTTAAGAAACGAATTAAGGTGTGTGTTGTGTGTGCAATAGAATTGACGGACAAATGTCCTCCTAATCGTGTCGTAATAGGGTTTTCTTTCGCCGCCGAAGGTATATGTCCTTCGTCTAATTCAGCTTATTGCCACCCACTTACTTACTGCTTCATCGCAACTATTGTTGTATAAAAAACAATCGGAAGGGGGGACGACGAAACGAGGTAAAATCGATTTCGTTAAGGATTTTCACTCAATTGGCAAAAAGTTTCTTCCTTTAGAGATTCTTCCTTCGTTCCTTATGGTTTGTGTATTTATTTAAGCTTCGACTTCGATATACAAAAGGTTAAGATGTTGTTGGTCCTTTTTGATCCCGTTTTAGTGTTACCTTCCCACAGTGAGTGGATGTGTGTTTGTTGGTTTTTGTGATGTCAATCATGGAGCATTGGCCCACCAAAGGGGGGGACGCCAAAAGTGAACAAATTGAACGCGCCGGGACAATCAGCAAAGTGGAATCTGGAATGTGAATTCTTTCAATTTAATTACGAAAGGGACAATAAATCTGCAAGGAGGTGGCATCGGAAACGAGGTAACAAATTACTGGGAATCATGGAAGTCATACAGTGAAAGGATTGCAAAGAGTGGATAAATGAAATATTGTTACGATGACCGCACGTGTAATTTTATTTAATGAGTCCATCGAGGGCGATATCGATGCCAACCAAGTGGGGATTGAACGGCGGCGCTTTTGAATTAATAAAGCTGAAGGGGACAACGATTTTGGTCGTGGTTAATCGAATTTTGTTTGCTTACGATATGCCCGGGGAATTGAAGAGTAACGGCGCAGGTATGCTTTGCATGCGTTAATTGAGGATTTTCGCTGCTTAATAGCGCTTGCATTATGGATGACTGGTTGCTCATTTTAGGGGTCCATGTAGGTGGTTGCACGTGGTCATGGTTATAGTTTAAATGGGGTAGTTTCATAGAGTCATGAAATGAATAGTCTTTGGAACGCTGTAGCTTAATTTTAGACGTGTTGATTGAGCGTTCTTTGAGTATCTACTTTAGAATTATTTTTTTTTTTTCTTGGATCACTGAATAGACCTGTCCTGTTCCTGTTTTGAAAACAGTGTCAGATGAATTTTTTGAGCGTTTTTCGAATCAAATTTTGGGGAGTTTTCTGGAACTTTTTCGGTGGTTTCGCTGTGGGTTCTTAAATTTGTTTGATGAGTTTTTCTTTTGAAACGAGTTTCGAGTCGTTTATGAAGTTTCTTGGGTCGTTTTCGGATTTATGGGGCGTTATGCGGGGAGTTCCTTGGAGTTCCTTTTTCTAATCGGTTTTTAGGCCCTTGTTTGGGAGATTTTCTGCCGTTTTTTGAATCATTTTAGGGAGTTATTTTTCGAACATTTTTGAGGTACTTATAATAAGTTTTTGTTCCGGTCGTTTATGCAGTTTTTTTTTTTTTTTTGTTAAGGGCGTCTTTCGGTCTTTTTTCTGCGGCGTTCTTGGGGACTTTTCGGAGGAGCTCTTTGGTCGTTTTTTACAGCGTTGTGTGGGTCGGTAAAGAGTTTTTATGGGGTGTTTTTCGAGCTTTTTTTGTGGCACGTTTCTTAGAGGGTTTTTTAAAGCTTTTTTAGAGTGTCTTTTGAACGCCTATGGAGAGTTCTTTGAGACATATCTTACGCCAATTGAGTGACGAGCACTGGGACATCAATCCTTTTAAATCCAACAGAGAACTTTGATTTTTTAGTTGCTTGCAAAGTTTTGCCTTCTTCAATTTAAATGTACACTCCGTTTAAGTAGCCAAGATTCGACTGGTGGAAGGTATTTTGTTTCTTGTTTAGGAAAAGGCTGGAAGCCTTGATAGGTAGAGTAGTAAGCCCAGTCGTGCTCTATTGCGCAGAAGCATGAACGTCAGCAATACCTAACTGAAATACGATATCTATCGGCCTGTATACTAAATTCCCAACTTAACATGTTTGTATCATAGGCAGCCATACATGCAGCATCACCTACCCTTCTAAACTACACCCTCAGCTAATTCCGCCTTCCCAAGAACAGATAGTCTACAAAGTAGCATAATGTCTTCTCATTAAGTCCAAAGCGAAGAAGGAAAGTTGGAAAATCCCTTCCAGCATATCGTCACTGTCACTGTGTGTATAGTATCTGTAAAAACGGGGTAAGGCTATTTAACAAGAAAAGTTTTTTCTGCTTCGCACAAGCGTTCGAAGAATTTTTTCCTTCGCTGTAGGTACTTTTTTGTTTGCTGTTATTTCACGAGCTTACTCGCACTTACCCAAAAAAAAATATTTTGCATGGTTTCCATTTCACGCGGTTTTGTTTTTCTTTTAACACACAAAAATGGAAGCAAAAGGGAATTCAAAACTTTTATTTTAATATTCCTAGGTTTTTGTGACGTAAATTACGCTTTACACTCAGCAGAAGTTTTTTTTCCCCCCGTTTTTATTGTCGTTGGTGCAAGTAGCAAAATAATGCAAAAGGCAAAAATTTCCATGAACAAAGAGTGGGGCGATTTGAGTGGCAAAAGTGTTTAATCATTTGGTGGGGTGTAAATTTGGTTTTGTTTTTCCCTTTTGGCTGTGAAATTGTTAAATTATTTAAATTTTGTTCGGTGTGATTAAGACGAGTCGGCGATTGATGTCAGACAAAATGTTAATTATAAGTGATTTTGTAAAAGGGACTTATAGGCACGAAGGGAATGAGAAGATTAATGATGGCGACGTCGATTGTAATTAGTGGAGGTTTCTTCTTTTCTGTTTAAAATTAATGAGAAGAAGGAGCTTTAATCTTTGGAGGCGACCTGACTTCGTAAATGGAATCAAGTGATTTAACTTCATTAGGGGTTTAAATGGTTTTAGGGCGGACTAAATTTAATCTGAACAAGCCGGACATTAGGGTGGACAATGGAGACTACTGTCTGCTACTGCTTAAAAAAATTTAAATTTAAATGAGTGGAAATGAGAGGTTACCGCCTTAGGACGAAATCGGACAACCAATTGAAAACGACGTACTTGTAAAATTCCCCGCGCTTTTCATATCTTGAATTTTAGTAAGCACTTACTCAAAGCACTTACTGCAAAGACACGATATAGGCCTTATTTGTGACGCTTAAGTTCTACCTGGAAAATTGCTTCCATAGAGTAAAGACTGACGACTCCGAAAACGAAGTAAAGCTTCATAATAGCGGAGAAGCGCCTCAAGGTTCTGTTCTGGCACCAGCACTTTTCCTGATTTATACCAATTCCTATTCAAATAAACTTTCGATAGATAGATATTTTATTTGTTTTGTTTAGATGGATAGAAGTATTTATTCTTACAAGGGTTTTAAGGCTGAAAGTAAATTTCTGTATTTAGGATTCTGCCCTTATACCTACATTTAATTAAATGCGTCTCCATCACTGTCGGATTTACAGATTCATTTACATTGCATACCAAAGTGAAGCTCTTTAATTTCAAAACGGATTTCATTTAAATTCAAACAAGGGCATGTCCCTAACTCTAGAAAATGCTCTAAAAGTGTTTTGCCTTTAATATAAATGTTCGAAGAACAACTCCATGTCAATAAGGCCAATAAATTTAAAAGTACCACGAGCTGACTACAGAAAAAAAACGGGAGGTTTTCGTACACCAGCTGACCCATCCTCCGCCAGTAAATTCCTCAAACAATTTATGCAAAAATTAATGAGCCCACTTGAGGCCAGCCAAATTGATTCGAAAAATGCTGCCTCCCCATGCCGATGCTCAACAAATAAAATAACGCCCCCCCCCCATCCACTCGTGGGCTACCAACACAAAAGGTATTCTCCTGTGTTGTAAACCCTGCTCTACTGTTCATCATCATCATTTTCGACTCCTCGTTTAACGAAATCCGATCAAAACCGCTTCATTGCAAAATGCCGTACAGGTACACCGATGCTCTTTACACGGGTGTTCAGGGATATGGACTAATGAGTGATTTATACGATTAAGGCACCTTTAACATTGAGACCATGGTGGGTTGAATGTGGAGCACGAGGTCATGGCCTACTTTGCCCCCTGTGTCGTTCAGCTAGAGATTTCATCGTCTTCTCCATTTTTTTGCTCTCTTTTTGTATAATAAATTAAAAAAAGGAGCCGGAAATTGTTCCATTTTTGCAAAGTTTATTGGTTCCAGTGGGCGTAATATTTCATATTTCCTGCGAAACGATGGAACTAACAGCTTTGCTATTACTTACGTAATGAGTTATTGGGAAGCTGATGCGAGAGCGGATTTAGCTTTCATCCGCCAAAGTCTACTTGTAGTCCTGCGAGTGGTTGAGAGGATGGATAAATAAAGAGGCGAATGCGTTGGCTGTTAGAGTATATTGAATGCGAATTGAATTTTACGACCATTTTGGGGATTCGCCGAAAGGAAAGGATATTTTGGTAAATCGATTCGATATACTGTTACGATCGAGAGGCCGCAAGGAAGGGATAATATTTTTCAATAAATTTCATTTAATGAAGTTGTACTGAGGTGAATTTAGGCGGTCAATAGATTGTGTTATTTGGCCGTTGATTCACTGATGGGTTAGTGGTTGTTATAGGTGATGGGTGTCAAATGGTGGTTGCATATGGTTTGGATGGAAACGGGACATTGGGTTCGGTATGAAGGGTGTAGATGTACTAAAGCTGTTGGAGGTGTTTAGCAACTGCACTTTGAAGACTCCTCTCCAGCTGTCCTTTTCGATGGCTATAACTTGCGCCTGGTTTGAAAATCGCTAATCACGAAATGGAAGCACACCGACATCATATAGAGAGCCCATTGCTCTGTTCAGGCAAATGGTTGGTGTGAAGAAATGAGGAAAGTGGAAGATTCAGCTCAGAAAAAAACAGAGATGTCTTTCCGAGTTCAGCAGTGCAAAGAATCACCCGCCGGAGTCTCTTGATGAATCTTAGTGTTGTCGTTCGAAAAAGCTAAATACTGCGCCATCTGCTGGTTTATTTTCCAAATTGCCTGCAAATAAAGACAGCGGAATATTTTTTGCAAGTTCACTTCTTTACTGAAAAGTGTTAAGCTTCCAACAAACTGGATGGAGAAGTGCTGCCAATTCGACAAATCTAAACAAACTTAAAAAAGAAACACACCTTACCCACTTTTACCCCAGACATGACTTATATATATCCTTCAGGAGAAAAGTCCTCTGTGCAGATGTCATCAATATTTCAAAGAACTTTTCTGTCGGCCATCAGCCACAAGCTCTGCCCCTGTCCATTGTTCAACGGCTACATAATCCCATTTGATCCCTTCGTATCCCAACCTCCCGACCATTTCCAATTAAATTCGCCAGCCAACACCTGAGTGTCTGTCATTCCCTTTCAAGGTATTCAACCCTCTATAGCCCTAAGTCATCAGCAAAAAAAAAATATATCTCCTCCCACCTCAACACTGTAAATACATTTCGTTGCCCCGCAGAAAAGGCTGAGAAATCATCACTAACTGAACAATTAAAAAAGTTTTGTGTTTTCTCCTTGATAAAACAAAGCGAAGCAAAAATTTTGTGACTGCCCTACGGACCACTTACTCAAGGGTTTAAAATGACTGTAGCCAGGACAGACGTCTTGAAATATTTTCGTTTCTTCAGTCTCTCTCCTGCTGCTTTGATTAAGTGAGCAATTATTCCTAAGTGGATGGCAGACACCAAACTCCTCTCTCTCTCTCTCTCCCGCTAGGAATGGATACAACTTTAATTTAGGCGCACCATCCCTTCGTAACTACCACCTACCTGCTCTGTTCATCAATAAATTATCAAATGTCGATTAATTAACCGAGTTTTTCAATTCATGCATGTATGACATTTTAGGCTGAACATACTGCTACTGCATTCCTTGTGCGTCTACTTTCGACATCCGCTGAATGGAAATTGTCGACGACCACTGGTGATTTGGGCGAACATTTTCCGGTCGAAAAAAGGCCAAATGCAATTCCGTTATCACCCCCACCAACATCAGTTGTTAGGACATCATCGTGAAAACCATTTGGCATGTTTTCACCTCAAAAAAAAAAAAAAAAAACAAGCAAATACCCCAAATAAACGTGCAGGCAAATTTGAATAGGCGCCAAATTGTATAGACGAATCGTCAGTGTTGTGTTTCAGTTGTGCACTGTGTGAATAAGTACTCAAAGGCAAATGTGGGGGTTGAGTAGGATTGTGCAAATGGCTATAATAGAACTAATTGCGAATAATTGGAAAGCTGGTTTTTATGTGCACTCATCTATTTTGAATGAATTGGCGAGCGTGCGACGAGTGGAGCTTCATTCGGTGCGGTCTATTCATTTGGCAAGAGGTCATGCATAATGCAAACATCAAATTAAATGGATCAATTTCTGGTTATTGAATTCAGGGACATTTTTTACGAGGTATCTACATTATAAAATCACATGCGATGTTATTGTGATTTTCAATTTGACGGCTCATGGGTTATGAATGGAATAAAAGTCGGGTTGAATGGCCTATCCTCCATTTGAGACAGCAGTTGAAAAGTGTGAAAAAGTTGTTGCGGACACGGTGAATAGGAGCTATTTCCGCTTCGCGGGGACAAGAGGCTGAGTTGATAATAAAGCTCGCTATGGTGGGAATCAAGGACAATTGGTACAGATCAAGCTGCTTACACAATGTTCACGTACAAATAAAAAATAAGGCCAAGTTATGCTAGTTCCAACTCTGAGGGATCACTCTAACGAAAGAGACTACTGTCAATAATCTCCTCCTCTTGCCTCCAGCCTAAGTAAATGCCTGAAAAAAAAAACTATTTAGGCAGTAACGAACCCCCTTTGGGTCTGTTAGTTCATAAAGTAAAAACCTCCCTAGCTGGTGGAAACCATTAACAAATTCAGTAAAAATTCTATACCCATATCGCGTGTATGCATTGCAAGTTTTTCACGTCCTTGCCTCCCCACAATGGCGTCGATAATGCCCCTTAAGCGTTCAGTCTTCAGTTCACCTAGAAAAACTGTCCAGAAACCACAAGAAGCTTTGCTCTCACACGAAATCGAGTGACATGTTCCAAATTTATTGCAATAACTATACGGTTCTTTTTTCCACTACATGTGTGTGCGCTGTATGTTATGTACGTGAACCTACTCTACGTGTCCTTAAGCTGCTTTCGTCTGTCCGTGTGGCATTATACCTGGGTGCAAGTACTCGCATAGATTCACCATGAAAATTGATAACAGGATGTAATAAATTTCCCCATTTGAAAATAGAAAATTTATTGAGGTCGAACGTGATGGATTTTTACCCTTGGATTCCTTGGAGAGGGTAGAAACGACACGAGTAACCTCCTTACGCTATGCTCCCCCTTGTCGCATTTGAAATTTTAATGTTGCAAACAGAATTGAATAAAGAAACTGAGACGTATATAGAAAATTGTCCAAGCCACCACAGGTGGTCTTTACCCAGGAGAGGCTCTGCTAATCCTTTCCCCATCAAACAGAGGTTTTGTGTGGATGCCTACCAACCAACACAAACCAGCGCCTTCTATCAACCCCAACCAGTCTTCCAAGAATGCTTGAGAGAATTAAATATAAATCGACGTAAGGAGTTGGGGACTTAAACAAAGCCACCCGTAAGAAAATCTACAACACATCCCTTAATTATTTCGATCACTGCGCTACCCTTACGCTTACGCTACCCTTATCCGCACATCTGGTGGTGGAATAATTATCTCTTATCATCCAGAAAAAAAAAAGAAATAAGAGAAACGGTAAACAACACCGTTGTGGACCACCCGCCAGTAGCAAACGCACACACTTCATCCTATTTCATTGTCCTGTCTCAAGACCAACACGGGGAGAACATAACTTCTTATCAAGTGTTATCTGCTACATTCTCCTTGTAAGGATATCAAGCACCAAACCGCCGCCGCACTACAGTGATTTTTTTTCCTGTTTTCTTGAAACCCCAGTTGGATGGAGTGTGATTTTCTGTTTGTTTTAATTATGGAACGTGTACAACATGGTGGTGTTTGAGGGGGGCGGCAGCAGTGCTGTCGTGTGAAACTACCTTCTGTTGCGAACAGAATGTATAAGCCCTTCAATATAGCGGGTGGGGATTGGATGACAGCGTCTTTGTGGCTTAACATTATGAGGACGAAAGGACTTCATTAACATTTACCTGGGTAGGATTACAATGGATTTAATGTGTTTAACATGGGATAAGGGAAAATATAGATGGTTTGGGGGGTAGGTAATAGGATATGCGGCCATTCTAGCGGTCGACTTTTTCGGTAGCCTTTTTTTGCTTTTTAATAATTTTTAATTGTGATTTGTTGCCGCAGAGGTATACATTATAAGGGCCAACCTAGTGACGTGGAGAGCTCACAAATAAAAAAAAAAAAAAACAGTCAGCCATTTGATATCTAGGTCACAGTCGTTGGGCTCGTCTTGAAAAGACCCAAATGATGTTTGCGATTTGTAATTTGAGCTTCACAGATACCATGCGGTGGAGAAGAAGAGCATTTGTTTGGACGGACAAATACACGGAGTGTGCGAATGCAGACGCCTTCTGTAGCCACTCTGACAATAATATACGAACGCTATTTGTTAGATTCCGCATCTGACAGTTGTGCTTCGTGATTGTGTACGTCACCCTGTTTAAATAGGTCATATTCAATGCAAACGGGAAAAACATTGTCGACTTTACAAACTCGATTCGCGACAAAAGAACTTTAAATTTGATAGATTGCCAAATTGCTGTTGTTGAGGCACATTGCTCCGTAGTAATAATCTTTTTTACTGTCCAGGTTTTCCGAACTCACAATATTACAATTATCCATATGAAACTATCCATTGTGACCTGCAAAATATTTAGCGTAAAAGCTGGAAAAAATAGTAATTCGCATAGTTTTCAATACGTGATACTAACAATAAGGCTACACTTACGAACTCACAAGTGATGAAATTAGCCATCTTAAGTGATCAATTATTTATTTTTTAAGGTTAATGATAAAAAGGTCGTTTGGAAGGTCCACTGTTTGTTTTAGCTTTTTTACAGACCTGCTTCATTTATTCCGACGTTAGCGTGTTGATCTCCTGATTTAGAGCGTGTTTACTATCCATTTTGACAACTTATTTTTGATTGTGCACTTTATCATTGTTTCGATAAGGTAGCCGCATTCTTTACAAGGGCATCTTTAGTTCAAAATGTAGCCTCACACGTTGAATAAGATTGATTCGCACGAGCTACAACATCAAAACGTTAAAAATTGTAGTAGATGAACTTTGTATGAACTTGGAGATATCCAAACAAAGCGCACCTAACAACGTTTTATTTAATTATCTAACTTGACTTTCTTTTATTCCATGCCTTATTTTAAACCAACAAAAAAAATAAAAAAATATTAAGAACAGAAGAGAACAGAAAATTTCACAGCCATTTACAAATATTGCCAGTTGGCAACGCCGTTCATTTGCTTTTATTCTTGTTCAGTTTTGTACAGTGGGATCGCGTCGCGTCGAGTTGAAAATTTGTTAGTAAAATTCACAAAAATTATAAATTAAGTGCAGTTGAAGTGAACATTTATCATTGCAAATGGATTTTATAAAGAATTGTGATCTGAACTCTGTGTAAATTGACTTAAATTCATTTTCGTGTTTCGGTGCTCCGCGAGTGAAATTTGTATTCTGCAAGTCGGATTGTAACGGGATGTTTGCTGGGCTGAAAATTACTTTATTCGGTGAGTGTTGAAAAACTTTTGGAAGCGTAAATTTACAATATACCTCTGGACAAAGAATACAAATTTAGCAGGTTATGTAGAAAATAGTTCTCGTAGTTTGTTGGTCTCAAATGGCACTTGGCTGGGGACCGGACAGTTTTCAAACAGTTCAAGAGGTTACATGGGAATCAATTGAATACTTCTTTTGTGGAATATGCTTTCGAGTAAGTTAGTTACTTGTTTTTCAAGGGTAGGCGAATCCGGCGAGTCCTTCCACAGTCTCTTTGTTAAATATGGAGCATCGTCCCAACACAATTGGTAGTAGTTAGCAGTATAAAGCAGCAAAATAATCATACCAACAAATACCTTGCCTCAACAATAATAGCCACACGCGTTTTTAAGTTATAGTTTATTTTTCCAAAAATTTATCTCGGAAGAGAAAGATCCAATGAATATTTTTCTCTCTTCTTTTTTTCTGGTTTACAATTACACATATTAGGTTCATCTTTGTTTCAATAAAATATATATAGATCACTTGTATGTCTTCTGGTGATTAGCATTTTTAGTCAGCGTTGCCTGTCTCGTGTCATTTCACCAAAAAATTCATCTTGTTTCGATTACATTCTTCTTCCTTCATGGTTTATCAATATTTTTAAATAGATACAAAAAATATTTCTAATTCCTAACTACACCATAATGTTACTAAAAACAAACGCGCTTCTCAAATCAAACGTCTGTGTGTGTTTGTTTGGGGGGATAAAATATAAAAAATAAAAATAAAATAGTAATACCAAATGGGAGGAGGAAAGTAAATTTAAGCTCACAGGGCGCGAACGCGATGGGATTCGTGATTTCATATGAAAAACAAGTTAAAACGAAAGAATTTTGACTGACAAACAAAATAAAAAGCAAAACTTTCATGTCGTCCGTTTATCTATTTACACATAACTATTTTTTAGTTTTTCTTGTCTTCTCTGATCTGCTGTTCTAATTGAATGCGAAAGGGAAAATTTGTATTTCTAATTCATCATCTCGCTGTTAGGGTCTGTGTCTGTCAAGACTGTTTAGAAACTCATGTAACCACGAGCAGTGGAACGACGACGGGCACACAGGTATGAGACCAACACAATCAAAATGAGGGCGGCCAATGCGATGCCAACAGCAATTGGGACAATGTCTGGTGTTTCGGAACTGTCGCAGTCACGTGCAGTCGAGAACTCAGTGGTGTTGTCGCCACGGAAGGCCTCCAGTTGAACGTCCGAGAGTCGCAGAGTGCCGACGGGAGTCTTGTCGTTGACGGTTTGGGTTAAGTTGAATTTCTGTGCCCGTGTGCAGTGGTAGGACATGTGGAGAGGAGCATCGAATATGTCACCGCGGTAGATCAGTTGAATGGTTTGGTTTTCTAAAAGAACAAGCAATGTTTTTACGATGACGTGATGATTGTCGGTGGAATATACCTTTGGCGTTGGGGTAATCTGCCTTCTCGATTGGTAGGGTGAACATAATCATGTAGACGTTGACCTTGCTGTCGTTTCGTTCGAATTGCATGACTACCGAGTGAATTGCTGTATCGGGTCCCCAGTTTAGAGCAATCTGTTGATTAGTCTTTGACTCGCAGGATGCATCGTGAACGACAGCCGTGCTGGGGATGTTGTAGATGGCGGTGGCGTTCTTATTATCTTTAAAATGAAATTTTGATCACAATTTGTTGTGTTGCATTTATATGGAGGTTGTTTGCTTTGATAACTTACCAACAGTTTCGTAGGTGAAATTCAATTGGGCAGCCATTTGGAGCAAAATGCAACTGGAGTTCCATTTGCCAACAGCTGGCTCTGGAATAGGAGCTGGAGTTGGTGCCTCTGTGGTTGTATCTGGTGCAGCAGTTGTGGTAGTTGTCGTTGTAGTTGGGGCGAGTGTTGTTGTTGTCGTTGTAGTTGTTGATGATGCTGTTGTGGTGGTGGTGGTCGTGGAGCTGGTTGAGGTGTCGTTAAGTGCAGGCACTAACTTAACCGTGGAAGTTTCGAGTTGTACATCTTCATTTGGCACAGAGACGGCTTGAGGTGATTGGTCATCTTTGGAAATCAAGGGTGCTGCAGTTTGAGCTGAAAGTACAAGTGTTTTTTTTTACGAGAATTAGGCAATATTGTGACAGAGAGAATTGTTCTGCAACATAATAATAACTTGGAGTTACTAGTGCGTCGGGTTCAGACAAGGTGGTCATCTTTCGTCAATAAAAATAGACCTTTAGTAGAAGACATACTGTAGGTCATTCGAATTGGCAACATACTCTGACCACATAATAATATAATTCGAAATAGATGTCGGTATGAAACCCAGCGTGTCATGAGGAAGCCCAACTCATCAATCAATCCATCAATTTAACCTTACCTAAGACAAAACAGTTCATCCAGCTTAATAGGCTTATTCTGTTTTCAAAGTCGCATTGTCAGTAAAAATAGAAGTTGCTCACTTTCTATTCTAGTCGGTAATTAATACCTCCCATCACTGTCTTCCACAAAATAAAACCGCAAAACAGCTTTGATTGCGGAAAACCAGTTTCTATTTCAGAATAGTATTTGCATGTTTCATCACTGTCGCTAGAAAGTATTGGCGTTGGTATCATATTTTCAATTGAACAGTTATGGGGACACTTACTTCCCTATATCAATCACTTCAGTAAGATTTTCCACTTCTAATCAAATTCAATCTATTTGCCCCAATTCCAGCCGTCATCATCGAACAAAGAGTTTGTTAATAATCAATTGCGATTGCAATTTAATCAAGCTTTTCGGGTTAATCGCCGTAAATTGCGCTAAACGAAGCATTTATTCATCTGAAATATATCACGTGATCTTTGGAACACCAATTCCACCACAGTCAAGTTCATGATTAATCTCGGCTCAGGAAATATTCACTTAGCTTCCGCTGTGCGCGATATGAATTCTGCGAACAGTTATAATGGATGGCGGTGCCACTTTGTTGCATTTTTTTTTAAACTTGAATTACATAATCAGCTTCATGTCTTCCTATACAACACACTCAGGGCAGATGCGGATTAAAGTCTTACGAGGTTATCATTGGGCTGTCGCTCATTCAATTGTGTACCTTAGGTCAGGATTTATTGCAAATCGTAGCCACTCTATTGGAAAGCACTCATTTGACCAGTGGCATTTTTAATTCAACCGAATCGATAAGCAGTGACAAACAGCAATCGGATTGGTATCTATTTATTTTCAGCACATACGTACTGATGAGGAGAAGGCAACAAAAACAAAGAGAATAACAAAAAGCCAACTCGGCAAACGTTTCCAGTTTGTCTATCTGTTTAGTATTTACTCGAGCAGCGTTCTTTGTCTGCCAGCTAGTCGACCACTGTGTGCTGCAAAATCAGCACTAACAACGGGGTGACAGCGATCGTGTCTTAACTCAATGACTCAGCGCAATGGACGTGCTCAATCTGTTTCGATGATTTCGTGTGAATTTGCAAATAATAATTATATCAAAGGTTACACACGAAAGAGTGGCACGAAGTGGATTTTGTTCCTTGTGACAGAGAGACAAAACAAAAATTCCATTCCTAAGCTGGGTCTCTTATCGAAGTCAGTTTATCTGTTAAATTGTTAAACAAACGCCTGAACTGGTTGTGGGTTTATTCTTTTCTGAGAGCACACAATTGGGGGAGGCAATTCTTTCCGTCTCTGGAAATGTTTTACAGATAAAAATGTTTACACAGTAAATGACACTGAACGTTCTTCAGTTGTACTCAATTTGTATTCATCAGGGGGGTCTATATTTACAATAATAAATATTGTCAGTTTCGACACAAAAAAACAACAACAGGCTATTGCACCAAGGTGTGTGCAAAATCGAAAACTAACAAACATAATACTGTGATGATTTGAACTCCCACACATTATTTTTGGCAACAATCCAACCTTCGCAAATGTACACGCAAATAGAGTGTGAAGCTATTTCCATAAGTTCAGGGTCGGCTATCGTAAAGCCCTGTGTTTGATATGGAAGGAGTTGGCGAGTGAACTTGTGTCTTTTGCAACCTGTGTCCTTTGGAGTGTCACAAATGGCAGCTAGTTTTTTTTAGCGATATCAATGATTGCTAGAGGGTATTAATAAGAATAATTAGTCTGGTCAGGATTTAGTAGCGACTTTTGGAGTCCGTCCAGTTCCGGTACCTTTTAATTAACTTTTGTCGACGTGACAAATCATATGTGATGCAAATAGTTTTCGAAACGAATTATTTCCAATAACGTTCACTGTTGCTTGCTATATAAAAATTAACTAGGCACGCCTTTATGTAAGTACAACAAATGCACGCAAATAATTAATAACTAACGACAGAAGAAATAATGGAAAGATGGAAAATACACAAAAAGGCCGTGTTTATGTGGACACATTTTTATGACTAAGTTTTATGACTCAATTCGAAAACAAATCTCTATTATTACCAGTTGGAATTCTCAAAATAGTTGTCACGAAGAGGGCGATTTGTTAACTCTGAATGAGAGTCGTATAAGCTTTTTACCGGAATGTAACATTGATTTTGACATCAAGCTGAATGCTCACAGAGGAACGTTCCACATCTTTGAGACATGAAGTGGATTTTCTTTCTTTTTGGAATGCATTTTATATCACATTTATTTGAAACTCTTTTTAACTGGCCGACGAGCGAGTAAATAATTGCCTTCCTAACTCAATAGGACAAGAGTACTCGTTCAGTAACATATACCATTCGGGCGTCTTGGGCTAAACAGACTTAGGATCACCATTTCAGATTTTGTATTTTGACTGCATCTCGGTGTTCCTTCATTGTATTTGTGTTGCTTATCAGCGCCTGCGATTGTTAACGTTTCAAAGCGATAGTTCTACACAAAGGTCGATGCAAAACAAACAAACAAGCTCGTCGCCCAGATAGTAAATGACACTGCATTGTTTGATAATAATTCACCAACTGATTTATGATACTAGTACGTAGGAGCAGGTCTCTTTTTGTAGACCTTAAGCAAGCAAACAAGAAAAGTTAATGTCGGAATAGGTTATGCCGGTTATACCGCTGCAAACATAGAGATATACCTATTTAAAAAAAGAAACAATTGTCAAAACTTGAAACTGTTGCTCTTGACTGTTGCAACATGACTCGCCAAGCTACTAATTTAACCTAAGTATGGCTTTTCAAACGGCTGATGTAACTTTTTTTATTAGAATCAGAATGAACTTTAAAAGGAATGGGGTTGTTCGAAGAAAAGTATCAACTACCGTGCAAATTCGATTACTTAAATCGCAGTCAGCAACGATATAAAACCTTCGTTGTCATTCTGACGACTGAAAGTCATGGCTTTATCGATGAAATGTTATCGCTACTAAAGTGGTTGTGTATTGTTTTTAGATATGATACTTTATTTGTATGCATGTGTCCCATTTGGTTGGGGTTACGCGACTGGCCAAAATGCTGAATTTCGCGAATTTTCTTTTCAACCAATGTTGATTTCAATACATACGTCCACAAATTGCAACAGATGTGCTCTCCGTTTTAAAAAGATTAAAAACAAAGCACAGATAAAGTGTGTATAGCATATAGCTTTGGCAGCTGTCTGGCCTTGATTTTAGTAATTGCAAGCGGTTCAGATTACCAAATAATGTATGTATGTATGTATATTATTAGCAACAAATGAACTGTTGAAAGGGAACACACAAAAAACTCTATATAATTAGGAATGCATGCTTATCCAAAATATTCCCCAACCGTGATTCATGCGCAAGAGTTCATGATAAATGGAAACGATGACCGCCGTCGCACGGTGATCGACACACGAAAAGACCAACTTGAACTAGGTTCGTGTGCATAAACTGAATTTATGTTTGTTTTCACTATCAGTCTCGTTTTTATTACCGATCCATAATTTAAAGCTTAATGCAAATGTTCTGAAAATAACACGTAAACGTATTTGCTAAGATAGCAATTAGAGTGTTTTGTCACACGCCTTGTTAAAGTCTCCCACTGCTCGGAAGATGCTGTTGCTGACAAAATATGGCACAACTACTCGAATAATCGGTCTTTCCCAGAACTGAGAATGAGTGCAGCAGCTTAACGAATGCTTCTTTTTCAATTAGGCGAATTATCGTCGTGCGACCGCCTGAAAATGGAAATAGTCACCCGGCAAGGGGCACATTGTTGGTGGAATGCAATCCTCAAGTCACGCTCGCAGGACAATCATGAAGATGTCACGCAAGTAGGAAGTTGTCAATTTGCTGTTTTATGACCTCCATCTGTTTCAAATATGAATGCATTCCACTTTAACTGCAAAACAGTATTCTATCAGAACAAAAAGAGTGAGGCGAGATATAGCCTAGCACAAGCGATTAGACGCGCTTATGCGTCATATACTTTTGCTAGAAAGAGCTTATCGCAGACGTTTGGAATTGCCCCCACTTTTTGTGCATGTTTTCTGCTTTTTCTGGACTCCAATTCGGTTTTAATCAACCCGTGCTTTGTTTTTGAATAGAAAACGTTAATTTTTCTGGGTATTTTTAGAAATTCTTGTTGTTTTCCAATTGCGTACATGATAAACACGGCGGAAGGTGGTCTTGGGTGATGATTTTTCCTATCGTCTTTTACCACTATTTTCCCCCACACTAGGTTATGTTACTGCGCAAATACTTGGTTGTTGATTTGTTAGTAATAGCTACTTACCACAAATGAGTGAGCCCCCAGCAACAAGCAGACAAATTACAATCAATTTATTACGAAACATTTTTTTCTTTTTTGTAGGTAGCAGTTGTGATTTACGTGTTGTTTTTTCCTTTTTCTCGTTTTTTTTTTATTTTGCGCAGAAATTTTGAAATCTCTGCAATAGAAAACACAAAACGCAGGAATTTAACAGATTATTGACGAAAAACTTAAACTAAATAGTGGAGAAAACTTTTTTTTCGTATTTTGGTCACCTTTAGTTGCGGAATTTCTGTTTCTCTTTTGGATTTATTTTTCTTTTGTTACAATATTTTTCTCGGTTCTGCGCACAACACACGAACGCTGCGTTAATTAAACTTCAAATGGAGATTGGAAAATGGCACACAGCAAGAGGCAATGAATATCGAAAAATTCAAAGCAAAGCAAGAGGAAGAAAGACGAATATGAAAGAAACAGCTGGGAAGTGTGAGTAGGCTAGGCATAGGCAAGCAGCAAACATAAGAATGATGGAATGGCGGTGGATGAAAATTAGAGCTCGCGTAGTTGTCTCTTTTTAACTAATACCGGGGTATTCCTCTTCTTCTTCGCATTTTATTTTTCTTGCCCAAGATGTGCATGCGTCATGCAGCCTTGGTGCAGGGCTGTCACATGTCAGCTGAAATTGTACAGCTGCTCAATTTGCTCCTAACTTTAACTTGTGTGCTGTTACTTGTAGATGGCAGGATGCTTTATTTCGCTGAGTGATGCCAAGTTATTTTAAGTCTGTTTTGGAACTTTTTGTACTCAAATTTTATTTTTATATTTGATTGACTTTGTAATGCTGAAAATATTACTACACAGACCGGGAATGTTAGTATAATGTCGTTTTCCATTGGTTTCACTCGGGGATCGAATCATTCTGTAATTCAATGGAACAAAAAATGTGCTTCTGATTGAATCCACAGAAGGATTGGTGAAATGCCAAAAAATAATCTACGGCAGCTGTCAGCTGACTTGTATAAAATACATAAACTACCCTAGTTGAGTGCTTCTTGAGTGGTTTCTGACTTCAAATCGAGAAGTGAAATTCACTCCTCAGAATCACCAAAAGAGTATTTTTTTGGCCCAATGGAATAGTTTCAGAAGTGATTTTTCGATTCCGGACTCTACCGGACGCGTCTTTTTGTCCCATGGAAAACGACATAATAAAGGGCCCGCCAAATAACTTTTTTTTTTTTTGAAAATGCTATAAAAAAAAAACTACTGAATATTTTCTCAAATTTCTTTTTTTTTTTGAAAGTACAATCCTTCCGGTTAATAATGGAAAATAATTTCATTCAAATGGCTGGCCATGCAGTAGCCTACACGATCGGTCCAATTTTTAAGCACATTAACGATTGTGTGCAGCTGTATTTCACCAGTGAAGCCATTGTACTTTAAAGCGTCAATTGTCTCTAGCTTGTCGGCGTAACACTTATCTTTTACGGCACCCCACAAATAATAGTCCAACGGTGTCAAATCGCAGCTCCGAGGTGGCCAAACGACATCAGCTCTGCGGCTGATAGTGCGATCCTCAAAAACAGGGCGCAAAACATCGAGTGTAGCTTCGGCTGTGTGGCACGTAGCGCCGTCCTGTTGAAACCAAATGTTGCCAACATCCTCCTCTTCAATTTTTGTGAACAAAAATTCGTTCAACATGGCCCGATAACGATCGCCATTGACTGTAACGGCCACTCCTTGCTCATTTTCGAAGAAAAATGACCCAATTATGCCTCTGGACCAAATTCCGCACCAAACAGTGACTCGTTTTGGGTATATCGGCTTTTCAATGTATGCGTGCGGGTTTTCTGTGCCCCAAATGCTACAATTTTGCTTGTTTACATACCCGCCAAGATTCGTGAAGCCATTGGTGACACAATCGACAATGTGCTTAAAAATTGGACATGGCCAGTCGAGGCAGCCATTTGAATGAAATTATTTTCCATTATTAACCGGAAGGATTGTACTTTGAAATAAAAAAAGAAATTTGAGAAAATATTCAGTAGTTTTTTTTTATAGCCTTTTCAAAAAAAAAAAAGTTATTTGGCGGACCCTGTAGTACTTTGTTACCATTGCATTGTTGTTGTTGTATTTCGCCGCTTTCTGAATCAGTTTGGCTCACTATAACATTTTTAAGTTGCGGGTGTGTTTTGAAAGAAAAAATCAAATTTAACAAAAGAATAAGTTTAAGTTGATCTATTTGAATTATATCATTCAACCATCACCATCGAGATGCAATTTTTGTTCAAACCATTTTTCTCAATATTGGATAATCACCCGAAATTACCAGCTTCTATAATTTAATATAGAGCAAATATTTCTTGGAAGTCTTCAAACGATCGCAAGACCGTAGCTTTGTTATTATCTTAGCGAAAGTGGGTAGAAAAGCGCAGAAAAAACACCCACTGACCGCCAACCCAGCCAATGGGCAATAAAACACCTCAATTTGTTAAATTTTTGTTAATTTTTATTTCTCAATAATTTTTCCTCATTTACTTGTTGTGGTTTTGTTTTATTTCTTTTTTACTAAACAATCTCTAACATAGAATTGAATTGATGGTGGCATAGGAAAAATAAAGAAATTGTTCTTATCTTTCCTTGTTCTTCTTTATATTATGTTCTCGCTATTGTTTGTATTTTTCGTTTTGTTTTTGTTTCTTCTCGTGTAGTGGATCCTTTTTGGTATTTATTAATATTTGTCTCTATTATGTTATATTCTTTTCAAAGCTTATTTGTTCTTTTAAATTAATTGTTAGCTCTTATCGGTTTCGAAGGTGGATTTTTTTTAATTTTTACTTAAACTTAACTGAAGAAAAAATATTGTTTGCTTAATCATTTAGTTTAAAATGCAAAAAGCTGCAGTGATTTTCGTTTTTTCTTACTTTTAATTTAAATTCAAAAAAAAAATCAAAACTAATGTTAAAAATTTATTCGAATTTTTGTTGGTTTCTACAGCGGTTTTTGGCTTGTTGCTCTTTCGCGTGTATAATTTGTTGTCTTCTTCTTTTTATATTTGATAGAATTTTTAAACTACTATTATTTCATTTTCTCCTCTTTAAACTTAACATTTTCATATACACACTCATATGCATATATTTATGTATGTATTTTATTTATTTATATATATTTTTATTTTGTTTTCTCTTTAATTCGAAAGAAAATTTTACGAATCTAAACTAACTAAAATATGAAAAGATTTGCTCTATATTATTATTAATTTTCTTTACTGAAGTTTAGTTTTTTTTTTTATGTTTAAATAAGAACATTTCCGCTCATGTATTAAAAATAAATAAAAGAACGTTTTCGTTAGTATAATTATGTAAGTTGGTTTCCTTTTACATCGGAGAAATTATTCTGATTTCTCCTTTAGAAAGTTGTTGCCCTTTATTTTGCTTATAAAACTAAATGAGGAATAGAAATATATTTTTGTTATATAGAAGGAATTGTTATTTTGACACACTTTTCCAAATAGAAAAGTATTGTTCGAGTACATAATGTTGTTGTTCAAAAATGTCAATGGTTTGGTATTTATTTGCTTCATCATTCGATTTGTTTTATTTTATATGTTAGAAACTCGCGAAAATTGTTTATGTTTATTTATTTTTATTCTCTTTATTTATTGAATTTATATTTTCTTAATTCTGGGCAGTGAATGGAATATACATATTATATGTTCGTTTTTTTATTTATTTAGTTTATTTTATCATTTAAGTAACTTTAAATTTTATGTATACAAAAAAGTGGAACTAGAAATGAAAGAAATATCTGTTTTTTATGTTGTTAGTAATCCATTCAAAAGCAATCGAACGTTACGCTATCGTTTTGATGGTTCATTCAATTCAAAGAAAAGACTCTCGTATAGTGAAATAATTAAGAAGAAAATGGTTTTAAACACAAAACCGACATACACTCCCAATTTTCTTGTTCATTTTCGTTTTCTTCCATCAAGCACAGTATTTCGTGTTTTATTATTCATTCATTTGATTCATTTAAAATTAGAAAATGCTTTGCTTTTTTGTTTTAATTAATAAATTGCTAGTACTTAACAACACTAATAGGCATGTGTACTATGTATTATTAAAATTGTTTTTCATATATTTTGTTTAATTTTTAATCCATTCTCAGTATTTTTTTCTTTGTTTAATATTTATAATGCAAAAACACACAATTTCATTTACCATTATATATATGTATATATATATATATATATATATATATATAATTACATAATTTATATCAGCATAGCGATCGTTATTTTTGTTTTGCTTATATTTCAATAAAGACTCCTTAAAAACCAAATATATATATATATATATAAATTTAACAATGATACATTTACTATAATACTTCTTAATATTGTTTAATGTATTTTTTGTATTTATTTCGCGTTTGAAATATTTAATTTTTATTTCTTTATGTTTCTTAGTTAAGAAATAAAGCTGTTTGTTAGTTCTGTATCTTTTATTGACTCTCTAAATTAAATGCTGAAAATGTGAAGCAAAAAAAGTGGGAAAAAATATAGAAAGAGGAAGAGCGCCATGATGATTGTGGGTTTTCTTATGTTTGGTCATTGCGCAGGGACAAGCTTTTCATATAGAACAGTTAATGCCAGATCGAAATGGGGTCAAGGTCATGCGTGGGATGGACTCTTTTGTGTCTGGGGTGGTTTTTGTTGCACTTGCTGTTGGTGGATCATGTTTTTTTTTTTTTGCTGACAAACGTATGCATACCATAAGGCTTTTTTTTTTTCCTTTAAAATATAGATGCGTTTACATGCCTAGCGATATTGTACTTTTTTTGTTGTTCGTTAGTTGGCAGTTTAATTTGAAATTGTTAGAAGAGCCTGTTTGTTTCGACATGCGCCTTGGCTTAATGAATCGAATGGAAATGGTAGTTGCTTGCCGAGATAGCTAAATGTAGGGTTAAACTACTGCAAAGCACAGACTATGAGCGAGTTCTTTTGTAATTTCAACTATCTTTTTTTTGGACTTTTCTGATCTCACCCGATTTTGAGTATTTTTCCCGTTCACTGTTTAGTCATCAATACTGAGGCAGTGGTTTTCTTTCAAACGCTGATTTCTTTTACATTCTCGTTAAACTTATAGTTAAACAGGGCAACTGAAAGCTAGTTGATCCCCATTTGGTTCGATAATGGTCCCGTCGAATAAAAACACCCAACGCGACCTTGTTAACGTGTCTACCTTTTAGTAGACACCACTTTCCCCAAACATACTAATACCTTCTTAATACATTCAACTGAATTCACGAAAGACTGTTGATTGATTGATTGACCGCCCTTACATTCACACTTTTGGTTAGTTGCCTTTGCATTATTGCAACAAAATACACCCCACTATTTGACATTCACACTTAGTCAAACTGACCCTCCTAAAGATCACTCACTTTTTTTGTGTTACTTTTGAGTGTTGTGTGATATCTTTTCAAATATTTTCTCTCTCCGATTGTGAACAGTTCAAATGTATATTTACCATTAAGTTGCAACAACTTAACATAAATACGCGTCTATCTCGCAAGTATTTCCATTTCCAAATTTTGTAAAAATGTCAAACAGCATCACCGCGCCGGCAACCAAAACCCCCAGCAAAATTTATACCATGGCAGAAAGTAAAAATTGTATATCAAGAAGATGTTGTTAAAAAATGAGTTTTAACGATAAAAATCGAAAATGATTTGTAAAATTTGCGCATAGTTTTGAAATTTACGCTCGCTTTTATCACACAAGAAATCATCCTCCCCTCATTTATATAGAGCAAGCAACAAACGCATATTTACACATTTGTGTACAGGGTGTTTGAGGTGGTCTTTTCTAAACGTCGGTAGGGTTGTTTTAAGGCAAATTAACTATTCTTCTGTTAGCGTATGATAAACATTTTGCAACGCAACAAATGAATGTGTATTTTTGCCTTGACCTCCCCGACCACCCTTTAGAATTTAAAACCCTCGTCCGAACACTCTGCACACATTTTTTTTTCTCAAATTTCAAATATACATAAATATTTAATTTGTATCTAATCGTTTCCAAAAAAAAGTTTTCGTTTGCTTTTCTTTGTTTTAAACCTTTTTTTAATGTTTATTTAAAAGAATTTACGTTTTTGGTTTTGTTGTTTTTTTATGGTAAATTTTTATTTTTAAAATTTAAATTTGTTTGTTTTTTTTTTTATTTTAAATCTATGAACACTAAAAGCTAACAAAAAAATGTTAACATAAATTAAAGTTTTATTTATTTTTATTGTTTTTCTTTAACCTAAACAAAAAGCTACATTTTTGTTTTCTCTTATAAGAAAATTGTTTTATAAAGTATATTGTTTTCAGCCCCTATGTAGGTGTTTTTTCTCTTCTTCTTATTTTTTTTTTTTCAAACAACGCGCTTAAGGGGGAAAACATATTCGAGTGGTTGTTTTGTTTTTTTTTTTTTATAATTTTTAAGTACGCGATTTATTTATTCTTAATTACAATGGAAACAGGATTCATTTTGATTTTTAACAATAAAATGAGAGAGAGAAAGAAATCAAATGAAGAACGAATAAGGAAAAATAAAGAAGTCGAACGAAAGTTTTTTCTTAATCTGCCTCTTAATTTTTTTTTTTTTTTTTTTCATTTTTCATTGTTTTATCTAAAAGTTGATTAAAATTGTTTTTCCTTTTATAATTGTTTAATAAATAACCTGCTCTACAGATTTTTTGTTTTATAATTTCTTTTTTAAATTTAATAACTATATTTAGTACTATATTTTGTTTTCTTTTGTTTTATTTAAATTTATTTATAATGTATGAAGAGTTGATTTTTTTTTCTTTAATTTTCCTATAGAACATGCTGCGTTTAATGTTGTATGTTCTATACATTCTTGTTTTTTTTTTTTCCTTTTGAAATTAAAATAATGCAATTTGGCGATTTTTTGCCGGCATTTATATAAATATTTTGTTTTTATAATACAAAAATAAAATGGGATTCAAAAATGAGAAATCATGGGGAAAGCAGTTTTCGGTTGGTAAAGTTTTTTGTTCATTATTATTATTATTACTTGATAATCTAAATCAAAGATTGAAGCAGTATCTTGTTTTTTTTATTCAGTTTTCTTCTATATGGAAATTAAAAATAAATTTTCCTTTTTTTTTTTTTCTTTTTGTTAAAAACACTTAATCGGTGTGGTTTGTTTTTGTTTTCTATAATTTATATGAAGTTTTATGTATTTGTTTCAATTTGTTTTATTCTTCTAAATTTTCTTAAACTTAATTTTACAAGTTTTTTTTTTTTTTTGTTAAATATTATTTCATTTTATTTCTTTCTTAAAAGCTAACTGCTTAAAATTAAAGTGTAATTTATTCATCTTTCTTGTTGTTACTTTCTAAGTGGAGGGAAAAAAGGAGGCGAGGACAGGGGTAGTGGGAGTTTTCATCTTTTCCTTTTTTTTATTTAATAATTATTTTATTTATACCTATATAACTTTATTTTGTTTTGTGGTGGTGGTTTTTGCATTTCTTATGGTGGAAGCGGTGTGCAGGAACAATTAATTCGTTTCTGTTTTTTTTTTTTTTAATAAGGGGTGAAAGAAGGAGAGGGGGGATAAATGAACAGAAAATAAATCATTAGTTTTTTTTTTTAATATATTTAATATATTTTTTCTTAATTTTTATTTTTGAGAAAGGTGAGTACAATTTCACTATAATTTTAGTTTTATTTGGTTTTCTTTATTTTTTGTTAGTTTTGTTCGCTCGTATTTGTTGTGTGTATGTCTCTATGGATTAAACTTATATGGGATAGAAATTAATAGTTTGCAGGATCACTATGCTTGCTGAATGATGCTGTTTTTTGCTTTTATTTAATTTTGTCCATTTGTTTGTTTTTTTTTTTTTTAAATTAAGTACAGAGTTTTATTTTTATTTTTTTCTTCGCTGCGCTGAGTTTCGATTTTTATTATTATTTATTCTTTTATTTTTCATAATCGGGCTTATTAGTTTTCTCCGTATTTCTTTTTCTTTTTTTGCTGCAGTATAGTACTTATTTGGTTTTTTTTTTTTATTCTCTTTTCATTTATTTTAAGTATTTATTTAACTTTAAAAATAAGATTGGTTTTTATTCTTTTTAATAAATGGGGGTTATCTGTTTCAAATCATTTAATGAATTTTTTTTTTGTAATGTGTGCTTTTGTTTAAAACTGTTTTGAATATGAGATTTCCATTTCTTAATCAACCATCAATTCGAAATGGACGGATCCTCTCCTTTCAGAGCGATCATGATGAATGTTGCGTGCCCAGGCTTTGCATTCAATGTTGATTAGGACACCGGCTACAATAGAAAAAGAAAGAACGTTGTTAGAGTTGATTTAAATAGGCACATTAGAAACATCTTTAAATAATCTCATAGTTTGGAGACCAACCATGCAGACGCACATCGTGAACCACATCCATAGACTCTCGATATGTTTGAATAATTCATCCAACCAAAATAGTTAAACCTCTTTTGAGAGTCTACTTCGAACTTCACCTATTGAATAAGTGTGACTGTGCATCCACGTTTCAAACCGCTATAGAGACAATTGATTTTATTTAACACCGAGTAAGATCCAGCCTGCTTTAAGTCATAAGTTAAAGCTAATGAGCACAACCCTTAGTCGTCCATACACCACCGCCCACATTTACTTAAATAAACCCATTTGTTGCCCTCTTTAGTCGAATTACTTAAAGTAAAGAAATCAAATTTCCTCCTTGAGCTAAATACATCCTACCCACTACACCACCTCTAGGCATTCTGGCAGCAAGCGAAAATCCCTGAGAACATTGGCAAATTCAAAGCAGACCATGAAAAAAAAAAGGAAGTAATGACACTAAGAGAAGCAGCAGCAAAGAGAAGTCAAGGCTACTCCACCCATTAAAGCATATCCTGCAATTTATTTGACCTTTTGCCAAAAATAAGCCTTAGCAACATACACACAGATAGTGGATGACTAATTTTTGCCTCCGCATTCGCCTTAGTCACGGCATTTGTTGTTCTCGGTTATTGTTGGTGTTCCTGATTGCATAATGGGGTATTTTATGTACATCATGTATTTTATTGTTTATTTTCATGACACCCAGCCCACTCAAAGCGAAGGAGGACATAACGCCTTAAACGGGCCCTGCTATCACTTTCCTCTGAAGTGGATCCTTCTGTTGGTTGTGTGTTGCCCTTATCTATACCGAACCAACGGACGAGCACTTTCCCAGTAGGTATTCTCTTGACAAATAGACGAAACAAATTCTGTCCGTGGGGGGGGGGGGGCATATCCTTGGTACTCACGCCACCAGCATAACAGTGAGTAATCTACGTGTACCATAAAAAGTTATGCATCGATAGGTAAACACATTTCGTGTATCTAGGCAACGTTCGGTGTACATGACATAGATACACAACAGAATACCCAACTCAATATATGTGTATCCTGTTTTACTTTTACTGAAAGCGCCAGCAACATCCTCTCGTACTGTTACACATACATATCACTTTAACGGAATTTCATTAAAAGCCACCCCGAGTAGCATCCTGGATTTTGAACCTGTTTTTTTTTTTTTTGTTCTTGCTCCACAGACGCTGGTAGAATATGCGAAGAAGGGCAGCGCTCGGTTAAGGGATCAAAATGATAGTGTGATGGAAAAATCCGGGGGAGGAACAGTTACGTGATGGGACATTTATAAATTCATACGCTTTTACTCAGCACATAAGATGTAACCGTAACTTTGGAGGCTCTCCTTTCACAACCGAGTGCCGGAGCAAGAGACATAATGATTATTTTCATTTCAAATGCCAAATGTGAGGCACAAAAAATCGATTTTATATATTTTTGTTCGGCCTTTCACCGTTCTTGCCTCTTTTTATCGAGTTGAAGTATTTCCGCTCCGTTTTTTTCTTTTTTTTTTAATGTTTATTTTTGGGCGGAAATGATGGCAAAACGGATCGCATGTTTTGGCAATAAAATGATGAGAATGTGTTTTTATTGCAGGTGATTTGGAGCGTTTTATTTTCTCTAATATTGTGCTTATTTCATTTCAATTTGAATGAAAGTGTGCGTAAGGTAGACGTGTGCTCTGATGTGCGGGGGTCCCTATGAGGCAGTGTCCAGGATTTGTCTTGGTCTCAACTGCATTTAAGTGACCGGAGATTAATAGGCCAAATACTTTTATGATGGTTTGAACAGTTTAAGTAGTGCTGGGTGAAAATTAACAGAAATGATCGGATTTTATTAAAAATTGCCTCTCATTATGTTGTATAAAAAAAACTATAGAAACTAAAAAAAATCCCCCACACAATAATCACAAGAACTGAAATATTTGAAAAATGCAAAATAGTGATGACAGACTTTAGGTAATAAAATTTCCACAGTGATGACCAAAAATTTCCTTTTTTCCGGCAACGCTCCTGAGAAATTCAATCATGTTTTACACGAAAATATACACATAAAAAGCACACAAACACAAAGAGTAATACACGACAAAAACAAGTAGGTAAGGTTCACCAATGTACATACTCCCTTTTCCTGTTCTGACGGGTACTAAAATGACCTTCATCCAATGTGTAGCTTCTTCTTTTAAAAACGAAATAACCTCACAATAAAATTACCCACAATCTGATATCAATGAAGCCAAACACCGTCGGCATTCACTCGTCGTAAGGAGCTTCTCAAAAATATTTATCAAATTAAATACTAGGCACAAAACGTTTTATTCCAATAATTGATATACATAAAAATCTCTCTTTCTCTTCCTTGTTCTACTATGTCCAAGGCATAAACTAAGTATTAAATAGACCGTCAGCTCTTCCAACTTAAGAGAGTTTGCCTACAAGCTGTTTTCCGTGTTCCTATGTGCGAAAGTATGTGTGCCATGTTAAAGTCCATAAGACGCACGCATACATTTGCACATAGCAACCTGACAGATGACTGACAACTCATTCGGTGGTGACATTGGAAAAAATTCAAATAATTCAAATAATTGGCCGTTATCGGGATGTGTCTAGAAAACGGAGTGTATGGTGTGGTGAATTTAGTAACAATTTCTATTTCATTAAAACGAATATTACAAGGACTTATTTTATTTTACCTAGATAATCCATACAGTACAGGATGTTCACATTGTGGTTGTAAACAATGGAAATCGATGAACTATAAGGATCATCTGCAAAAATAAAATAAAATCAGTACCTATCTACAAATTATTATTTGGAATTTTACTGATAGCTATTATTTAAGTTTCAGTTCTTTCCCGTACAGTATAAAGAAAATAAATTCATTTTCGTTGATTGCATTTATAAGACATTTTTTGTTATTAAAGTGCAATGAAAATTTAGATAAAATAATTTTAAAAAGTTGAACGAATTTTTCGTTCGTCAGCCAAAGTCACTTTTTCGTCATGAGAAATTCTAAAAATTTGTTTGTCATGTCCTATGAAAGTTTTATATCGTTTTGAAGGTAACATTTCGAAAAGAAATCTGAAAAAGTTATTTTCTAAATAAACATTATTCACGGCTGTTCTCGGCTGACTCAAGTGTTTTCATTAATTATTACGCTAGTTTGAAATTCTTTTGTTTATTAAATTGTTGAAATTTTGTAATATTTTTTTTTCCTTTTTGTTTTCTGAAAAATTCATGAACAAATTTTAACTCAAAACTGTTACCCACTCAGAAATGTTCATATCTCTGCCCTGAACGCCAAAGAACTTTAAATTTGAATATTCCTAATCAATTCTTCCATTTGAATTCGTTGCCTTTTTTCTTTCGACATTCGCCGACGAAATAATTTTTCGCCAAAAACAACAAACGAAGACAAAAGAATTACTGTAGGTACAAAAATGTATTATTTTATTCCTGCGAATGAATATTTTTCAGTTTATTTCTTTATTGATACGTTGATTACATTAGTTATTAACCATTTTGTAAAATAAATGTTTTCGTGGTGAAATAAAACAACAAATGTAAACTGTTGGAACGCATCCATCAGCTGATAGAAACTTACCAACTACCCTACTGTCAGTCACTGTGCTTAGCACTGTCTCTTTATTTTTCCCACGAAGCGTGGACATTTTTCCCTTGTCATCGAACTCAAATTCCCCCAATTTCTTTATGAAGAAATGTTTCTTTTTAAAGTAAAATTAGTATTATTCTGATAGAAATATACATTAAATTAACCTTCAGTATAAAATCGCAGTTTGTTAACATTATTATGATCATTTCATGGCACTAGAAATTCTTACTAAAAGTTAAATCCCTTTTTTATGAACATTTAGTGTGTTGCAATGTAGTTCGAAGTTTTTTTCGTCAGATTCCTAATATTTCCACAATTTTGATGCTTTATTTTCGTTTTGCACGGAAGGTTTTTCGGACATCAACATTTCTACAAAAAGGTAGAAATACCACGATGTAGGATGACTGCTCAGTGTCATTATTTGTTTATACCCCCTCCATTCAGAATTCTTTTTTTTTTGCTGCTTCACACGTATTCACGCATACGAAATTTAAGAGAGAATTTTCTTTTCAAAATTTTCGAGGGGAATCGGGTAGGTGCACGGGAGCTGGCGGTCTATATAGTACTTAGTTTATGGTCCAAGGTATGGACATTCATACTCGTGACTTTCGTCACTCTAAGGTCCCTTTCATGTCGCTGCAGGTTCATGGCGCTAGAGATGCATGTTGCCGTATATAAATAATGTTATCGTTACACATTATAGTGAGATGACACTAGCTTTATCGTTTGCCATTCTTTCGCGTAAAATTTACAGCTAAGAACAGCGAAAACATCAAACAAATTTGCAGTAAATATTCCCATAAAAAGAATAAGTATGAAAAACGCGTACAATAATTTTCGTTTCCAATTCTTATATTTTTTTTATGACATTACTTTTGTGTCTGATAAATTCTATTCCTTAATTTTACGCGAGAGGTTGGGTGAAATACACTTAACGTCGTCTGTTGTGTGAAAAAACATATCTCCAAAGTGCAGTTGCTAACATTTCACAAATAAATAAGGACGATTCCGTCAGTTATGCATTTTTTAACACACGAAGAAAGAAAATAGCTTGTCTGCCAGAGTTACATATACGAATTGGTTTGTGCATTAAATAAAATTCGAAGCATGAACACACTTCATTTTACAAAATTTCTTTGGAAATTTCATCCAGTTGTGTGTGGTATTTTCTTTTACTTTTAATGATAAACTTTGATTTTGTATAAGAAAATGCCAAAAAATCTATTGCGAATGAATTCCATTTCCTGCATACTGTTCAAAGAATGTCGATCATTTCCTTGGATCATCTTTTAGACGTTCGTAAGATCGTAAGGTATGTACAGGAATTTTTGGGGGTTGAACCTGAAGGCCCTCGCTCGGTAGTCCAGCACAACGACCCCTCCCACGGCGGAGTAAATCCACCCTCCAACAATATAAAAAAAGAAGTCATTGAGATACCAAAGCGAAATTCGGCTTTTTTTTTTTGAGAGCATTCTCCTTTTGTGCGAGGTGAACTAATTAAATATTTCTAGAGATATCCCTCCTTTGGCTTGCTTATTAATTAGTTTCATTCATCAACGCCGCACATCTCATGCTTATGTAACCAACAGCAAGCAGAGCCGCGCCAAATTATATAATTAAAATGCAAAAGAGAACATAATCACAACGTGCCTTGCTTCCTTTTGAAAAATGTTGTAATTATAACATTTTACGATGAACTAACAAACAATATTATATATATTATAATCAGCCCATTTCCTTGTATATGTACGAGGAATATTCAAATTACCATACACCCGCCATGTCTTTGGTCAAGAGTTGCTCTTTTCAACGATTTTTCTATGAATAAAAATGATTACGTATGTATTTATTATGCACATAATAAACGACCGACCTCATTTCGTTTACACCGCCCCTTCATAAATGTCCTCGCAATCCTAAAATATAAGTTTATTGATATATCCAACCTTCATGCGACAGCAGCTGTCACCACTAAAAACTTCTCCTTTTATCCATCTCTAAATAACCACAAATCAAATGAACAATAGAAGCAAATAGCAAAGAATGCTTTCATATACTGTACCGTATATATGTATAGGGTGGAGTAGCTTTTCTGAGCAAATAAACAGACAATAACGTTGCCAGGCACCCCCTCAACCTCGTTTAGAAAATACCCGAGTGGCGGAACTACCCTCTTTGTTCATTTCGTTTCGTTGGTACAAATTGGCTACCGTATTTGGGTTGGTGGAGGTCTTCCAAAAACAAAAAAAAAATTTACTTGCATACTTCCTTTACTCGTTTAATGTGGGGGGTTTCGTTGGGGGTAGTCAAGAACGACGGTTAACCGCCTTAAGGACATTATACAGTTGAAAAGAATTGAAGAAATAAAAAAAATGCATATAACTCTCACTTTGAGGGATGGCAACACCATCGCGAAGGACATCTTGAGATGGAGAAAATAGTGCAGGATGTTTGGCAAATATAGTGAGTTATAAGATATTCTATTGTTAGTTCAATTGGATGGGCGATGTGGGTGTAAACGTGTTTTTTTTTAGCCAGTTAAATGACTTGAGACCCAATATCGAAGAGTTTTATAGGTGGACGGAAAAGGAAAATATTTTTACTACCGAATTATGTAGTAGTTTACTGCCCGTTATGTCTCCATAATGTCAGTAGTGATGCCCTATTAATGTACATATTTTGACGCTGATTTATCACAAGAGCACCGTCCTTACTTTGTCATAATATAAGTTGTTTGTCACAAAACAAAAAATGTATGCAATTCCATATTTATAGCATAGACACAAGCCCCACAGGTCGAATCTCTGCTACAAAAGCGCACCCCTTCCACCCACACCGCGTCTCTCGTTCACTTGCTAACTACTTATTTCAATGCCAAAAAAGACATGATTAAATATTTGTAAAACCATTTTCTGTTAACTTTCCATAAAGGAACTTAAATAAACACAAAAAATGCACTAAGAAAACGCCCACAGTCGAAAGACGACCAAAAGACACACACTCATTTTTCCAATCATTGATTGATTTTTTATTTTTAAACTACCCCGTTTGTCCGGGCCTTACCGACTCAATTTATACATATTTTCCTTTCCTTTCGCAAGAAGAAAAACAGCAAGAGCAAAACGAGACTTAAATTCCTGAGATTGCATTGGAAAATTGGATTTCCTCATACCACTCGATTGAGGTTATGAATGCTCTGAATTCATTAAACAATAAAGAGGGGCAGCAGATCGGCTTACAGACAAAATTGAATGAGAAAATACTTAAGAGCAGATTGACCAGTAAGGGTTTTCACATGGGAAGGGAAAAAGAGGAATTTTTCATCAATTTCACAAAAAGAAAATCGGATTTTAAATGGAACCGTTTCGAGTAGGAAATCTCCTTCCAGCTTCTCCTTAATTGATTTTTAACTTTTGTCTGTCATTTGTCAATTAACAATTGAAAAGGAGGAAACACTAAGACGAAGGTTGTAAGCTTTTTGGGTGGGGATAACAATTCAGCAGTGAAAAGGGAGTTGGTTTCATTTTCGTACTCCACTCCAGTTGGGTAAATATTTAATTTTCAATTGAGCAGGCTAAGCGAAAGGTATACAAATTCATTCAAATGCGCAGTCCCCTTCTGGATTATTAAATGGACTTCCGAACATGCTGTATATATTTTCTGATTAAATTCCAGAAATGCCGATTCTGTAGCGTAGCATTTCAATCGATTTTAGGACACTTCCCTCTGAGTGGTTCTCAGGGGAGGGGTGCGGCTGTTTAGAGAAAGTGCCAAATTTGTATGTGCGACATTATTTTGAACAAGGGATAACAATTTTTCCTCCATTTCAGTATTTACCGAAATTGCATTTGATTTGCATTGTGGATATTTAAACTTTTATTCTCTGCTTAAAGTTTAACCAATATTTTGTGAAATTCAACAAAAGTAAAACTGTACCAAAATTGCTCCCGAGTCAAGTTCATTCTGACCCCCATTTGAAGCGAAAAATCGATAGACTTTTACATCTTCCTATCCGGTGCCTAATATTGGTTGCACAATTTTCTACTTTTTCTGTCCAAATCTGAACATTTTCCTAGAGAGTAGGCTTGATCGTTTTTTCTGATCAATTTCACAAAGTTTGGTTTGACCAAAATTTAAAATAAATGAATAGCAACTATAATCAAAGGATTTCGATCAAAATAGGCTTTTACATCTTCCTATCCTGTGCCTAAGATTGGTTGCACAATTTTGTACTTTTTCTGTCCAAATCTGAACATTTTCGTAGAGAGTAGGCTTAATCGTTTTTTCTGATTAATTTCACAAATTCGTACTTTTTCTGAACAAAGTTTGGTTACAACCAACTATGAAACTCAAGAGACAGCTACTCTATCACGTAACCTGTTCCAGTGAACCAGTTACCAATGAAAACATTAAACTCCTCAATGCATTCCTTATGAACCCATCGTCCTACCATTACTAGCCCTTTAAATGCAGAATTTTCCTTCGCAAGTACGTGTCCACTCATAATCTATGCTTTATCTAAAAGGTCACGTATTTGCACTTCATTATAGCCAATTTCGATCACTTAAAAGTCGTATTCAACAATTAAGTCACGTAGCTGGTTCCTTTGACCCACTTACTGCTTAGTTCAAAGTGCGTTCTTCCATCAAACACTTGTCCATAATTAAGGACAAACGAGTGAGGTTTTAGAACAAAAACAATTCTACCAGCCCTACATCCTTTGGCCAACACTCTTCTTATACTCGTATTCGGCTATTGCTTTCTTAGGATCAATCACCAAGTAAACAACAACACGTTAATGACAATAGCATGTGATTGACATTATAAATATATCTCGCTTGATGTCTTCGAAGAGACCCGTCAATGGTGGCCTGATTCGAATGTCTCTCAATATATATATATAACAATATGATTGAGTGTTTCCAAGAGGATGTAAGAAACAATCCAAGACAAGAGAATACTAGGCCAAAGAAAAAAAATACCAAATTCCAAAAGTAATTACATATCAGAAGAAGGAATGGAATGGTGCACGGAGAAGAGAAAATCAATCTACGCACACAAATCCACCGTAGGCGTATGCGTAATTAAATAAGCCATACACCACAAGGACTGCTTTGAACGTTATTTGACAAAAACTAACTGCGAACCGGGGCTGCATATAATGTATATAGGCTTCCCTTTCGTGTTGTTCGATGCTATGTCACGAATTGAATATTTGATCACCTGTCATTATGGAGGACGACGGTTTGGTCCTTATTTTTAGTATGCACGCGGTGGTGCACGCAATTGATTGGTCTTGAATATGTTATTAGGTGATTTCGAGGGCGGATTTCTATGTGGGTCGTTTCGCTTATTTGATTTGAATAATTCATGTAGGGTTTGTATATAATTTTTTGCTTTTTTATGACTCCATGATTGTGAACGGTAAATGTGTACCAATGGATGAGAATTCAATTATAACAGTCAGCTATGTACTTACTTTCAACGGTGAATTGAACGGCAACAATTGGTGGTATATATCCGGCCACATTTTCGAATGGGAAATAAAAGCGAGGGAAGCCCATTCGTGGGTAATAATCTCTGGCTTTGATGTGCTCGACATCAGCAGGGTTCTCACCTTCGCACGAGACCCAAACAACGTTAGTCTATTATAAAAAAAAAAAAAAACAAAGCACAAGAACAGATAAATATATTTTGTATGGGTTATCGGAAAACTATTTTTTAAAAGAGTCTACTCACTTCAAGCGGTCTCAATTTTTCCTTTTCGGTAATGTGCTGTTTTAGCTCTTCGGGCATATGGGCTGGCAGGGTCTTAGAATCGTTGTAAACTTCTGGATTCCAGTTGTAGATCTGAAGGAGAAGCGGGAAATATTAAACAAAATTTTAATTTTATTTAATTTGAAAGTTGTACTATTTAAAAATGTAGTGGCAGCACTGGGAGGTAAAAACGAGCCCACTTTTCGTAAAACTTACCTTATTTAACTTCAAAAATATGCATGGCCTGGCTTGATGGTAGCCAAAGTTATTCTCAATAGTGCATGGGGCATATTCTTCTGGATGAGATGCGCACACCTTACCGCGTGGAGGTGGTTTTTCGAATGAACATTGCACTTGATTGTGTTTTGGTAAATCGTCATATGCTAGAAAGACACAAAGAAAATGATGCCCACTCATTATGAGTCTATGTTCAGTCCTCAAAAGACGACTATTAAATTACTCTTTAAAAATCGTCCAGTCTCCTCAACCCAGTACTTGTAGTTGTCTTCTTTCGATGCTTCATACCAAATCAAGGTGCTTTCGACATTCTCCTCTGGGGGCATTGGTCGAAATCCTAGGCCTGTCAAATGTTAAAAAAAGAAAAAAAAAATGCCAATGTCAATGAATATACAAAATTTGATTTGAAAAGAGTAATTACTGAACTACGTGGTTAGACATGATTAGAAAATTGATTAAAATCGCCACCGCCCAGCCACAGTGATAAGCCAAAAGAATTTTATTATGCTCTCGTGATGTACTTGGGTAAATCAATCGAATCCAATTAGTTAATTAATTTATTTTGCGGATTTGGTGGTTTTTATCTGTCTCCTATTCACATTAAAGTAGAAAATAAAAGGGAGTATCCCCATAGGGTTTTCTTCGGGTTCCATGTGGGCGCGGATAGTAGTTTACTGCCATCATGTTAATTGATGTGTCAATACTGTATACTTTTTTATTACATTTTTCATAAAGTTATGGACATAAATTAAGACGCGGCTTTTGGTTTATTTTCGATGAAAAGTTTCCCAAATTTGTCAAACTCACATCGCATTGAGGGGCTTGGAGAAAAGCCACGCAAGTCCATGTGTGGATTTTTAGTTTCCAATGAATTGATGTGAGAAAAGGGAACATAAATATGACATTATAATCAGGAGAAGTGATTTAATTTCTGACAGCAAAATAATTGGATATCTAGTTTATCAAGACAGCACACATTTGTGGGAAAATTTATTATGCAATGACTCTGTCAGCCTCGCTCTACATTTGATTTGAAATAACAGATGGACAGTTAGTGTCTACTGAGGGTGAAGAAGTGCACATCTTTAAAGCGATTTGATAACGTTTCCCTTTAATATAGGACATTTTCCACTTTCTCTTAAAAAGGTAATCCCATATTTGGTCTTAGCGAATTTTGTGTTTTTATTTAAAGACTTATAGTGTCCCAGATAAAAATTCAACGAACGCTCATTAGCGGTAATTGCAATATGTAACTGTCTATTGTGATTTTCAAAAGAGCTTTAATCAGTCCTTGGATTTTTTACAAATTAACAATTTCGCAAACAAAATTTTCCCTTTCATCGTGGACAACAACCTCCATGTTTAGATTCCCCCAACAGATGGCTTTCACTTTTTACCCCTTCACTTGTAAGCAGATCAACTAGGTGCTTCAATATCTTACCGGGATTTGAGCCTATTAAGCCGTCATCCATCATCCATTTGGGCTTATCGTTTTGCAATGTTGTGAAAAATACCGCTAACATTGCGCCAAAAAATCCAGCTAACGCCGCATAGAATATAATGTAGAATAATAAAATTTTTGCTGAAAATAAAAATAAGGATAAACAATTAGTTACAGATTTTTGTTTGTGATATATGTACATACAACAAGGACATAAAAGGAAGACTTGTTCGGATGGAAGGGATAGAATTCTAATTGCACCAACATCTGATACTCATAGTTAAACAATTATCCACTAATTTAGACTCAATTGTGGGTCCTTGCGCGTGTGGGTGTAAAAACGAGACCGCCATCCAAATTTCATTTCAAATTAATTGGATTTTGGGTAGAAAATCAGTCGTTCAAGTGTGATACTGGTACCGCATTGAACGCTTCCATGTGCATAATCGGGTATCGTTTAACGTCGTTAGTTTTAATTTTCATTGCAGTGGTGGATTAATTCATTTTACATGCAACTGATGGACGCACGTATACACATATTTCGACACATCGATACGTACATTGTTGGATAATTAAAATCGGGAATGTGGGCTCAGAATTCCTTGTTATTCATGAGTACATGTCCGGCATAAAAGAGGGATTATGAATATTTAATGCAGGTTGTTGCGGTGATGCGTCAAGGGTAAAAAAGTTCATTAAGTTTAAGTAATAAGGGACATACTCTGTTGGGAATTTTATTCATTTCACTTTGGTTATTTTTTGAGCTATTTATATATGCTTATTGTTATTGTTCTTTGGTTCGCTGATGTGGATTGTTACGGTTTGCATGTTGCCCGATCGCATTTGCTGAAAGCATCAACTGGAAAATATTTTTGTGGTACACAACTAGAGCTTCATTTCAAGTATACTTTAAATTTAAGACTCCCAAGAAGAAAGCTATTACATCACTGAACTTTTTTTACAAAAGACCCTTTCCAACATACTTGAAGCGGGTGTTATTTGCAAGGTTTGTGCAACACACACAGAGCCACTGTACCCATTTTTTTAACTTTAATCCAGCAAGCTTACTCTGCTGTTCTAACCAGTTTAAAAATCAATGTGTCTACAAAAAAATGCTTCTTTTTATCCAATTTAAAATCATGGAATCCATACATTTCTCGGCCTCCTCCGCACGCTTTCAACAGCTAAATTGCAAAAAGCATTAGCCTTGAATAATATTATAAGTGCCTATCAATAAAGGCAATATTTTAAACAAAAATAAATCATTATAAAAATCCTTTCAACAGATTGAACGATATCGCTAGCGTACAAGCACATAATGCTGCTGGATCTCATTTGTCTTCCGTAGTCAAAGCTGCTTCTACCCTGCTAGATAAATCATGTCAGTCTATGGAGTGGGTCTCGTCTGATGTGGAAATTACCTGTAAGGGATCTTCCTTCAAATCAATCACCATCAAAATCACATCAAACCCCTATCATCGCTGTAAATAAAGGACGACATGATGTGCGGATTTAAAGTTGTCTGAAGGACTTTTTTGTCTTCACACAAATCTTAGATCCTAGCTGTGGACACACAGGGCATGCCTGTCAGTCGATGTGGCATTATCAAATTGAGGTTTATTCGGAATTGTTCAAACAACTACTGCAACGGACAATGGCAGCTATTTCATTTTGAAAGGTCGAAAATGCGGGCAGTAGTTACAGTCATGGTTCTGGATTATTGAAGGGAAAACTTTCCTAATTTGTGGTCCTGGATTTCATGCTGGCTTGGAGTTGAGCAAACATTTCAGAAACTTATTCCACTAAAGTAAGTAATCCGATTGACAGTTAATGAAAAATTGTATAAAGAGGTTTCTAGCTTTGAGACCTTTTCGAAGAGTTATATAATTCATCGTAGATCATGGTTTAGATGTTGCAACTTTTGAGAATTTTCAGTTGAGGTTGATTCAGATGAGTGGAAATAATCTGCTGTAGTCCGGATGAAATTGCTCTGGCAAATATGTATTTATTTTATTTTTATCAAAATCGTGTCAGTACCAAACATGCAGACACGGGGGCGTATACGTAACTTTTTTTTTTTTAATAAACTCGTTAAAGAAAATATTGTTGACATTAAATAAACAACAGCACTTCATCCTCGAAATGAAATTCCCTTTTTGACCCTTAAATAGATATTAATTTAAATTTTCTGTCCTGTTCTGTTCTATTCCTTTTATAACCTTATATTCTGTGTCGTTAAAATTAAATGAAAATTTCCTGCTGTCATGATCAAATTTCGCCATCCTTTCGTTGTCCGCCCGAACGATAACGAGAAAATGGAAAATAATAATTCGCTCTATCTGCAGCGGACAAACTGTATATCGAATACTTGAACACGCTCGCCCAAGTCCAGTCTCGGAAAGACAGTGACAAACATTCTTCCCAACCTCGAATGGGCTGTGTTTATTTTCCGTTGTACATAATCTGGATTATTAAATTAAAATAAGGTTTGTTTTTTTACGATTTTTTTGGGTAGCATTTTGTGTAACAAGGTGCTGGGAGGATAGATAAAGTTAAAGTTAATGGAGCGTTGGAATTAAATTAAATGTTATTTTCGTTTTGAAATATATGGGTAAATATACTTTGTACATAATTTTGGAACAGTAAAAGTCGTTCAAATGAAAATTGGGAACACAATTTATTACATCCGAAGTTTCCGTGCACTTATTTAGTATTTATAAAGAAATGAGTAGAATGAAACTAATATCATTCGAAAGGAACTGTGCCATAGATGTGCACAAACAAAAAATCTTGGATATATGTCACCTTTAAGACTGGTAAAATTAGGTTAAGACTTCGCCATACAAAATCGTTAATATAATGCATTTTGGTGACATTCAATTTGTCGCCACCACATTGCCATAGTAACGTATTCAAATATGTAACATATCTTAGATTTGAGCCTCTTTTCGAAGGAATGCAATTTAGCTACCCCTAAAAATGAAATTTATTCCTCTAAATTTTCATAGTGACGCAGTGAAATATCAATCGTGAGTAAAACAATTTTCAAATGTTCTATTTTGCGATATCTAGATGTCGCTTTTTCGCCGTGGTACGTTTTTTAGAATTACATCCATAACATAAAAGGTAGGGCCGATTTTTACAAGCGAAACTAGTTATTATAAAATTGGGTAGCCTGGCTCGGTTATTTTTTCTTTTGAGTCGTATGGGCCTAACTGATGAAGATGATCATTTATTGGTTTTGCAGTAAATTGCGTTGTGGGCCATGCATAATTTTAGGTGTTTTCCATAGGAAACCTTCAAGCTTTCGTCAGGAAAGGAATGCGAAATCTAGAGTCGAAAATATATTACTTCGATTAGATGTGCCTTTATTTCCAATTTTGGCTTCGTCAGAGAAAAATATGCAACTACATCCAAATGAATCTATCGATACTTTGTGAAAATTAATAAAATCAGTGCTAAATAATTTTTTGAAGCATTTTTTACAATTTGAAGTTGCCATATAACTTATTTTCCCTTGCAAACATTTTCAGTAAAAGCAAAACATTTTCAATGGGTTCTATTTATTTCAAACATTTTGGAATTTATTTTTCGAGAGTAGACACCTTGCCATATTTTTCTTCCATGCCACCAATTCAATCTCTTCTCGACTGTGAGTGCTTTAAATAGGTTTGCATACCAATCAAATGGACCTGGTATACCACTATATTCCTCTCGCATGCATTGTGACCTACTTCCCAAAATTGCATTCATTCCAAACAATGGACTTACACAAAAAAAAAAAAAAAAAAAAATCAGTCCCAGATAAAACGCATTCCTATTGTGCTGCACATCCTGTTCCAAATTCGCTTGCAGCCACATTATTCCACTCCAATTGATAAAACTATATCATATATCAGATAATAAGTTATAATAATGTGTAGAGTAAAATCCCCTCAAGGAAGTCTATTCATGTTATTTCCATGGCATAATCCTTTTGTTTGGGTACTACAAGTGACATGCCACACATTCTGTGTGTCTTTGTGTTTGTGCACGCCTAATCTGATTATTGCCAACGTACGCCCGGTGAACGCGCAGAAAATATCACCCTCATTTGAATATCCTTTCAGTCGCAAATTTTAAGTCCAAACAGTTCTATCTCGCTGTGGTTGGAAAAGGGGTCGCAGAATGACCCTTCCTTCTTTGCGAGCAACAAAATATAATTAGGTATTAGGTATCTCTCCCAGAATATCTGCGCTTGGGTCTGCAACTTTCTCAAATTTTCCTCTTAATAAAGGGTGATTTTTTAAGAGGTTTAGAACTTTTTTTTTAAAAAAAACACAAAAAATTCGAAAAAATGAATGAAATATTTATTTGAATCGATAGTTTGAACCTTGCAATTTAATGTTTAAAGATAATTTCATGCAAATGTTGACCGCGGCTGCGTCTCATGTAGCCCATCCGCTGAGTCCAATTTTGGCATACTCTTTCACACATATCGGCCGGTATCTCACGAATGAATGCATGGATGTTGGCTTCCAGTGCGTCAATCGAAGCGGGCTTGTCCCTATACACATTAGCCTTGACATACCCCCACAAAAAATAATCTAATGGTGTCAAATCGCACGATCTAGGCGGCCAATTGACCGGCCCGAAACGTGAAATTAACTGTTCACCAAACTCGCCTCGCAATTGCGCCATTGTTTCGCGTGCTGTGTGGCATGTGGCACCGTCTTGTTGAAACCACATATCATGCAAGTCAAGAACTTCCATTTCGGGCAAAAAAAAGTTTGTTATCATCGCTCGGTAGCGTTCACCATTGACAGTAACGCTGCGATTCGCATCATCTTTGAAGAAATATGGCCCAATAATGCCGCCGGCCCATAAACCGCACCAAACAGTGGCTTTTTCGGGATGCATTGGTAGCTGTTGCAATGCTTCTGGCTTATCTTCACTCCAAATGCGGCAATTTTGCTTATTTACGTACCCATTCAACCAAAAATGAGCCTCATCGCTGAACACAATTTTTCGATAAAAAAGCGGATCCTCGGCCAGCTTTCCAAGAGCCCATTCACCAAAAATTCGGCGTTGTGGTAGGTCGGCTGGCTTGAGTTCTTGCACCAGCTGTATCTTAAAAGGCTTTACGCCCAAATCCTTCCGCAAAATTTTCCACGTAGTGCTGTAACAAAGGCCTAACTGCTGGGAATCGACATTTCGCGGTCTTCTGTCACACTAGCTGATACGGCCGCAATATTTTCTTCACTACGCACAGTACGTACACGTGTTGGTGGTTTAATGTCCAACAAAGTAAATTTGGTGCGAAATTTGGTCACAATCTTCCGAATAGACTGCTCAGAAGGTTGAGAATGCCGATCATATAATGGAAGCAGCACGCGATGAACATTTCGAACCGAGCACGAATTTTGATAGTAAAATTCAATAATTTGCAAGCGTTGTTCATTTGTAAGACGATCCATGGTTAAATTGCAAACCAAACTGAAGCTGTTTGACAGTGACACAAGGTACTAAACACACGTCAGCTGTCAAAACCAGAGTTGCCAAAACCAAACCAGCTAAAAAATCACCCTTTATAACCCTACTTTCTACCTTCTTTGTGTTAGTATCCCCTAAGTAGGATTAAGGGATTTTTTGTTTCGTTGCTACTGGAACGATCCACCTTGTGCAAGTACTGAAGTCAGTTATGGCGGTGGTGTAGTAATTAGGTGGTTTGTTACACTTTGACTTTGCTTCAGAGGCTGGGAATTAATACAAGTCGGATCGGATTTATATCGGCTTCCCATTTCTGTGCTGTTGTGAAGGCATTTTCACTGACTCTCAGTAAAAGTGTGCCGGGGTTGTAATCCTTGTGCACATTTTACGACCAAGTAGAACCCCTCATAAAGCTTTTCATATAATGAGAACGGCGCTAGCCTTTCAGTCTTCGCAATAGATTCTATTCTATTAAAAAATGCCAGGTGATAGAAAAAATACACCTATACCAGCGTAAGCCCCTGTCAACTTATCCTTTTTCGTTTATATCCCCATCAAACTTTAAACCCCTCCGAAACAAATCAGGAAACATAAATTCAACTAATACCCTTGATCCTATCGCAAGGGAAATAGAGAGAAAAATAACTCGCTTCCACGTATAATCCTGTCTTCATCACAAATTCACTATATAAAAAAGCCCCCAAAAAATGTCCCACGAAGCGAAAAACGACCTTAAGTATCCTTAAGCCCAATACCTAAATTTATTACCCTCGCTCAACCTCTGACAGAAACCATGACCACAGCAGAAACGAAACGAAAAATCCCCATGACCATATGTCAAAACCTGGTAATTCAATTTGAAGGCGTGTACGTGTACACCCGGGGTTATACCTTCTCTCGGCAGTTTCCAGCTCGCAAAATTATGCGAATTCTGCAAAGTGAAGACAAAATGTTTGAAAAGGGAAAATTCCCTCTAACAATATGGCCATAAAATGCAATTTGATTGTATGGCTTGGCTGTGTAGGTTGCGCTCTCTTAACCCGCAAAGCGAAAACGGAAAATTATACACACTGTCGAATAATAATAGATCTATGCGAACGACGAAGAAGAGAAATGAGAAAGAACAAAGAAAGAAAAATAATAATAACCCTCGATGTAGAGAGGAAATGAAGGAGAGTTCCGTTTTTTCACTTCTCCTAATGAAACAATAACCAGCGAAACGGGTGCACACAAAACAAGGGAAAAATCTGCAAAATCTACTCGACGAACAAAATGCGGTGGAATTATGTAATTTACGAGCGCAATGAGTGAGTACAGATGTCGAAGTCTGCTTGCTGGCACGGCTATATTTCTGCACATACTTTTTCGGAGCGTTATTGATTTTTCTTTAACTGGGTTTTACTACTCTGACTCTCCATGCAAGTGTTTTGCAAGTGAACCATCTCGCTCCCTTACTTGGTATGGAAACGAAAATACTGCAGAGAGACAGGGCTGCTGTGTAACCACTAATCATATCACCCGAAATAGAACTGTAGGGAACCAACCCTACATCACATAGCGCATCTACAGAACTACAACCAGAAGTTGTAAGTAGCTTCGAAAATAGGGAAAATGAGAAGCAAAAAATTAATCAAAAAGGTTAGGAGCAGGTACTTCATTTTGCTTCTAGCGTTTTTGCCATATCAACTCATGTGAATTTTTGGTCATTTGGTCCCTGAGAAAATGAAAACCCCAATATTCTTATTCCTACAAAGAGGATCGAAATTGTCCCAATTTTCGACAGAAAATCGACTCAATTCCTCGAACGTTGACAGACAATTTGGATCCAAGTTTCTTAAAATAAGTGGTTGCAACGCAAAAAAATCATAAACGCTTTTTATACGAACTAAGATTAGCTGTTAACATGCTCTGCATCTAGCGAGTGAGGTTTAGGAAGCCTCGAAAGTAAATTTATTTCTTATCCCTACAACTGGATTAAAATTTGTCCCTATGCATGTGGATTTTATGGCGAATGTTAAAAAAAGTTTTGATATCACAGAAAAACATAGAGCTCAACGCGGAGCAGCATTTAGCTTTCCTTTCATCGTGGTTGGGCATTCGAAAGATTTGAAAATTTGAAGAGGGCAGATGTCATTGTCTTGCGGTCGCCCACGGTACGTGCAATATTTTCCATCAGCTCACGCAACTTCTTGTCAAGCAGAATGGCTTGCTCCGAATCTGCCTGAAGGTAGGCAATGATTTTTTGAAAATAGTCGTATCTGGTATATTTTACCGTATTTTTTGACTTTTTGTCTATGCCTGGGATTATAAACCACCAGCTTAAAAGCAGACATATATCGGCTTGTTTTTTTTTTTTGTTAAGTTAAGTGATTAAAAAATCAGGTTTTGAAAAATGTTGTTACTGCTTAAATAATTTATTAAATCAACTTCTATTTGCTAAAATCGAAGCATTGCAATCGTTTCAAGCATCTTACTGATTTAATTCTGTTTTCCCTTTCCAGAATGTCATGGAGCTTATGTATTTGATATTGAAGGTGAGTTGCACACTTTTTCTCCAAAAATTTTAAATCATTGTATCATTTTTAAGATTTCTTTTCCATTCAGCTTTTTTCAACAAAAAAGAGGCTTTTAGCAAAATAATTCTGTAGTACAGTCAAGAACTGCTATAAACCCATCTTATCGAAGTGCGAAAAAAAAACTACCTATCGAAATGACCCCTGAATCGTCTTCTGTCTGTTGCTAGCCGGTGATTAGTATGCTCATTACATTTCTTGGTTTTCTAAATCCTTTGATCAAATGTTCGTCCCTCTTCTTGCGTATAATTAAAACCAGCTTCTGGGGTGAATTGTGCGAGCTATTTTCAACCCACAAATGAGGTCGAAATATTGATGGATTTTTCTCAACCAGCCCCTAAGTATATGACGTAATATCGTGAGCGGAGTCTCTGGGCGATGGATGTATGTGTAATTCTTCAGAGAAAGCCACATAAATGGGGCACGTCGAGAGGTCATGCGCACTTGCAAGTGATTTCGTTTTTTTTCTCAAATAGAAAGAGAGACTGGGAAAATGTATCTAACTGAATTTTTAAGTAGTGAGGAAAGAGATGGGAATGGATATCACCCATATTGCAGGTGACAGTTTGACTGACAGACGCAGTAGGTACCTGTATAATTCTCCTCTGTAAAATGTCAAAGTTCATGCTTCAGTTATTCGGTGTTTTGTTGTCCTATTGTTGTCAGTGTGCTCTGCACATATTGCATATTAAACTTTTTAGGTTTATTGTTTTCATTTGTGGGGCGATATTTGCTCTTCATTTTTCGTTGGGTGGCTGTTCTTTTCTATTCATGAACATTATGTAGGTATTGTTTTTTGATGGGTTATATTTGTAAAAGAATGGAATAATTTTCGAAAACATAGTTAGATGCGGGTGTTTTGTGGACTTAACCGAGCGGGGTTAGCCATTAGTATGAGAGTGCTTGACGAGTATTTCGTTGAAATTATGAAGGGCATTGTTATGTAACGAATTTTCAAGTGGTCGAGTGCAGTGACAGGTATGCTCGGGATGATATAAATTGCATTGGTCGTTCTATCAAGCACTAGTTTTGAATAGTTTCAGTACAGGTATCTGCAGTAATAAACATATATTTTGGAGGAGGTTTGACGGTAGAGTTTTCCCTCTAGATAGCCATGTCGATGGACATTTGAAGCAGTGTTAAACGCATAAAATGGGCGTAGTTGTGCTAATGGATTTTTGGTTTTGTGGGGCAATTCACTATGTGGCTGGATTTTTGGATGACAATTATTGTCCTGGCTGTCAAGCTTGTACAACAAAGTGGTACCCACTTTCCCGAAGTCACTTTATAACTCAAAAGCCCAATCAAACGATATTTGCGCAGCTTATCTTGAAGGTCAAGATAAGCTTCTTCAAGAGCTTCTGTGATTTTTTTTAACACCACAATTCCTGGTTGGATATAATTTTCGGAAATATAAAAGGGCCTATGTAAAATAAACATCGATACCAAGTTAAACGAAAAAAAAAAAAAAAATAAATAAATAAATCAAAATCTTTGCCTGACTGCGGTAGGACAACGTTTTCGTCCGAAAATTGAAATATGGAAGGGCAGCAGTGGAGTAGACCACTGGCCTTGAAAGAGGTTACCTAACATTCCACAAATACCAACAGTTTCGCCTGAATTCATCCAACACCCTTATAATTCCATTTCTGAGACTTTATATTCAATTCAGTTTGAAGAACATCTCGAGGGCCCAGGGACCCACCTCACTCTCTGATTTCAGCTGAAGATCTCAAAAGACTTGAATGGCAAAAGGACTCTTCTTTTTATTTCGCTACAAATTTGTCAAATACTTTATATTCTTCCCCCAAATGTCTACCCCCCGCATAGACTTCAACTTGACAGACAATTGCAAATCGGTGAAGTGCAGGAGATTACTCTGCCGAATATTTCTCCGTAGATTTCTTTCTAAGATGTTTAAAGCCTCAGCTCAGTCTCTATGATGGATGATGGTAGCACAGTAGATAATCTCGGTCTTTTCGGAATCCTAAGAACATATTTATAAAGCTTCTGACTGTAATGGATCCTTCCACCTGATACAACAAGATTACACCCTCGGGCAGACGGCAAGAAAAAAGTGAACAACTCAACCACTCTATCCACAACGGTAACGTATTGTTTTCCACCAGATTTAATGCATTGTGTAATCAAGTTGTGAGAGTGGTTTTTCAATTTTTCATCGAACTTTTTGCTGAAGGACGTTGGTGGCACGAAATGTGTTTTTTTTTTTTTTGTAGATTACAAGCAAGCACTTCCTACTCGATAGCTAGCACGAACATCGATTATCTCAACCCCGGAGCCATTGCAGAAGAAACTTGTGTGCACATAAAGGATATCGAATCGACCATACCCAGCCGAATCGGTTAGAGTAATTTTCCTCGGTGGCGAAGTTTGTGATGACAACGACGACGACATGACATGGCGACTAAACGAAAATGCGAATTAAAATCGATTTGTTCGGAAATCCTCGGAAAGACCTCGGATACGAGTATACATTCGAGGATTTTCTGCACGATACAAAAGAGGAAGAAAAAACCTCTGAGATTGCATTAAAAAAGAAATATCCCCCCAAAACTCTGACAATGCGGTTGGATGGATGGACTCATTGTGAAGTGGAAATATTTCGAATTCGACGAAAGAATTTGAATATTCACAAAGCAATAATTGTACTTGCGTAGGTAAGGGTTTGAATTCATTTCGTTAAGTGCGGAGATAACGAATATATTTTTACCAACAACCTTGTAAGAAGTATTTGATCACGTGAATCTCAAAGTCACAACGTCGTCACAATTTGAATTCATTTCACTCAATTGGCAAGTCTTATCTCCGAATTGTGTATGAGTAATACATTGTCGCGTAGCTGGCATTTTATTTCACAAAGTTGATACTTCTATTTATTTTTTTAATTGGTGTCAGGTGTCACAGACATATTTTGAATATGCTCCGTTTTATTTTTTCGGACATCCTTATCTTTGCTTCTTTTAATAAATTCAGATAGAATCATCAACTTTGGAACGCATGTATATGTATAGAGATAATGTTCTTATGTGAGGCAATATGTTTTCATTTTCTAAATTTGTAAATATAACTTAAAGTAAGTAAGGAGAAACGCAGATTTTGGACATAGCTTTCGGTTAGTTGGAATTTAGTTTGATGATCGATTTCTAATTTCGGTTGCAGTACGGTGAGTTTTTGGCGAATTTAGCTGATCAGTGAACAGGGTGGATCAGTTGATTTTGAGCCAGTAATTTCAGATTCAAAGTTGAATCCTTTCCCGAAAACGTCTGACTAATTTCATGGAAATATAAAAATTAATTCTATAGAACTATCACTTAAAATTTAAAAATAAACTAGTGGGCTCAGTTGTTTGTGTGCTTGGAGACACAAATATAAGTATCTTTAAGTTTTTTTCGCTGCTCCACCTGAAAGCCAGACAAACATCCGAAAGTATAACTGTCCTGATAGAGATTATCGAACCCATTCCTTTTGTGTGATTTTGAATGTTCGGGTGGACAGGAAGTTTCCAGAATTTAAACTGATTGTCATGCGGTTCATGATTGTTCCAACTTGAAATAGTTATCGAATCAGTCGATCAGTTTCATATAGAATTTCTTAACTATCATCAGATCATGAGCAATTAATTATAAAACACGCAAAGTTCACTCGTAATTTTTATCGTTATGCGATCTGATGATTTTTGAAATTAATTGTCAGTGCATGCACTACGGGCAATTGAGTAACAACTTGTTCCAGGAGTACTCAATGGACCTTACTAATAATCATTTTTAATCTTCACACTAAATATTTTGTAGGTCACAATGTGTAATTTTATATGCATTTTGCCGCTGTGTGTTCGTAAAATTTAACCTGGACACTAAATATGATTATTAGAGTTAGTAGTTTCTTGTTCCTACTAAGTCGCAATTGGAGATGATTGGAATAAGGAACACGACCGTCTTCGGAAGTTAAGAATAGGTATTTTTAAAACTAAAAGAAATAATTCTTACGTTCAAATCAAATGCTATTCTTTTTTGAATTTTGTTCTGTTCAAACAAATTTTATTGAGTTTGTACTTTCGCAGTGTCAGTTCGTTAAGTTTTCAGTTTTCAGTTTACTTTGGCTTTGAATTTGCTGAGATAAAAGTTCAGTACAGTGTTCAGCAAACCTAAAGTCAATTTATAGTTCGCCTGAAAGTCTGCAAGTATTTCTGGCTTGGTGTAGTTATTAGCGGATTTTCAATCATTTTTAACCTTCACATTTAATATTTTGTGGGTCACAATGGGTGATTTTATATTATGAGTTCGTTAAAATCTAACCTCAACACTAAACATGATTTTATTATTACTGCGCTCTGCCAGTATAAAAAAAAAAGGTGTGTGCATAAGATAAGAACATAATTTTGATCTGAATCGATTATAAAACACAGCTTATTGCGAGCAACATTTTTAAATTCTGGTCAATAAAACTGGAGATCTATTATCAGTTCCGACCGAATTCGTACAGATACTGCTGCATTTCATAGCAAATTCCACGTCCGTCATTGCTAACGTCTGTAATTATTTTTAGGTAGTTCCTCCCTCTAATTGTTTGGGGAACATTAGTGCACAACCGCTTAGCAGTGAAACCTTGCACCTCGCCCTGACGCAGACTGAACTTAAGGTTCACCTCATAAATATAACAGCGAAATGGCGTCACCAGTAACTGATGGGCTAATAAGTGCTCGCCAACACGCGAAAATTGCACATTGCCATTCGGATTGGGATGCTATTTTGTTAGCACAGTTTTCGACAACTTTTCGTGCAACAGTCGCTTAGGTATGGATTTTATTTAGTAGCTATTTTTTAAGAGTAGCCAATAATTTTCACAAAACCAATGATGATAATTATTTTGTTGTGCATGTGTCGCCTTATTTGCATATGTAGCGCAATGAATTTTTGTTTCAACTGCTCGGCAGGTGAGTGATTGATTGGTGATGGTAATCAGTCTGAGTTTTAATTGGGAATAGCCGCACGTAAAACATTTGAACAGAGATGAATGGTGGAATATCGGAATATCTAGATTGTTGTCAGCTGGTGGCTAATTGGAGAGTTGAAGATTTACCGACGTGTTAAAGGAAATGTCGATCGTAGATGTCTGTTCATGTAAGAGGCAAATTTATGTGGTGCCGTGTGGTAGTTGATTTAGCGAGTGTCGCAACAAAGATGACAAGTCGTGTCCAATTTTTGTAGCATATTTTGTAAAATAATATTGGCACTACTGTAATTGAACTACATATATAAGGAAGACCAATTGTGGCGGTTCATATTTTAAAAACGAGTATTAAATCTGAAATACTAAAGAAATAAATTACTGCAGTTGAAATCAAAACGAACGTCCACACTACAAACGGTATTCTTAAAATTCATAAGTAGGTTCCTTTCCCACAGCCAATGCTATGAATAACTTATAATCAATTGAGTTATAAGTCTTATTTCATTATTTCCACCAAACGAGTTCTTTAGATGTTGAAGTCGTCCAGTCAGGCACGACCCTTCTTTGATGTCTAATACTGCTTCAGTCTACGCCCAAGCACAAATATTTTCTTTTTTTATTCTTCTGAGGAAAAAAAAAAGAAATCCTCAAATCTTCTCAAAACTTCTCCAATTAAAATCATCCTCGTCCTTTCGCCCCAGCCTCACTTAATGAGGAACTTTTTAGTGAATTAAAATGTGAGTAAAAATTATAGCGTTAAATCTTCCCTAACACGATGTCATCGAATGCCCCAATTCAATTATTTAAAAAAATAGTAGATGGGAAGCCATAGAAATTTTATAAGACACTCCAACATCACCATCATCATCAACTTGTCTGCTGGGAGTCTATAAAACGACGTCAACCCTCGGCGCACAGCTTCTTAAGTAGGAAGGTCTTTGTATTTATTGCTACCCTCCCTTGACGTTGTAACAATGACGCGACTGTGTAAATATTTGATGAGAAAAAATGCCAGATGTCACTTAAAAATCAAATGTCCGTGTATTTTGAGCTCTGCTTGTGGAATTTTTCTTTTGCAATTTTAGAAACATGACTTTCCAACCTACCATCCCGATTTTCATGCTTGAGGCTGTCGAATGGTATAGATACATGGATAGGCCATCTCCATAATGAATTGTATTGTCTGTACACCAATCAATTGAGTGCAGCGCGCAACTCTTAATTGATCATCAATTGAATTGTTGCTACAAGTTTAACATTTCGAGCGAAATTAATTCAACGCCCCAGACCATCCTCATGTTCGAGTAGTCGTCATTGAATTGGGATATGTGTTTCAAATTGCTATTTATTTTACTTTTCATGCTTTATGTTCACCATTTATTGATTTGTTGTGATTGTGATTATATCTATTAATATTTTATATTTTATATTTTATATAGAACATGGAGAACTTCATGTTTGCGTGGGGCAATGGGTTCAGCTATTTGTAGTTAAAAATAAACTACAACCACACAAAATACTGCATTTATCATGAAAAGAAAAACGATGGCAAAAAAAAACCTATTATTAATAGAACAAGTACAAAGTAGAGCATACGATTGCGTGCAGTAGTTTTTTTTTTCGCAAATACCCTCGGGCTTAACCATCGACATTTCGTTTACGGTGGGGAGGGTGTATTACGCAATTGCAGGTCGGAAAGGATTGAGGGCTTTTATTCGTGTTATTGTTCCAATTTTAATGCAACTAATTGCAGGGAGCTTTTTCCACAGTTGTGAGGCTTGTAATTACGATTATTGGGAGAGGTGTTGGCTGTCTAATTTGATTGGAAGGCATGTGGAGTTGTTTCTTCACTCCTAATGAATTTTCCAAGAAATTAATGATGAAAATTCATGGATGGGAATCAGACAAATTATTATACATCTAGGCTGTGGAGGTCCTTATGGGTATTCACCGAAAGGCACTCAATCCGCGATACAAATAATCATTTTCTCAGGCTAAATTTTTCGAACTCACAAAGGTGAAATTTCCCATACAAAATTGCATTTTGTGAAATAGAAAATACCTATTTTGTGTCAAGGTTAAAAATGGTTATTAGTAAGGCCCAATAACAATAATACCTTGATTTCGAAACCTTTCTCATAACAACACCATGTAAAGGGTGATTTTTTACCTGGTTTGGTTTGGCAACACTGGTTTTGACAGCTGACGTGTGTTTAGTACCTTGTGTCACTGTCAAACAGCTTCAGTTTGGTTTGCAATTTAACCATGGATCGCCTTACAAATGAACAACGCTTGCAAATTATTGAATTTTACTATCAAAATTCGTGCTCGGTTCGAAATGTTCATCGCGCGCTGCTTCCATTTTATGATCGGCATTCTCGACCTTCTGAGCAGACTATTCGGAAGATTGTGACCAAATTTCGCACCAAATTTACTTTGTTGGACATTAAACCACCAACACGTTTACGTACTGTGCGTAGTGAAGAAAATATTGCGGCCGTATCAGCTAGTGTGACAGAAGACCGCGAAATGTCGATTCGGCGCCGTCCCCAGCAGTTAGGCCTTTGTTACAGCACTACGTGGAAAATTTTGCGGAAGGATTTGGGCGTAAAGCCTTTTAAGATACAGCTGGTGCAAGAACTAAAGCCAGCCGACCTACCACAACGCCGAATTTTTGGTGAATGGGCTCTTGGAAAGCTGGCCGAGGATCCGCTTTTTTATCGAAAAATTGTGTTCAGCGATGAGGCTCATTTTTGGTTGAATGGGTACGTAAATAAGCAAAATTGCCGCATTTGGAGTGAAGATCAGCCAGAAGCATTGCAACAGCTACCAATGCATCCCGAAAAAGCCACTGTTTGGTGCGGTTTATGGGCCGGCGGCATTATTGGGCCATATTTCTTCAAAGATGATGCGAATCGCAGCGTTACTGTCAATGGTGAACGCTACCGAGCGATGATAACAAACTTTTTTTTGCCCGAAATGGAAGTTCTTGACTTGCATGATATGTGGTTTCAACAAGACGGTGCCACATGCCACACAGCACGCGAAACAATGGCGCAATTGCGAGGCGAGTTTGGTGAACAGTTAATTTCACGTTTCGGGCCGGTCAATTGGCCGCCTAGATCGTGCGATTTGACACCATTAGATTATTTTTTGTGGGGGTATGCCAAGGCTAATGTGTATAGGGACAAGCCCGCTTCGATTGACGCACTGGAAGCCAACATCCATGCATTCATTCGTGAGATACTGGCCGATATGTGTGAAAGAGTATGCCAAAATTGAACTCAGCGGATGGGCTACCTGAGACGCAGCCGCGGTCAACATTTGCATGAAATTATCTTTAAACATTAAATTGCAAGGTTCAAACTATCGATTCAAATAAATATTTCATTCATTTTTTCGAATTTTTTGTGTTTTTTTTTAAAAAAAAGTTCTAAACCTCTTAAAAAATCACCCTTTATATAAGTTTTGAACCACATTAAACGCATTTTTCACTTCGTGCATATTTGACGCTGACAATAGTACTGAGGGCTGTATTGTTACCGCACATTTGTGCAGCGCTTTTATTGCTAGAACCCACATAAATACCTACAGATGTTGCGTTAATATCACCTACAAGTTTACAAGTCCAAGCTAAATCCTAAAGAATCTTTTAAACATAAATCAGAATACTATTGATAATTTTTAGCGCCAGCGTCAAATTTTACAGAGCACAGTGACTGTATAAAATGATCCATTGTGATCTACAAAATATGAGATTAGAAATGATTAGTGATAAGGCCCAATATCAAAATGTCTAGCACTGCTATGTTCAATTTGAATCGTGGTTGAGACGCCTTTATTGTAAATATGCAAACCACGATATCTACTAATAATCATTTTTAGTGTCCAGGAACATTTTGTCCAATTCACAATGGCAAAATTTTCCATAGAAAATTGCATATTGTGACCTACAAAAATTGAAAAGTAGCTTGGCTTATGAGAGCAATGAATTTAGAATGACGATAGAAAACGCAACAAATAAAACAAGAAATGTAGTAGGTACACTTTCCCATCATTTAAATAATTTGTTACAATTCAGACTCAACACCGTCCTGATTCTTCTACACGGAATTCTTTTGTAAAATAGTAAAAATTGTATAATTTAATCGAAAACGAAATTTGCGTCTCCCACCCGCCCAGAATAGTTGTACCTATTGCCTGTTGCGGAAGCAATCGTGTCATATACATATGTTTTTATTTACGTCATACTCTAGTGCATCCCATAAGACCGTGCGTCATTTGGCCAGTTGGTTTTGGTGTAAACCATCCCATGAGCATCAATCAAGCAGTGTTTTCCAGTGTTTACTAACATCAATTTATTACGAATGCCATTGGCAGTGGCTGACCTTTTATATGATCAGGACTGTCATACTCGAAAACTGTCAGAAGCAGTAAACTCTTCATTTAGCGTATTCCCACAGATGTCATGTGCATTTCAATTGCACGAAGATGATGTATATAATAGCACAGGCTGTTTTTCAAATACAGTTTTTGTTCTTATAACTGTGTATGGACTACATATACTGTAAATTATTTTGTAGATGCAGTATTTTTGGCAAAAATGTATTTATATTCTGGGGGAAGTAAAACACATATCAAAATGTGCTGCGTGGGCGATGTGGCCCAGTCCGATGGACGATAAATTACAAAATTGAAATCAAATTCAAATTCAAATCTTTATTTAATATTCTTTACACAGTAAGATACAATATCTTGTTTAGTTGTGCAAGAGATCATCAAGACTGAGTAGGGAAATTCGCCTAAAATTTAAAATTTCGGCACCAAGTGTTTTCAAGGGAAATTCAGAAAAAAAAGAGAACGACGAACAGTAGCATAGTGAATACCGAACAATAGAAAGCCAAAGCCAAGTGATCCGTGAACTTTTCAATATTGAATAAACTCTTCCTTTGTACTCTAGGTGAAATGTATGAGTGGGTCTCTTCTCAAAAGAATATTAAACAATTTCTTTTGTGTTTTCCCACCTTAAACTGACACAAGAGATGAACTGGAAATCGTTCGACAAAGCGAACCCAACTGTATCTACCAAAAACATATTTTTTCCATAGACAAAAACATTTAAAAGCAATTTAACTAGGGGTCCAGCATTTTTGGAAGACACGAAGGTAAAGGGAGCAAAAATATGATCATAGAAAACTCGGCTTCATAGCTGTTTGCAGTGGTTAAATGTGAATGTTATTTATAGATTACTAGCTAAAGTAATTCTATCATTGTCCTTAACTTTAAGACATCTATACTGGGTATGCAAAAATGTATCAGGTTTTGTTGATTCTACAACTGAAAGAATGCAGCGAAAAAAATAACTCCCCATTATGAATATAGAATACAAACCCTGAAAATGCGACAGGAGTTGCAATTTACGTTCGTCTTGCTTATAATCAGTTTAAACCGTCCTTGTAAATATTCGGAAGATCATAATGGATATCTCTATCGTTAAATTTAATTCGAAAAATGATCCTGAACATTTTTGAAAATAGTTGAAAAGATGAATCCAGATGTCATTAAAAAAAAATTGTATACCATCCCTGGTAAGTCAATAAAAGCAGGCGATTTCTACACGATTTCTCCCTTATTATGCAATCTATTAACTTGGCAGCCCACAAATCATGACACACTTTATCGTAACGATAATTTAGCAAATGCAGACCCACTTACGCCATCGATGCACTCGGTGAACCTTGAAAATATCACAAGGCATTGTTAAACATTTTGTTTTGCAAGGAGATTACGTAACTTGAGAGAAAGAGGCACACTACATTTCATAACATAATTATCAGTGTGGGCTCTTGTAAACGATACTCGATATGGAATTTTAAATGTCAAAGGAAACGAAAATTACAAAGGAACAAACGAGTGGGAACAACCAAAGCCGATTAGTGTAACATCAGTTATTGCATAAGTGCAAAACCGAGGTTGAGCTCATTTCTTAATCATCATTTCAAGCGCATTCTGAGAGCAGGCATAAGCACGACGAATCCAACTCAACCGAAATTTTCCGCCCCATGATGTTAAATTAATGTTTTAAACACATTTCGTTTACGTTGTTTGAAATGCGACCACCCGCGCAGGGATAGGCCGATGCGATGCACAACGAAAAGGGTTTGAATTATCGATCTAAAGTGAAGAAAAATAAAATGAAAACGTGGAAACAGAAACTTTTCGTATGTATAAATGTTTCTTTTTTGCTCTAAGAAAAGAGAACTGTAACCAACACTTGTGCGAGTAAATACCAAAAATACGAGAACACTTCTCGCCAACTCATACAGTTGTGTAATGTAAAATATACATGAGAGTGCCTACACCGCAAGACAACGAATTCGTCCTTGGTATGGGTGGACAATGTTTGAACACATGTGTGCGTGTGAATAATTTGTGTAACCAAACATAAAAAAATTATCCCATTTTTACACTCAAACAGTGGATAGGGTATTCCAGAGATACCCACCCGGATTAATTCGCTGGAAATTAGATACAGGAGTCCTGCCATTCCCAGAGAAACAGTCTCTCATTGAAGCTTTTTCCCATCACGACATGAAAGCTTTTGTATTTCTCTTCTTTTTTTTTATAAAAACTCCGTCTTCGTTACTCGCATAAAGTAATCTTTTTAATATTTCACCACAGAATGGAGAAAACAAAGAAAATATGAATCCTGCAAAACTTGCATAACTTGTAAAGCTTGTACCTATATATCCCATTGTTAAGAGAGTGGAAGCGTTGACGTTTGGTAACGAACGAAACAGGGATGTATGAGAGTTTTGGTTGCGCAAACAAAACGTTTAAATAATATCCTAGCCCTTCAGTTTTTTTCAGTTTTAAAAGTTATTTTTTTAGCCTCCAAAAGCAATGATTGGACACTAAGATTTTGCTTTAATTTTAAAATTATTTTGAGCTGCTTAAATCTGGCGGCACCTTAAAAATACACTTGTCTTTTAAAAGTCAACTCTATATTGATATTTATAGACAATCATTGCAAGCGGCTCACGTCATCGGCGCTTTTACTCGCATCCTGTCAGAAATGCCTCAATTTAGATTATTTTTAGATTACTGATGGATAGCAAATAGAGCTTCTCGAAATCTGATTGATGCTGTGAAATTGACTAAGTCCTAAACAAACATCTAATGATTGATGTATGTCAACAATTATTACTCCCTACCAATGTTGACACACATAACGAGAAGCATCGATACCACTTAGTTGATTACTTTATTGAAACTGTTGGCAATTATATCTGAGGCTCTGATACATTGATATAGAAGAATGCCTTTAGGGGAATTTTTGAGTCACAGCTTTACGACAGCAGAAATTGCTAGTAATTAGTGTTCTTTACATATATGTTCTACCTCCTATGTAAGACTGATGGTAAGGTTTTTTTAATTTCCCTTTGGAAACTAACTAACTAATTTACTCAAACCAATCCAACCCTTGTGGTGATTTTAGCTGTCAGGTTGATTAAATTAATTTGTTCAACCATTTCTTTCTAAAAATGTGTCTACCTCTTCCCATATTTTTTATATCTTTAAACCTTCAACAAATTGCCTTCTGCGTTTTTGCTTTTTTTCGTTTCCCCCGCCAATAACAACTTCCTAATTGACAGCACAACTTCTTTGAATGTCAGAAAAAAAAAAAACTCTTCTTGTTTCTACTTTGTAAACATGGACGAAGTATCGTTGAAGGGTACTCTTGGATTCATTTTTGACACGACATAAATTACTTAAGTAAATATTTGAGTGGAGTTAGACAAACTGTCTGTCTCTATGATGAGCAATACAGCGGTTGTCAGCAAGGGGTTTCAAACTGCAAATTACTTATAACAAAGGCTCATCGATATCAATTAACATGATGAATTAATCGGCGCACATTGTTAAACAAACGGTGCGTCAGCAACCCAGTCAAGCGGTCTCTTAAAATAGATTTTATTAAAAATGACGCTTAAAATGGGATCAACTTGTATATACGCGCGCGCGTGAACTTTTATTGAAACTATAAACTGCGATAAAAAAAAAAAACTACGTCAGTATAAATATAATCGGGGATTTTTGTAGCTACGCCGGCCGGCGGCTCTTATGCATTCGTATGCCGCAATTTGGACTCTGAAAAAAGATTTGATTTTTAATTAGAATCACGAGACTTTTTTGTAAGACAATATTCTTAAATGCAATGCGCGTTATTTATAATATTTTTTTTAATTTTAACGAACAGAAGGCTTGACAGTTGCTTTTCAACAACATTTTTTTCAATACAATAAGTCGTTTTTATGCGAAAATAGGATGCTTATGACTTCGCTTATGACATATCAATAGTAAAAAAATGATGGCCTGACTGCAGTCATATGACTTTTCAGAAGAAAATTTTGTTTTTTGACTGCGGCTACTCCATTTGAGAGGTCATATTTTGTTTGTGTACCTTTATTCTTGTCGCTCTCATAACATGGTTATTTTTCGGTCGAATGTTCTCAACCTGCGTGAATAATAAAAACGCTGTGACAGATCAACTAGTCATATACAAATCTATGTGGAAAGTCATACGATTTTTATTTATCATGTGAAATATCGATTTAGACAATTCAAATGCGAACATTATACGCAGATCGATCTGCAATGAAAAAATGTTTCCATTTGTAGATCAAGTGGTGAAAGCCAAGAATGAATTTACGAACGGATGTTTCTTTCTCATGTTCTGCTTTAGACGTGTGCTGTATAGCAAAAAAAGGTAAATTTCACCTTTATGACATACAAGTGACAGTTCGGAGAAAATGTTGACAGTAAGCGCTGCGTCTGATACTTTTGTAGCAAACGTAACAAAATAACAATAAAACGAAAATTACATATGTTTATTCTATTTGGCATGTAAAAAACTATACATTTCGTAGTAATTTAAATGAAAAAATTGCTTGAACAAAGACAAAGTGATTCCAGAAATTTTTTTTTTTCTGGTTCAACGGACAGTCAGAATTGACTTTTAAATGAATTTGAGTGACCTCCTAATTTGTTGCCCATTAAAATAGTTTGTTCTTCCTCTGTTTTCAATCAAATGACAAATGGACTGTGGAAAGAATTTTGATGATTTTTTGTTCGTTGTTTATGAATATGTTTTTTTTTTTTTTTTTTTCTTTATTTAAGAATGCTGCCAATTGGATTTGATTTATTTGATGTATTTTTTGAGCCAAATTCGACATTGTATGGTTTTGAAACTGACCCTCATTAAAAGACTGCGGAAAGAATTCCATTTTCTGTTAATTGCAAATATGACACTAGATACTACATTTAAAAAGTGCTGCCAGTTTTATTTAGTTGTCTTCGCTATATTATATTTAATTTTTTAATCGTTCCTCTGGAAAATATTTCAACAATCTCTATAGATGTTTCCATTGAGTGAAGCAGATTTATTATAACATTTCTATCGACATTGAAATGAGCTGTCAGAATTGCAAATGTAGTCTCCAACAATCTACGTTCACTTTCTACATTTAAATGTTGGTAACACTAAAATGTTTTTAGCTAGAGAAGAAATTGCTGAATGACGTGCTGAATTGCATATAAATTGCATGTTTAAAGGGAAGTTCTGTACCTTGGGCTATATTATTTGCTCCACAGATGGCGTCCTAAAATATTGATTGTATGGGTCGCTTTTAATTCCGAGAATTTTTTCTCGCCAAAGTCAATGTTACTTGTCGCTTGCTCAACGCTTCGCTGGAGTTTTTAATTAACTATTGTTTTGTAGTTTCGGCTTCGAAATGAACTCATAAAATTCCACGTCACCTTATACTATTTATATAATAATATTGTAGTAATATCGTATCTCCCGACTATTTGAAAAATTGCATAACCTCAAATATAAAGGAAAATATGCAATCCCACAAAATATAGCAAAAGTTTAATCTTAAAAAAGTGCTATCTGTTCAGTTCTCTTTTCCGAGTGGATGTCATATTTCAGGTGCTCAAAGAATCATTTTGCAATGGATGGCAAACTTTTCCAGAAATATAAAGCAGACAATTTAATTCGATGATGTAACAGGTTTCAAAAAATATTGTATGATACTAATTTTCAATTAAAATTATTGAATACAAACTTGTACAAAAATTGAACAGGCATAGAGAAGCTCCAACTAGTGTAAATAAATTTGAATTTATTGCTCCAACGCTACTAGCGAGCGCCAAAGATTTTTTCAAAGGTGGTTTCAAAAATCATCGTCCAAGATTAGTGTTCTGGAGCAACCAGCTTTCGGGAGACCCTTAAAAAACTACGCCCAGTTCTCATAAGCCTACCAATAGTATGTACATGTGGTCACTCTACAATGTCCGTTACATTCAAAAGATATATCCCATTGCATTAGCAATCACTTTATGTAATTCGAAAAGCCGTAAAAAATATACAAAATGCTATAAAAAATTACGACTTCCCGAATTCGAAAGATATTCCTCCCTTATCGTGTGTGTTCTTACTTCGTTGTGTTACATAACGATAAAGTGTTCACCCCAAGAGAGAAAGAAAAGAAAAAAAAAAAAATTCCTAAGGACGTGTTCCCCACAATGAACCATGCATAAGGATTATCTATTCGTATAATTAAATTCAGCGCCCATTAAGGAAAATTCGTCTAATCTTAAATTAAAAAGAAATTCACTTATAATTAGGAAAACCAATAGAAGGACCCACGGATTGTCCTCTTTTTATCCCATTTATTCGCTTTTCACCCTTAGTCTCGCGCTCTCTTGGTCTAACTCTCCCTCTCCCTCTCTTTCTTTCTTTCGTTCTATCGTTCTTGGCGATTGTAGTCTCCTTTAACGCATACTGTGATACATTTTTCTTTTTAAACCATGACGTAACAACAATGCTCATTGATTTATTTCTTCTCTTTGTGTTATTTTTTTAGAGGGATCAAAAAATATCCCCCAAGTAAATTTTTTTCTTCCAGAACTCTACCTTGTTCCTGTACATGTGTGTGAATTTTAAAATACATATTTTAATTATGTAGATGGGACAGATTTGTAAAACGATTTGAATAACTCCATCAAATGAGTACTTGAGGGTGGAAAAGCTTGAGGGATGGGAAATTTGTATGGGAAATTTCGCATAGTCGAGGAAAATTCAGGTAACACTTGGGGATATTTATTGAACTTGTTTAAAAGTAACAAATCGAGTACTCACCCCAACTGGATCCTGTCCGTCCGAGGCATTGACTAGTTTCACTGTTCCATAGGAATGTCCTGAAGCCCTCCCATTTGCCCATTTTTACTGGAGGGGAGTAATATTGTTCTGCGATTTTCTTATCGGCCATTTTGGTTTTTTTTTTTTTTTTCTTTTTTCTTTTTTACTTGTCTATTACTTTATTTGAAGGGTATATTTAACTGTCTTTTTGAGTCTCTGTTTGTTGGAATCAACGAATTAAAGGAGGATTTCCGGAAATTCGGGGAAAGGTGACGACAACGGCGGCGGCAACTGCGGTGACAGCGATGAGTTGATAGAGAAGTTAGGGATCAAGTTAAATTAAAGAACTTAAAACAAATCTAAACTCCCGTTTCGTCTTTTCTTTTTCGTTAGAGAATAATTTTACTATCCATGTAACGGATCAAATTCGGAACTACCACCACACTTGTAATTGATCTATATATGTATACAGAGATATTTATATGTGTATGGGTGAAGAGAAAAAGAAGAAGAAGAAAATAGCTTTACTTTAGTGGAATACACTTATCCTGAAAAGGAAGAAGAAAAGAAGAAGGGGTTTAAGAATAAAGAAAAGTTTTACTACAAAGGCAAAAAAAAAACACAAAAAGAACTATCTATCGTTACTAAGCACAAAAATAGTCTCAAAAATATCCTTAATATTGCGTTTTCATTATTTTTTCGTATTTTTTGTGTATTCCCGAATCGATATAATAGGTATCCTTTGAGGTTATGAAATCTCGTGTAACACTTTTTCCGTCACAGAACACTTGAATCGATTTTTTTTTTCTGATAAATAAATTTACTTGGTAAAAATTTGCATTCACCAACTCAAAAGGACACTTAATTAGCTGAGATGAGAGATGAATATTTTTTCACTCATCATTCACGGTATCGTCGCTAGAAACGTCTATTGTCAGCAGGCTCACCACACAACTTGTCGTCTTTTCGGTAGACCGTTATGTAACTCTTGTTTTTGCGGGGCCTTCAATTTGCCGTGAATCGGATTTTCGTGTCGCTCCGTTTCGCCGTTGTATCACTATCTGTGTGTGTATGTTAATGCCTCTCTTCCACTTGGCGGTACCTCACGGCGAGAGCGGAAGGACCCAACAGAAAGCTTTTGTCTCCGTTCGATTGTTTCTTCACAATTGGAAAATGAGAGAGTTTAACTCGGAAAGCTTTTCGTCTTAGCGTGGAAGCTTTTGCAGAAATACGTTCCTACTTTCTATGCTTGGGATTGGGATATTTGGGGGTATATTTTGTTGTTGTTGTAGGGCTTGTGAAGGGAAGTTGGGTCCTTCAAGGATACTGCCATGTTGGTATACGCTTTTCGAAATGTAGAGTCATCTCGTTCTGCCGTCGAACAATGGAAAGAGAAAATTGTTGGTCCTTTTTCGGTGTGGACACACGCACACAGATAGTATTACTGTAGGTTCTTTTTTTTTCAGATACGCGCACACATCCAACAAAAAGCTGTTCAACTCAAGAAAATTGTTACAAAATCAGTTTTTTTTTTCTTTCCCCCATAAGTTTTTCGTTAGTTTCTTTTGTTGAAAAAAAAAAAAAAAAAATGAAGAAATGGTAACGTTTTAAATTTACCCAGCAATCACACTCTTCACACAAATGTTTCACTAAAATTCTTATCAACCGGAGTTTTCCATCGTCCTTTGGCTTCTACTTTTCACTCACAGGACTTTACTTTTTCCGCGGAGACGGTTAATGGTTCTCTGTTCTTTGTTCACTTACTGTGTTGAATTTTATTGAAAAACTGCGTGGAACTGTGTTCTTTTCTTTTTCTTACAGAAGCGGAACAAAATGTTCTTCGGATTTTCTGATTGAAAATTTGAATTATTTTTGTGAACTTTTCTTTTGCAGTTTGACCAGTTCCACTTCCACAGTTAAAATGCCACTGATAGAGCCCAGCTACTGTAAGAAATCAGCGAAAAGTTTTCGTTGCCGATTCTACTTGGTGGTTGGTTTTGTTGGCTGTTGGGAAAGCCATAAGAGAAAAGCTTTGGAATAGCAAATCGAATAGAATTGTGTGTAAGCTCTGAAATGGTGTTTCCATTTTTTCCATTGAGGAGGGCGTGTGGCGAGGGATGTTGTCCAGAGACTATCAAAGAATGCTGTATGTGTGCGAGGGTAGACTGAATCGATTTTGTTTCGGGGTGGCTGGAAGTAATAGGAGTGGAAAAATGAATTGCCCAAGGAAAGCAGAGCATCAGAAACTGTTTGAGCGTTTGAGTTTTTTTTTTTAAAGAATTTATTCTTGATACGGTTGGTTTCATCAAAAATTCGTTGGAAATTTTAGAATTTTAAGTCTCATTTGAAAGCATTAAAGTCGCATCTTACGGAATCTGTTTTAAAAATGATATTTTCAGTTCAGCTTGACTTTAATATTAAAAATACAAAAAAAAAACTAACTAATAGCTCGTTGGTTGTGTATGAGACGAGGATTTCATTGGCTCTAGCGAGTATTGGCCTAAGTTTACTTCCAACGGGATCTCAAAAATTCGCGTGTACATATTTTACAAAGTCGTTATTTCTGAGAAGTGCTTTTGCCTTTTCCTTTGTCCATTCTACAAGGGAAGTTCCTATTCTCTGAAGTACTAAGAATTATATTGGCTGGAAGTGTACATTTTTTTTCGCTTCAAATGTCAAATAAGCAAATGAAATATTCAAACAATTACAAACAATAAATAAACAATTAAAAAAACTTACTGCTCACCTAAAATAATTTCAATATGTCTTCAGAAAAATAAGTAAACTGCACAAACAGTTAAAGTCCTTCTTGCGAGATTTGTATTGAATCCTCTTTCACCACTGACCATCAGTGGTTTTCAGTTTTTCACGGACTTCATGTTCAATAAAGTTCTTTGTCAGTCAAAATGATCGTGTCAGACCTTTTTTTTTTGCTAAACATTCTGTAAAATATATTCCGACTTTGATTTCGACTGCGTTAAAAACCACGTCAACTAGATTTGAAAATTTTTTGAAAATAATTCAACTGTGGCGTTTCAATTTCCATGTGCTGCTGCAAAGTGATGCGATTCGATCGAGACTCCTGTGCTGTTTCAAATGCACTTTATGATCTCAGTATAACCCAGTCCGCTTGTCGAGCTCTCAACTATTTTGCCCTAGACTTCAAAAAGGCCCTTCACCATTTTTCAACGCGCAGTTTAATGGCAACTGGTTTAACCATACAGTCCATCGACCATTCAGCCATGCATTCACCGCTGGAAATAACCTCGAGAAAGGCGAACATCAAACTTGCCTCCGTTCCAGCATTCCTATGCCGATTACTAGCTTCCACGCGCATGTATCCTCCAAAAGGAGATTACAAAACTTTTATTGATTGATTCGATGCGGCGAACAACGGGCGGACGAGCGGCGACAACACTGAAAATCGTTGTTCGCTCCCACTATATGCATCTTGTGAGTTCCACACATACCTATAGATACGTAACCAACGCACGTGAGTACACCCATGGGCACACAGCACACACGAGAGGTTTTCCTTGTTCCGATCATGCGCATCCGCATCGAAGAAAAGTCTCCTGTGGCAAGGGAGTATAAGCCATCTCGCACTCAAAAGGGTTGATTTCTGTACTCTTTTTGTTCTATTTTTTTCTTCATAACCTCAACGACGAACCAAGTATAGGAAACAATAGGAAACAAGCATAGGAATGTGTAGAAGGAAAAGGATTTCTCGAGATCGACCTCGTTTTTTGGTTAAGCGCTGTGGCTGGTGGAAGCTTGCGTTCGATGAAACAGAGGGAGGGCCAGCTTCCTGTCTTTGTCTTGAGAAAAATTTGCATTTTTGCTTTAGACCAGTTTGGCAAAAAGGAAATTTCTGGTATGGTCGCTCTCCAGGAGAGTAGTTTTTTGCTGGTACCACGTGATGCTGGGGCAAAACCCTCACGACCCCTTTACGATGTTACGTCATACCTCAGCTGTTACGTTGTCAAAGTTAAATATATATTCGCCCACGCCTTGCAATCGGGACGGTAGTATAGCAGCTGGGGTGTGTGTTTCAGAGCTTAACCCCTGAATACAAAGACTATCGACTAACATGGTTTAACACTTATGGCTCCCTCTAGTTGTGTTTAGCGCATTCAAGTAAGGCTTCTGCTGCAGGGTAGTACTCACACTAGAACCAGGCAAATACGTATGTAGGTACTCCTGGTTAGTTTTGTGTGTGTTCTTCGGGTGTTACTGGCTGTCGCTGTGGTAAGGCAGTGATATTGGGGGTTCTAGCATTCTTTTCAAGGAAATTTAAAAATAATTGCTCACTGGTGGTGGTGGCTGGATATCAGTCCCTACCACTGAAAGAATGAATCAAACTGAGGCATTCTTGAGGCGCAACTGACAGAGGGACATGTGCACTTGAGAGGAATTTAATTCCCAGGAGGTTTTTATATTCTAATTTCCTTTTTTACTGATGACAATTGTGGCATACTTGCTGTTTTTTTTATTTTTATTTGTGCAATGCATTGTGTAACTGCGGTAATGGGAATGCAAAAGAGAAACGTGAAGCTTTGTGATGAGGGTCATTGAGTATGCTGTTGCTTAGCTTTCATACAACCATTTGCAAACGAAGCGGCAATTAGAGGAAAGATAGTTGGGGACATAGCTATAGAAATACCTTCGAGGGGGAGCTTGAGCTAGTTTGTAATTTCCAGCTGTAATTGCCCCTGAAACTATGTGCGACTGGTGCATTAATGAGTTTAGTCCCCGACCTGTCATTAGCGTTGCATATTTTTGCGAGATGTGATTTGATTCGAGTAGAAAAGCAACTGATTAGAATTTTTGAAGAGACCTTTCACTGGTAGCTTGGAACTGCAGTTTTAAGTCGCCTTTAAAAGACGCATTTTCTCCTTCGTTGTTGTCCATAAAAATCGTTGATTTTGCAGCAGCACATAGTCGCCTGCGTAGAGGAAAATTAAAATAAATATCTGCTGGCAAATTAGCATTAGTGCTGCGTAGGCCTACATTTTAGGCCTACAAAATGATCCACAAGTAAATGTAAACAAATGAATATCCATTGACAGAAATTTATAACAGATTGGTTCCAAATTGTTGCAGAATGCTTTCAAAACTTTTTAAAGTGTTAAGTATTCTCCGTACTCTTCGTGTAAAACTTCCTCGAAGTGAGACCCTCGAAATATGCTTCTAGACGTGGTCTAAAATGTTCAATAAACACCCAAAAACTCGTACAAATTTGATGACATTCCATGGAGGCTGTACGAAGTCAGTGGTTGTTCAAAATGTTGGCGAGTTTGTTCTGCAATGTGCCGAAAGTCGTGACTAAAGTTTTAAGAAGTTTAATTTTAGGATCCGACTGAAATCTCCTTCCAGAATGTTTGGAAAATCTTCCAAATTTTTGGTCAACTTCGTACACACTTCAAACATTTGAAAAATATCAGAATTTGTATCAAAAATTTGTTTAAATAATGCCCCAATCAAAATTAAAGATTTGCCAAATTTTATTCCAAAATTATGCCATGATTGGTTGGAGAATTTTCGAAACATGCTACTGAATTTTCCGAGCACCTTCAGTTATGCCGAAGAATGTGGAGCAATTATATAAATAAACCTTAAAACTTCCGCCCTCTGGTGGTAGTGTCTCGGCTGTGTCTCCAAATAAATATGAACGCAAGGCAAAGTGCTGTCGTTCGCTTCTGTGGCCTTGTTGTTTAAAAAACTTTTACTATTTCGCAAACATCCCTTCACTTACACTCGCATCCATCGTCACATTATACCGGACTACACTTTTGTTTAGTCACTATTCCAACATCCGCATACTGAGATAAAATCGGTGCATCCCTCCACCTCGCCCTTGTCATACCTATTACAACCCGTATATACAAAGCCAATCCACTCCATTACATTTCTCGTAAATATTGCTTCATGCTTCCTCACTGCCAAGTGGCCTACATAAAATCTGAGGTAAACTACCATATTCCCGACAAGAACCGGACCTATTACGCAAATGCCAGCGGATATCAGTGTGCGAAGTGCAGGTATGCGATTGCAATACTTGCCGTTTGGCCTAAATATTGTGTCAGCAAGACGACTTTGCAATTATCCAGCAGCCCTTGCGTATGCACCGCACGCTTGGACGACACATACAGGATGGGGGTGTAGCATAGAACCATATCCAAGGCGTCACAGCCATTTTGGTGCCAACAAATTTTCGGAAATGTCTCGAACGTCCGCCAAACAGAGGATTACAATCGAATTGACCCACTTTGCCTGTTCGTAATCTGATTCATTGCCAAAAGGAGTTGGTTTCTTATTTTTGTGTCCCCCAAATTCGCATCCCAAGAACAGCAGAAAATTGCGAAGAAGAACTACTTAAGTTTATTTGGTTATAATAAATTAATTTACAGCTATGAGATGAGCGGAAGACAATATCTGGTGCGTTCAGTATTCAATCGTCACACACTTGGTCTTGAGGTATTCGTTGAGTGCCTCCTGGCCAAGGTCCTTGCCGAAGCCACTCTGTTTGAAGCCACCGAAGGGCGCCCCCACGTCAGTCTTGTTGTAAACATTTACAAATACAGTACCGGCTTCAATGCGATCAGCGAAGGCGAGGGCTTTTCCGATGTCGCGAGTGAAGACACCCGAGGCGAGGCCGTACTCGGTGCGGTTGGCCCGCTTCATTACGGAATCGATGTCGGACCCATTGAATTTTGACACAATCATGATGGGGCCGAACGATTCCTCGTTCGCAATGAACATGTGGTCCTCGACGTCGGTGAAGACTGTCGGTAGGAAGAAGAAGCCCTTGGTGTTTGGCACTTGCTTGCCACCGTAGACCAGGGTGGCTCCCTCCTTAACTCCTATCTCAGCGAATTCAATCAGCTTTTCAAAGTGAGCCCTGTGATTCTGGGGTCCGTGCGCTGTGGACCGGTTGAGGGGATCTCCAATGGTCATTGTGCGAAGGTCTTTGACCACACGGCGAATGAACTCGTCGTGGATCTTATCTTCTACAAAGAGCCGGCCAGCGGCAATACAGTTCTCGCCTTTGTTGAAGAACACCGACGACATGCCCTGTAGAGAGGAGAGAACAAATCTCAGAATGCTGTCTTGGTGGGAGGAAGTATGTTTGAAGAACTTACATGCTTGACAGCCTTGTCGAGGTCGCAGTCGGCAAAGATGACCAGTGGGCTCTTTCCGCCCAACTCCAGGGAGCACTTTTTGATGTTGGAATCTGCGCAAGACTTCATGATGGTCTTTCCAATGGGTGTCGATCCGGTGAAGCCCAACTTCCTCACCAGAGGATGGTCAGCAATGGCCTGGCCAGCTTCGCCACCCCTGCCGGGTACTACGTTGATCACACCCGGTGGGAAGCCGGCTTTCACCGACAGCTCTGCGAACTTCAAAGCAGTTAGCGGGCTGACCTGGGCAGGTTTAATGATGCAGGTGTTGCCAGCTGCAATGCACGCAGCCATCTTCCACGACAGCATCATAAGTGGGTAGTTCCACGGAGTGATCAAGCCGCATACACTGAAAGCAAACAACACAGATTAACCAAGGTATGAACAGCTATTGAGGCGTGTTGACCTACCCAATGGGTTCCTTCTTCGTGAAAGTGAGTACGTTGTTCGGTCTTGCGGGATTCACTGGGATCGTGCTGCCTTGAATCTTATCGCACCAACCGGCATAGTATCGCCAAGCATCTATTGACATGCCTACGTGAGTCTTCAAGGCCAAGGTGTACACTGCTCCTGAGTCGACAGCTTCTATGGTGGCCAGCTCCTCCTTATGTTGCTCCATCAGGTCGGCCAACTTCAACATTATCAGTCCTCGCTGCCTGGCTGAAACCTGCTTCCACGAGCCATGGAAAGCCTTGTGAGCGGCTTGCACAGCTAGATCCACGTCCTTCTTTGAGGCACAGGCCACTTTGCATAGCTCCTCGGCGTTGGTGGGGTTGACGATCTCCAACGTTCGCCGGCCTTCGGCATCGACAAACTTTCCGTCAATAAACATCTGAGTGGGCACCGGGATCTCCCTCTTGTTTGCGTGCATAACAAAACCGTCGAAGTACACTTTTATGTTGGAGCCCAGGCTGCCCTGTCGCAGAGCTTTGACAATTTCCAAGAAGAACTCGTCAAACACCGGCGCCATGAAGACCGCTTCGTTCTCGAGTGGCACATCAAAGGCGTCCTTACATTCCTCAACCAAGCGAACCACATCCATGGATCCCGCTCCTGAGGCGAAGAAATCAGTCTCGCCCTCAATGGGCGCCTTCAAAATCGAGTTCCAAATGCCGCGCAGAACCTCTTTCTTGCTGAGCTCGTCCTCGGTTATGTCGCTGATCTGCTGTCCCTGAGCCTGGTTGAACCAATCCCCGGCTGCGATCATCTTGGAACCCTTCTTCACGCGCCTCACGTTGACAAAGGCACCATCAGTTCCCTCAATAAGTAGGCCATCCTCATGCACATAGGCTGGCTTCTTCAAGCCTTTCAGTCGCAGCGAACGGCCCTTCACTGGTCCCGCCGAGTAGATGTGCGCACCGAAAAGACGAATTTTCTCCTCCACCCCATCGTCGCCCTCGACAACGGCAATCGCTCCCGGCACCGAGTCCAAGCCGCGGATAAAGTTGAAAATCCTCTCCGCCGACTGGTTAAGATTAATCACTTGATTCTCCTCCTTAAACATGGCTGGGTCATAGGTAGCGCCAATTTCGGTTTGCACAATTTTGGGTGCCACTCCACTGGCGACCAAGTCTACAGCTTCCCGCATCGACTTGACACCCTCGGGGTAGAGAAACCGCTTGTAAATCGTGTCCAATGTATCTGTCGACTCGAGGGGGCATTGCTTTTGCAATAGCACTGGACCCGTGTCCAGGCCGTCATCGGCCCAGAAGATTGAAAAACCAGCAATGTCATCGCCCTCAATCATTGTCCAGGAGATGGCGCTAGCACCGCGATGCCGGGGCAATATGGACGGATGGTAGCAAATGCTGCCCAACTCTGCACCGTCGATCACCTCCATTGGAATGAATTGCGAACAATAGGGCAGGACGTTCAGGGTTGCTCCGATGGACTTGTACTTTTCCAAAACCTCTGGAATGGCAACGCCTTTCCGGCGCCATGATGCGAATTTAAAAACTGGAATATCGTAACGTTTGGCTGTGGCGGCAAGGATATCCTCACGGCTGCCCTTGTCGGGAATGGTGAAAACACCTGCGATGGTATACTTCTTATCGAGCAGGAGCTCCAAGACGTCGGCGGCGAAGTTGCTCTGGCCGATGATGGCGAGACGGAGGTTTTGCTGGAAAGGCAAAATGACATTTTTTTAATTTTAATACATAGCCCGATTTTGGGAATTTATGCATTCGAGCCGAACTCGTTTGATTGTGAAAGAAGGGGCAACACATTTTCTAAATAAAACTAGGATTTGAAAAAGCTACAAGTTGGCCCTTTTTTAAAGGCGTTTGAATAGATAAGGAGTTGCAATTAAATGTACTTTCTTTTGACTTTTCAATTATATTCCGACCGCCATCTGTTGGGCATTTGTAGCAGTCACTTGAAGCAACAGATGGCGGTAGTGGTGTTATAGATCGTTTGTTTGAGGCAAAAATTGATTGACCTCCAAGAAAACAAAAACAAAAACTATACACGTCATTTTCGGTGATAACCAAACTGTCCGACTGATGTTTTCCCGTTTTGAAACGCACACAAAAACAATTCAAAAACACAAATCACCACAAGAAACAATTGCAACACCCAGTGACAGCCGATTGTATAACTCTTTTCTACGAACAATGACACAAACATGACAGATTACTTTTAATCGAGATGAAAAACTGGATTTTGCTTTCCGTGAAACAACAGAAATGAATTGCAAGCGCCTCATGCTGCACCAACCAATCTTCTGTACCGCATTCATCAAATGCAACATATGACTCGGGAGAAAAATATCAAAGAAAGACACACTAAACCCACAACAGACTAGGTACGAGTTGATGGAGATACTAACTGTCATTATGTCGGCGGAAGATGTAATCACGGATTGTATTTTTGTTTTTTCTTATATTTTTACTTGCTGATTATCACTGCAATGGCTCTCACGAAATTTGATTTCACTCTATGGCCAGTGTGCCAGATAGATCAGTCACAAATGGAAATGTTTCTTAGATTGTGGCTAAGCATTGAACGGCGCCTTCTATTTATTCGTTTCGAACTGTTTTGAGAGGGGTTTGGGTGCACAGAAGCGGAAATTGAACTGATAATCATTGCGTTGTGATGGTGTTTGTTATATTGATTATGTTTTAGGCTTGTTATCAGTTTAAATTTTTATTTTAATTTTTGTGTCTGGGGTGCCCCTTTTTGGGGTGAGTTTTATAAGAATTGTATTCGATTTAGTTTTTTTTTTTTAATGTTGTTGAATTGTCTAACAATTCCAGAGATAATTGGTCAGCAGACATCACGCTCAGCAGGTCCATTCCCTGCATATTTCATCATGGTTTAAGTTTAGTTGTGTCTGTGCGAGTAGCATTTAGTGGCTGTAAGCCTTTTGTAAATGGGTTTTTTGTTTATTGTTTACCTTTTACCGGTGTCGTGTTAATTCTAAGTGACAGTATTTTGTGGGAAATAAACGTTGGTCGGTGACTTGGGAGAAGTTAATAGGGTCTTGAATTGCTTTGAAAATTGAAAGTGGACCAGGAATGAGAGAGGTTTCGCAGTTGCGCACACGTTTTTGAATTTGTTTTGTTTTTTCTTATGCGAAATTCAAGTTTCAGTAAAACGAGCGCAAATTACCATCACCTTGAGTATTCATATATTTAGTAGGTTAGCTTTTTAAGAACTTTCAGTGCAACCAAATTTCCATCCGAATAGGAGTTTTTGCAACAGTCAGTACGGTGCCTAGAACTTTTTTTTGTTGATGTTGATGAAAGGGTTGCAAGCTATATTATATTTAGATAAAAAAAATAAATAAACAGCGCAATGGGCTTATAAAGTCCCATAGACCTTTTGCTGGATGGAAATTTCCTACTTAATGCCATGTCCAAATGGCCGAACTGAAGAGCTTCCTCAGTACATTTTCGCTCCAGAATCTCTGTCAGGCATTGACAAGTGTTTGAGCAGTGACGTAAGAGTGCCAATTGTATTTAATTTTAATTTGGGTCGAACTTGGAAGCAGCACCGACTTTTTGGCCATCTTTTAATGGGTGTGAATACAAATTGTCATTTCTCCTGACAATAAGGAATGGCTCCCATAAATTGGGCATAATTTACTTTTAGCTTATTCGCAGCTACACTGTAAGAAATAAAAGTTCAAAGACCATTGTGGAAGTGTATTGCTAAGATCTTATATTTATATATCTGTTGATCAGTTTATTTTACATAAATGAAAGGAATGGTTGTGCGGAACATTATTGCATGCACATTCATGGGTAAAAAATCCGTTTCAATTGCAAGAAACAGATTGGTATTGGTACAGCGACATCAATAGCAATTTTTGAAACAAAGTCACATTGCACTCTTCAGAACCACTGACTTTTAACGGCTTCCAGATCATTGGCACAGAAAAACAGCAACTTCGATCTCAGATTTAAATCATCAATTCTATACTTTTTTGAAGAAGAAGATTTTCGTTCGCCGGCACCTTCATCTGGGTATCAATACAAGTCGAATGTCGATGGAAGAATCGCCGGTGATTCGCCTGAAATGATGTGGAAGAACATTCGGAGGAAGTACATTAGCGCAACCGATTTTTTTCTCAATAATTCGTTAGTATTTAAAAGGAAAAAATGCAATCCCTCGTTCGTTATGAATTTGGGATCACCGAAAATGTCTTTTGTCTAAATCTACTACCTTTCACATAAAGTGTACCAACGTTTGTGAGGACCTTTTGCAGATGAACGAGGCGATCCGTTGGATGCTGTAGAAAGTCCTCTACGAAACCGTAAAACAAAACTTTGAGGCAGTACACTGATAAGAGTTTTTATTAGAACTAAATTACTTCTGTCTATAAGAACTAGATTATTGAACTATAGTTTATATAGAAAGCGCATTGTTTCATTCGTATCAACCCTCTCATTCCCTCTGTGCAGAAAATTGCATACATATTTAACTTGTTAATATTATTCAACTCTGTTTAATTTTTAACAAAAAGTTTATTAAACTCATTTTCGCATAAAGTGGCAGCACTGCAACCCAAAATGTAAATCCACTACCGATATCGTATATCTCATACTAATCGTTCGCTTTCCAGTTTTAACCGGATTTACTTTTTTTGACAACAGGTGCAAATGAACCACAACAATAAAAAATAAACACTAAAAATAGATCTATTGATCCGAAGTGGGTAGAGGTAGCTGAATATTGATGTTTGATTTATAGATTATATATTATTCAAATGCCAATATGTACCTTTTGCCAAATGTCAGTTCAATAAAAAAACTTTCGGTGGATAATGAATTGTTATAATGAAAAAGAAAATTAAAAACACCGCCACGAAGAATGAGAGTTAGTTGTGTCATAAAGTTGCGTGTTGTGAGCGAGCTGGCGGGCCTGCAATTTGTATGACATTTGACAGATGTAAAAACAATGCGTCAGGAAGGTTGGCGAATTATTTATCGCACTGACTGAAATTTGAAAATCCATAAACGTCATTTATTTCCAAGAGATTTGCAACTCTTTAACAACTGTTGTTAATTTCTCAACTGAATGACAGCGGTTGTTTAAATGAAGAGTTCCCAAACTGATACTCTTGACAAGGACCTAGAAACATCTAACGATTCTACATCGGTGAGTAAGCATTGTCCCGATTTAGTTCACTCATTTAGTAATTTAGTGTAGCATTAACGCCGTTGTACCGTAATAATTATCTGCACTGGTGTGAATGAACATCTGTTCTCACTTCTCGATTAAACACATTTGGATACAGCTCAGTCATGCGGATTATTATTATTTTTTTTATTGTGAGACAACCATCGAGGTAAAATTCGAAATACACTGTCAATGAATAAATAAACAAATTCATCCAGAATTTGACTATAAATCAACCGAAAATTAGTAGAATGCTAACACTGTACGAGAAATGTGTTCTAAAAATTGATCAATATAGGCTATAAAGGGTTTTTCAATAAGATATCAAATTCTTTATTCCTGTGAAAGTACGTTCGATGTCATTATGTATGGAACTCCGAATCATTTTCAAGTTGTTGCTCAGCCCAATTCACGAACATACGACGCTTCTGGTGGTCAAGCGGCTTCAGCTCTTGCGTCAATTTAATCTTGTAAGGATGTAGGCCTAGATCTTTTCGCAAAATTCGCCACAACGACGTCACAGAGATGCCCAACGCTTGAGAACGACTTGTGAGAGACACATTTGGGCTTTCTTCAACTGAAGCCTCAGCGGCAGCCTTATTCTCAACACTACGGGCACTTCTTTGTCTCACTGGCACGGGAACATTTTGAATTGTGCCTGTGGATTCAAATTTTTCCACTAGACGCTCAATTGTTGATCTGCTAGGACGACTATGACGACAATAAATTGGACATAGCGCTCTTAACGTTGAGGCCACTGACTCCGAATTTCGGTAATAAATTTTAATAATTTCGACTCGTTGTTGGCTCGTATATCTTTCCATCATTAAATGGCAAACCTTACTAAAGAGAAATGTCAAAAGAGCGGCAAGAAATTCGGCGTCGTTTGCTGTCCCTGTCGCTCTACTTTTGTAGCGTCCCTTTTGAAAAACCCTTTAGATGGACAAAAACAAATAATTATGCAGGCAGATTTGATTATTTCATAAGCGCGTGGCGCTGTTTTTAATGTGTTCACAAGGAGCGGATTTCAGTGTGGTCGCATTTTAAATCGTCATCTTTTAAACTGAAAACTAGCATATCTTTGAAAAAAAAAAAAAAACCCTTATCGGTGCTGTTTACTTAACATTTTTGAATGTGATTATCAAACATCGAACGGCTGCCCAAGTAGCTGCGCTGTTTCAACAAATGATGGTGCAATAACCGACTTATAGATCATCAGTCCTTATCGCTAGTGTCCGCTCGAGCTGCTCTCCCTTTTTACGCATAGAAATGCCATAATCGGCATCAAGGCCAAACTCGTAATATGCCATCAACAAATTCCCGTAGGCTCCTCAACATGGGTGTGCTTAGAAGTCTGCTTCTTCGTTTCTCAACACATAGATAGACCATAGTCGGTGTCGAGCTTAATTTCGCACGTAGTGCCCCTATCAAAACGCAAATGAAATTATTTCCAATAGGTACGTGGCCAAAAATTGGTCAAATATTGTTTTAAAGTTCACTACTGGAACTGGTATTTTTCCAGATTTTTTTTACTTAAAACAGTCCCATTTAGATAGCGCAATGTACTAACTATCAATAAACAACTGTTTTTCGAATACCGAACCAGTTTTGGCTGGTTTCGCGTTTAATTGACTTACCGATCAACCGGATTTTACGTTCGATAAGTGAATTTTTGCAATCGCCTAGGTCAAGCCCCGACTAGAAAAAGTGCGCCGTGCCTTTCTGCGAAGTATTACAAACAAGTAAAGCGAATAAGTACGTTAAGTATCAACAAAAAATACCAACCCCATGGCACTCAGCCGTCGCGTCACCCCCAAAAGGAGTACTCTCCCCTGGCACATTTGTTCACGCAAACAACCGCTGTTCGGATGTGTTCTTGTTGAGTGGACTCGATTCGAAAACCACTCGAAACTGGATTTTCGAATGGAAATGGAAATATTGTATTCTAATCTGTTTTCAGGGTTCAATGGGTGTTATCGAATTTGGATCGTTCTGATTCCGGTGTGAAGCGGTTTGCGTGCTTTGTCTTGTTTGGGCAGCACTTATCACCGAGCGGGAGAATTGAACAGGCGGGATCTAAGCATAATGCCTTGTTGTAAACAAATACAGTGAAGTAATCAAAGGGCCACGTGTCTGAAGGTTGAACAGTTCTTGAAACCATGGGGCTATGCTGGTTTTGTTGGTCCCAAAATAGAGCGTGTTCGAGAATGCCGTGCGATTGTTGTTTGCTTGGAAATGTTCTTTAAAAACAACGTAACTCAAATGGATTTGGTTGTTATCTAATCACTGAAAAAGCATAAATACTTGCCTCCCAGGAGGCATGCCTTTAAAAGATGAAAGATAGCTTCAGGTTGATTCTGCGCGGAGGAACCTTGTAAAGTTTTGTTTATCACGAAAATTTTGGCTCACGGAAATAACAGAAAGTGTAAGCTTTAGTTTTTGAAAATCACACCATAAGCTTATTTGGGATTGCAAGTGGTTTTGATTCTGTTTTTAAAATTGAATTGATATGGGTGAATAACAATGATAACAAGGGGCTTTTTGGGCTAATCGGGTTTCAACTGGTTTTCTATTTTTGAGATTGCTTAAAGTGGTTGTGAACATTTGTTTGTTGGGACTAATTTTATGGTAGATAATAGGTAGTCCAAATAAGGCGAGTTGGCATTTGTCGGGCTTGTTGAGGTTCAAACGTTTTTCTAAACTGGGATAGCGTGGTTCTTGTTATGCGGCAGCAATTTTTAGCTTTGGGAAGACGGCTCATTTCTCAACTTATCCTGTGATTGAACGTCAGTTTTTCAAACATAGGCTTTCGAAGAAACTCGTGTCTCGCTCTTCTGAATCTTCTTTTCAAAGAGTAAACTGTCCTCCATTGGGGTCAAACAAACTTACTCCCAAGAAAGGCCCACACGACTATAGATATTTATGAAACCTTCAGCAAAACTTTCAAGACCGCCATAACTTAGATTTTTTTTTTAATTTTTATTTCAAGAACAATTCAAACAGTTGCTAACTACTTAGGTATATTCAAAGGCTTAGTCTCCCCCCTCTGGTGGCCCACCAAAATGCATCCCTTTGGGACAAGTAAAATCAGTTTGCGATTCTGTCGTCCCTTCTCTGTGGTCAGCTGGACTTGGGACAGCCTTCTCCATCCACTCGGTGCCAGCCACCGCATCACTCTCGTCACACAACCCCATAACTTTATGGCCGCAATCGATTGTCTGTTCGTTGCTCTCCCAATAACAGTTGTCCTCCACCACCATCCCAGTGGATGTACTCGACTCATTTCCATAAACTGCCGACAAGTAGGGTATCTTTTTTATTTTCGTATCACTTGCATGCTGCTCGATGTCACCATCATCGTCATCGTCAGGTTCATCCTCTGACAATGCTGTCCCATAATCATCATCAGACTCACTGTCGTTACAGTTTGTCCGAGTGGTGCTTGCACCGCTGCTAGTGTACTTTGATGACGATGTTGGTGGCAGTGGTAACTCCTCCAATGCGCCCGTTGTCCTCTTGGCAACCATTAAATGTCCATCGACTACCTCCAGATTATCGACGTACTTATCCTTTTGGGCGTAGACTCGATCAATCATCTGTGAGACTCTTGCACGTTGTTCTCGATTCATTTCTTCAACTTGACGGTTGATTTGCTCGCTACTTTGGGCGGAGAAGTCTCTTGTCAGGGCAAAGGTGGTGAGGTATCGTGTTGTAGTGATGGTCTCTGCAATTTTGTTGAATGAACTGAGGACATCCCGGATGGTGGTGGGTGGTTTTGATTCGTCAATAACATCATTTGATGGTCGTTCTGGTGGTTCTGTGTGATTGGGGTGAATTTCGACTTTCTTTTCGCGAGTTTTTGTCAGAATTTGTTCCAGCAAAGCGGAGGCTTCTACGATGTCTTCTGGAGATTGGGTTTGATTAATAGATTCTTCAAAGCTCTCATCTTTTGGTGGTTCCTTAGGTGGTTCAGTAATTGCCCGAGCAGCTGCTAAGGTTCTCTCCCACCACGAGTCATTGGAAGGTACAATGTCACCATTCATTGGCGAACCACTATCAAGTGTGACAGTTCGGTCTTCTAAGGGTAGTCTTGTCAAAACCGAATCGTCGGAGCTATCTTCCGAAAACTCATCTTGTGTTGGTTCAGAGGCTTCTTGGGAAATATTGCAGCCTTCAAGGCGTGCATTACTCATGAGTGAAAAATGTTTACCATCAAAAACTTCTTCATACGGACTGGAACATGAGAATGAGTTCCGCGACCCCAAGCCGTCGGATAATCCACCAAGAGACTTGTCTTTAGTTTCGCCCAGCCATTCTTGCATATTCTCTGATATTTCATCAACTGATTCCAATGCAAAGTGTTCTTCTGCTTCAATTTTTTGGAGAATACTCTGCAGCATATCGTCTTCTTCGAAGGCAGTGTCTTCACTTAGCCCCAGCTCTGCGTTGTACATTGAAGATAATGACTCCTCGTCATCCTCAAGACTTTGTGTATATTTGTACTCTTGCTTCTCGGCCAAGTCCTCATCTTCATCACTATCTCCAACTTTACTTTCGTTTTTCCCAAGCCATTGCTCCAAATGTATACGCCTTATGTTGAACTCATCTGATGGCAAATTTTCTTCCTGCTCTTCTTCCAATGTTGCCAACAACTGTTGAAGACTAAGCTTCTCTTCCAAAGTCCTCTCTTCATCTTTCTCAAGCCATTGGCTTAGTTGCTCGTCATCGAGGTCTTCAGTTGTGGAATTTTCTTCTCTATTTCTTGCGATTGTTGCCAACATGTTTTGAAGGCTGATATTCTCATCTGATGCACTATCTTCATCTTTCTCGACCCATGGATTTAAGTCTTCTGATGGCGACTTCACTTCTTCTTCGTTTGTTGTGAATATAGTCGGCTGACTTTCGTCCTCATATTTCGCAGCAAACGTTTTTTCATCTTCTATTTCCTCTATACATGTTTCGGGTGATAACTTGTCGTATTCTGCATCTTTAGATATCTTCAAAATGTATTCCAGCAAAGACGAACCATCGCTCTGGTAAGACTTTTCAGATGAAGACTTTTCAGATGCAGACTTTTCACCATCCGCCTTTGTAGATGCTGAGTCTTTAGTCCTATTCTCACTTAAAACTTCGTCTTCGACTATTTTCTCCATAAACGGCTCTTGACCAGTCGTTTCTACTGATGTTGCTAGATTTTGGTGCAACCAAGTTGAAGCATCGAGTTCATGCAAAGTCATTTCCTCATCCGAATTTGTGTTTGCTTTGCTAGAAGTCATCATCTCCGATTGTGGAGTTTCGTTTTTATCTTCATTTGTTCTCTTTGCTTCGGTGTCCATGAGTTTTTTTAAAATCACATCTTGCCAAACCGAAATTTCAGAGTCGTCCTGTTGGTTTGACAAAACACATTCTAAAGCTGGTAAGCCTTCAGACTCGTCATCTGACGTCAGCGTTTTTTCTGAAGCTTCAACTGAGTTGAAAATATTGAAGTACCACGAATCTTCTACTTCGTCAAGATTTTGAGGACTTTCTTCTTCTTCAGTTATTGAAGGAAGACTTAATTCCGAATCGCCAAATTGAGATTCCGAAGATATGTTTAATGAAAACTTTGGAGTAAGCACATCTGTGACGCTGATCTCGGCTTCTTCATATTTGGCTGCTTCTTTTTCTTTATGCTCTTGCTTCAAATTGGAGCAATCTTCTCTCAGCATATTATATTCCGAAGCTTTGACGGCACTCTCAGATATCTCCATAATATCAGTATCATTAGATATACTAGAACCATTTGAAGATGAGTCGGAAGCTAGCGACGGATCTGATGCTGTCAAAGTTGTGAGCAACGACTCGTTCCAAACTGCAACTTGCTGTGACAAACTATTAGCTGAGGTCATCTCAACTGAGCTAGGTAGAAAAGGCTTAGTTAGGCCTTTTTCATTATCAGAAATTGATAGGGTCGTATTTTCTTTGCCAACGCTTTGAGTTGCATCTTCAAAGGCTGTAGGTTCAATCTTAAATTTGCCTTCCTTATCATGCAATTCGGTGGCCTTTGGCATGTTGATTGTATCAACAGAAGTGACCAAGTATCTTTCTGCATTAGTCTCAAGAATCCGTTCCACCTGCTCGTCGAGGTATTGTGACTGCATATTACTACAAGTAGCTTCAATGGATGTTTGGTCTCGATTAGGCTGCATTTGAATGTCTATTACAGATTCGTAAGGTTCTTCGTCAAGTCCATCGACAGACTTTAACGCAGCAGAGTCAGAACTATCCGACAAAGATGATTCCGAAGTCTTAAGCTCCATGTCAGGTTTGCTGTCCTCATTTTTGCTAGCTTGATCCACTCCGGTTATTTCTAAATCAGCATTTATAACCTCCTCCGGTATCTGTCTAAGCTTTTTAGGTTTACTGCTCTCCTCTTCATCATCTGTTGACTCCAAAAGTTGTACATCGCCACCGCCTTGCTTTTGTCGAAGACGTATGGTAGCTGTTGATAACAAAATAATTTGTATTCATAGTCCTTTGGGTGCTGGGTATACATTTTATCTTGAAAGCCTACCGTTAACGCTGTCTCGAATCTTCTTGCGGTCCTCTCTCACCCAACGCTCGTTTTCTCTTCGTTCTTCCTCATATCCACCACGCTTCCTAAAAATTAAGCAAATTATTAAATTGTACAGATAGGGTTTCCCACAAAACCGACTGACCAAGCTTCAGCACATGCTCGGTCCTTGGGAAATACAGGACGGCTATCCAGGTAGGTTAGGTTTTTCTGTAAATAATCAAACTCTTGTATCCTTTCAAATATGGATTCTGTGGTTTAAATCAGCTTACGCATTCTAAAATCAAAGTCTTCCTGTATTGCGGCACTTGACTTACCACAGGGTTACCTTGTAGCACCAGTACCCTTAGTTCTGGCATGTTTGCAAAAATCTGTAAAACAGAACAGAAATATACTCAGAGCCATTGTCAGTTGGGAGACTCACCTTCACCACCAAAATATCGTCGATGCGATTGTGTGACAAATCCAACGAACACAAATTCCTGCAGTTCACCAACTCTCGCAGTCCTTCGCTATTTCTCAAATAGTTGCGTGACAAATTTAAAGTGGACAGCACTGGCAACACATCGACGCCACAGTTTTCGACTCGTGTTACATGATTACTCGCCAGATTCAAAGTATCCAACACGAGGCAAGAGTGTAGGTTTTCTATTTTCTTGATCAGGTTGTTCTGAAGAAACAGACACTTGAGCTCCGGTTGACAGTCGAGACCTTGAATCTCAGAGATGGCGTTGCTCTCTAGCCACAAACATTTCAGCCCCGTATATTCGTCGAGATTTTCAATGGCTTGGAAACCTTTTTTGAAGCAGGTTAACAAATTTGAAAATGTAGTTCGAACGACAAGACTTACCCTGATAATGAAGATAGAGTTGGTCATTTAGGTGTGGTGTTTGATAGAGCTTGTGCTTCTTGCATAACTCCTTGAGTCGAGTCTTTGTTATCTTATTGAGGCCTAGTACCTCTTTGTTGTTCATTGTTTTCGGTTTGTTTTATTTTTTTGTTTTCCCCGATTCAATTTAGTTAGTTGTTTGATGATTTCAAAGCGAATAGTTGCTTATCGATTAAACAAAGTTGTTTTTGGTTGTTGTTTAGTATAGAATCGGTTGCTCTTGTGTTGTCATGAGAGAAGTGGTGACAAGTGAGTTTGTTTATGGAAAATATTTCTTTCAAATTTAAGGGAAAGCCATCACAATAATCTGGCTTAAGCCAATGATTTTTTTTATTGAAATCGTGTGTCGGATACATAGCTGGATTTTCATCCATGTTTGATTGCATCTTAAGCCCACTAAATCCTATTAAATTATTACACTTTGCGCCTAGAACTATGCATAATTTTTGTGCTTAGTATCCTGATTAATCCACTAGTGTCATTCCTTCGATGTGCCTATAGCATTTTGTATTTCTATTGAAATTGGGTGCCGGACACAAAGCTAGATTTTCATCCATGTTTGACAGTACCTTAAGCCCACTTAATGCTTTTAAAATGATTACGATTTGCGCCTAGAACTATGCATCATTTGTTGTATAGCATTTTATATTTTTATTAAAATTTTGTGTCGGACACATAGCTGGACTTCCATCTTTATTTGACAGGTCCTTAAGCCCACTTAATCCTATTAAAATTATTACACTTTGCGCCTAGAACTATGCAAAATTTGTGTGCTTAGTATCCTGATTAATCCACTAGTGTCATTCCTTCGATGTGCCTATAGCATTTTGTATTTCTATTGAAATTGGGTGCCGGACACAAAGCTAGATTTTCATCTATTTTTGACAGTACCTTAAGCCCACTTAATGCTTTTAAAATTATTACGCTTTGCGCCTAGAGCTATGCATACTATTCTACAAATTATTAAGTTCTCTATTCAGTAAGTGCCCCCTTAGGCTTTAGCTCGTTCCAATACAACTCCTGCTGAGTTTCGATTTCAACCTCTCGCCTAAGTCGGTTTTTGTAGCACTCCACCAAACACTTCCACCACAATGTCAACCACTTTCCGCTTACAAAGTATAATGCCTCAATGATGGCTATAAAGCTGAAACCGTACATTATTCCGCAAATACCTCCATAGCGACCTGCAAAATTTTAACTCTAGAGTATGAGGCTCTACACTCATTCGTTGCTCACCCAAAAGAACTACCCAATCCCCGCTTATGTCATGAGTCTTGACTTGTGAAAAGGCAGTTTTGTAGAAGAGCTTAATCACTGTCGTTGGGATTGATGAGTTCAACCCATCTCTACAAGTAAACGACTTTGAGTTAGCGAACGAACAAAACAAACTCGGAAACAACTTACAACACCCCAACACTGTAATTCCCGCCATTTCGTGGCAAATTCAGCGGCTTCGAGTTGAGATTTATCTTGTATCGCAAGATATTACAACTCGGTACACAATCACTGCACATCTCCAATTTAGACGGTGCCTTTGGATTCTTCGACACATAGTCAAATAAGCTGTATTGCCACCAACTGGTCTTCCAAAGAGCAAGACATGGCAAATCCAGAAGCACACAGTAAGATGCATTGTAGGCCATATTTGGCAGCACCGGTATTATACAGCCACAGTGACTAATCACGCTACGAATGCGACAATCAAGCATGCATTCACTGAAGGTGTAGTGCTCGCTTAAAGGGTTGGACCAATTTTTTTAATTTTATTAAAGGTCTGTCTGGTTGATCCTTACCGTTTCAACAACTGCTGACCTTCGTCCAGAAAGTAACAATGCCTTGATTTCGATGAAAACTGCCTCATTCTTTGTGAGCCTTCTAGTAAGTCGGGTACAATAGAAATTTCATGCTCCTCGTTGTGGTCCACAATGGCGGTGGTTGCGCCGCCCATCTCAGTGTCCGGATAGTCGCCGGGATAGAAAAGGACGATCTAAGTGGAGAAAAGTTCTGTAAAGTGTTTCTAAAGAAGAAAAAAAAAACTGACTAACCCGATAGCCGTCACATGTTAACGCCTTCAGTGCATGGTCTTCGGTGTCGTCTTGTATAACAATTTGAATCGCAGAACTTTTTCCAGATGTGTCAACTTGAACTCCGCGGTAACCCGAGTCGCTCCCTTCGCTGTCGTTGACTTTGATGCTGAAAATTAGACAAGTCATAAACAGGATCATTGATCAGTTTCTGTCAGTGGAGAAAGATTACTTTGGAAGCCTTCAAAACCATCTTGACCTTTTGGAAAGAAAAACCCTCCCCACTCCCCATCCGCACTTACCGACCCACTACATATTTCCTCCGTTTATAGTTAATAATACAGCAAGCTCCTGCAGCTGTTATCCTCATAGAAATCACATCTCTGCAGTTAATTTGATTGGAATTTCCATGATAGCACCGCAAAATTTGATGCTTACACTTGGGTGCCAGTGCCCGAAGTATGTCCCTCGTTGGATAGCTCTCATTGCCGAACTTGTAGACCAACAAATCGTGCAAACTCTGCAGCCTCTTATCGAGCGTAGTGTATTGATCAATGGGATGCAATAAGAACCCACTGAATGCGAGTAGTTTGTCAGCTATGTCGCTCGAAGAGTTGCCTGTTAAATTGGGGTGATAGCGCTCTTGAAACTGGTAGCTGAAATTTGTTGCAAAAAAAATACAACAAGTTATGACCAATTCACAGTGGATACGTCATAGGTTGGTGTATCGGTTGAGTGGGTGTATATGGTTGTGAAATTGGGTGTATAGTTGTTACAGTTTGGGATGTGCAACAGAGCATTCTCGACGGGGAAAGTTTGAAAATTCACTGAGTTTGAACTGACGATTTCACTTATTCTTTGCTCTCATACTTTTTTTTAAATATTTCTAAAATTTCCTGACATAAAATTTAATTTTTACTAATTTGCCTTATTTTTTTCTCCTTGCAGGTATGTTACCCAAAAATTGATATTTTTGTAAGTACATATTTTAAAACCAAATCGATGAGATTGCTTATGCTGAATTGTCTAGCTCAGAAATTTTCTCAAGAAAACAGTCGAAACTTTTATCAAAAATACACGTTTTCGGAAATATCTCATAGCCTCGTAAATGGTGTATGAAACCTTTTCAAAACCTTTTTGCAACCAGGTGGAAAACTTGAGGTCGTTAAGTCAAACACACCTTTTGACAGTTTAAGCTCATTTAGCAAAGCTCGTGGCACGATATCAGTCTTTATATTGGCCTGTTCTAACATTTTTGTTTTCAAATTTGAAATCTCTTGCTTTTTTTGCATCTCAAACTTAATTTAGACTTCCCTGCGAAGAGATAAGCGATGTTGCGTTGCCCTCGTACATTGTGACCTTGTAAAATTTACAAGTATTTAGAAGTATACGTATTTGAAAACTCAGTTGTTGGTACGTTATAAATATTGCGATTGAAAAATATTTTCTTCAAGGCGTATACTTCGCAGCGAAAGGCCACTCAAAGTCCGTCCGAAAACGCTATCAGTCCTAATCAGTTTTTGGTAAGTCCCATAAAAATCGATCACGTATCTACACGGTATGTAATCCAAAAGATTAAACCCCTAATCTAATCCGAATCTTGCCCGATTCAATCTCATACACGAGTCTAAATAAGCCATGTCATCTGAAATTAAGAAAAGAATGTGCCGTCGCCTCTAGCAAAAAAAAAAAAAACTCCACAGCTCGTTTAAAACAATTTCTTTATTGACAGAACATCATTAAGTCTATCTACCAATACCAGCTTCCCTTACCATCGCAATCAATGAATCCAAGGACTCCTCTGCAGTCGGTATAATCTGATTAGCGGGCAATCGGAAACCATACCAAAAATTCAGATTTGAAGGTCTCAGCTCGAAACAGAAGGACAACTTCACTCCTACCTTTCCGTAGGCCCAATCCACACTAGCTCCAGCAGCTGGATAAATGGCATCGTGGATGTTACCACCAGTATACTTGGTTCCATAGCGCCTGCCAATGGCTTCGACCGAAACATCGAAGATCCTCTTCAGGTCGCTATAGTTCTTGGGCAACTCTCCAGTGTGTCCGTAGGGGAAGAGCAACAGCTGCGAATACGAGTGATACGACACGTATAGCAGCAACTTGCCCTCCAAGCTAGCAATGTACTCAGCCAGGCTCTTGGTTTCAATTTCTGAGAAAGCAGCTGGTCCGGCAAATGTGTCCGAGCAAGAACTATTGCTTGAGCCAATTTCATTCCAATGGAAATCCCAATTGCGGTTCGGATCAACACCAAAGCAATCGTCTGCCTGTGGGCTGCGGGTCTTTCTCCACAAACGGTTTGTAGTATGGGTGTAGACAAATCCATCAGGGTTCGCATGCGGAACTATGTACCAGTCGAAGTTCTCAGCAACTAGCCGCACATTGGGATCTTCACTTGTCAGCAACTGGTTGGTCATGTAAGTCACTGTCGCTGGACTGATCCATTCACGAGCATGCATGCCACCTTCAAGGAAGACGCCCTTGTTGCCCTCCTTGTAGGAGATCTTGATTCCTAGAATCTTGCGACCTTCGTAACTTTTACCGGCCTCGATGAGTTGCACCTGTTTTGGGAATCTCTCGGCCAAGCTTTCAAGCCAGCTATAGGTCACATCCAGTTCGTAGTACTGCTCCCAGTTGTAGTCCTCCAATTTAGCGAGCGTTCTACTGGCGACTTGTTCGGGCTCCAACTTGCTTTGGGCATTCTCATCGATTAGTTCATGGGTGATGCTATGAACGTCGAGTGCTTGCAAAAAGTCGGTCACTTCGTTGGGTCCAACAATCACAAATAGTTGGCGATTCAAATGATTAGCCCCATCGAGGAAGAGAATACTGTCACTGACGCCATCGAAGGCCTGCAACACAGAGAGTTGCAACTCATTCTTAGCGGACACTTTATAAACGCGATAGTTATCGTAACGTAAAAGTTCTGCGCTGGCCACAGCCAGGCACGACACTAGGAAAATTAATACCCGCGACATGGCGTTTAGTTTACGATTGCGAAGCGATAGAGTGGATTAGGAGACTTATATAGTGGTGAAATGGATTGGGTCTAGGAATGTGCGCAAACGTGGTAATAAAGGTGGCACGACAGTGGTGATAGAAAGTGTTGAGCTATGGAGACGAGATTCCCCGAAAAAAAGTGAGTGAAGTTGAACAGTCCTTTGCGCATACATCTCAAATAGTCTGACAGGAGAAATAGAAATAGATTTTCACTCTTCGCCGTTAGTTTTTATGAACAAAATTTTCCGTAAAAAATTTTCAATTGTGATCTACAACATATCTTAACTCTCACCTTAATTTTGTTTGACTGTAGGAACTAAAATTAAAAATACTGAGCGCAGTACCAATATCATATTTGGGGTCCATGCTATATTCCACGAACTCGCAATGGTTAAATTTTCCATATAAAATTAACCATTGTGAACTAGAAAATTTTTATTGTGAAGGTTAAAAATGATTGCTAGTAATCAATCAGCAAATTGGACCTTACCAAATGAACAATTTTCGACTTTAAATTTTAGTAGTTCACAGTGGCTATATTTTCCATGCAAATTTTGCAGTTGCTCCCGTAAATTTAAAGTCGAGGCTAACATTTTTTATTAGTACGGCGCTACGTGCCTTAGGTAACTTTAAATTTGCGAAACACACAATTGAACACTTAGCTATTGTGAACTGTTTGCCAAAATATCATTTGTCTTCAGAAGTCATATTCAAATTTATAGGGAAATTCGAAGTCAGAAGTCATGTTTCTAATATCGTAAACAGGTGGCAAAAATTGTTCCCACCGTTTAGTGTATTTGGTGGTTGTGACGTAATTGTCTTTTGCAAAAGTCCAAGTGTCGCAAGTTTGACAGGCGATAAACGCCATTTGATTTTTGTGTATCACAATCGATTGCAGTGTCTTTGGTTACGAATATTTCCAAGGTATTCTCTTTTTGCATTTTTTCCCAGGGTACAAGGACTCTGATTCAAAATCCATTCGTCAGACTGTCTCAAATGGTTTCTTCCGCATCACACAACTGTAATTCCAGAGAATTTATTTTACTTTCTCACCGCCAATTCAATTCCATTCCAGTGGCTTTCAATGGCATTTCAAATACACCTGCGCTGTGTCCATTGCTTACTAATCAGACAAACTAACTGCTATCGAAAACTAAAGGAACGACATTTTACATTCGATACAAGTAGTTAAGTAAAGGCGCCTGGTAAATGCCAGTAATTTAGATAAGACTCGACGGTAATTGTCTGGCATGGGTTTGATTTGTATCTAATATTTTTGTGTTCTACAAATTTAAGGCGAATGAGACTTGAAGAGAAGCAGGTCGGTTATCTAATCTGTCAGTGGTTGAGAGTACTTGAGGAAAATAGGGTTTGTGACACGTTGCTCTTCTGTCTATTGCTGCAGACTTTGTTTACACATAGTCTGCAGGAATGAGCTCCAACTCGAGGTAGATACAGCGTTGAGGTATGTACGATTCATTGAAGGTACATCTGGAAGCTCACATGGTAATAAATGGAACGACACTTGTGGAATAGTAATTGTTTGCGAAGTAGCAGTTTTTATTGTTTGGGTAGAGAGAAATAATGACTTCGAAATAGATGATAGTTTTTGTTTTTATTCAGAGACGATATTGTGTAGTGTGGCGGCTTAAAGGATTCGCTATGGGTAGGCAGTCGTTTCAAGCTAAGAAGCTGGTTGTGTTTTGTACAGGGTTGATTTTGTTTAGGGTCGCCACAGTTACAATGGAGTGGGGGATGATATGATGGCCCAATCTGAACTATTTCCCCCAAGATCGCTTAGAATTTTGCCGCTCCCAACGCACTTCACTTTGCCTAACTCAGAAAAACCTTCCTCATTGTCGTGCATTTTTGCTAAAAGCCCCCAGAAGGTTCGGAAATATTTCTTGCCCTTAAAGATAATTAAAACAAGAACAATATCCGATAAAAAATGGTTCAAAAAATACCTAATCCTGAAACTTGCCTGCATGCAGCACTATCAGAAGTTTATATCTAGTCAATGAATGGAGCATCAGACAGGTTTTGGAATGCAAAAAGCCTTTCACACTGTCCACTGGAAAAAGTTCAAAATCAACCCAGTTCTAAAAACGTGCTGTTCTGCGACTTGGGGCGAGTTACACAACCAAAGAACGAGGTGTAGGTTCAAATTGAAAACAAGCACTCTGACGTCTGAATGCCTCCTCAAGGGTCTGCTATTGATTTACATTTGTTAATTGTTTATCAATCAAACAAAAGTGATTTTGCGATTTCCCCCATACATTTTTCTCTAACAACATTTAGTTGATAAGCCTTTGGTATATTACAAGGGCCAGCCAATTTTAATCACGCAGCCACTTCGTTACAGTAAGATGCTTTCAAATGTGTTGCCTTGCTCTCCATAAGGAGACCTGTATTCGTATCAGATAATGATCGTAGCTTCGAAAACCCGACCATACAATTCAGCCTTTGAAGCGCAAAAACCTTATTTCGAGCCAATGAGCTGCGGGAAACAGCAATCATTGTCACCTTAAGTGGCGAATTTTGTACACCTCCACTGTAGTCCGGTAAACTCGCGGAGACACTTGAGGGCTATTCTTATCGCCTGAAAAAAACCTCCGCCCAGCTGGATATAAAGCTGCGAGCCTTGCCGTAGAGAGCTCATACAGCGAACATAAAATGTCGCGAACACTTGTGGTATTTTTGGGAATCTGCCTGGTATTGGTGGCAGGCGAACGGGCGCGCTACGACAACTATCGCGTGTACAAAGTGACCGCCAGCGATGTGAATCAGTTGGCAGTACTCAAGGACTTGGATGGCAGTACTGACAGTTTGATGTTCCTGGACGGAGTCTATGTTCTGCAAAAGGGAATCAATGTTGTTGTCGCTCCTCACAAAGTGCCCGATTTTGTCAACATTTTGGCAACCAATGGAATCGCCTACGAACTGGTCGATAAGGATGCCCAGAAGCGTCTCGACGAGGTGGACCTTGGCTTCTCATCGCGCGCTGGCTACGATTGGACATCCTATCACACTCTCGATGAGACCAACAGCTGGCTGAGGACATTGGCTCAAACATACCCCAAGATTGTGAGTGTGATTGTGGGCGGAAAGTCTTACGAAGGACGCGAGATTCTGGGAATTAAAATCTCCTACAAGGCCGGAAATAAGGGAATTTTCATCGAAGGTGGCATCCATGCCCGTGAGTGGATTGCTCCAGCTACAATTACCTATTTGGTGAATGAACTTCTTACAAGCACAGCCGCTCCAATAAGGGGTATTGCAGAGAACAACGATTGGTACATCTTCCCTCACACCAATCCTGACGGTTATGTGTACACCTGGACAAAGGATCGCATGTGGCGCAAGACCCGTAAGCCGTATGGCAGTTGCTATGGTGCCGATCCCAACCGGAACTGGGACCTCAAATGGAATACAGTTGGATCCAGTAACAGTGCTTGCTCAGATACCTATGCCGGGGCGTCGGCATTCTCCGAAGTGGAGACCAAGTCACTCTCAAACTACCTGACATCGTTGAAGGGCAAGATTCAGTTGTACATTTCATTCCATGCGTACTCGCAGTACTTGCTGTACCCATATGGATGGTCAGGACAGCTGCCAGCAAACGTCAAGGACCTCAAGGCCGTGTGGAGCGATGCCATCGCTGCTATCAACAAGAAGTATGGCACCAAGTACACCGGAGGTAACATTTACGATGCCATCTATCCAGCTTCTGGATCTAGCATTGACTGGGCCTACGACAAGATTGACACCAAGTTGGCCTACTGCTACGAGCTGAGACCCTCAAGCAACAACATTTGGTACGGATTCCAACTGCCAGCTTCCCAGATTATTCCAACAGGAGTTGAGACCGTTGACTCCCTGGTCGCCATGGTTGGCAAGGCCAAGCAGTTGAAATACTTGTAAACTTGGTTTCCAAATAAAGAAAGATATTTGAGTATTTGCTAAATAGATTGTCGCTTGTACTCACAGTTGCTCAGAGAACTCGTTCAGGGACTTTCTGCTTATTTCATTGTTGTTGCAAATCGCGATCCCAGGGAAAATTACATTCTTTACATGTATGACCCTTGCTGAGAGTCTTATTTCAGTTGGCGCCTGCATGAATTGGATGAGTAGACGATAGACATCCATGTGAGTTAGGACAAGAATCCACGCCATGAATCCCAGCCAAATGTACCTGAAAGGAAAGACAATGGGAACACAATAAGTTATCGAATGCGATGCAGTCTTACAGCTTCTAGTGGGAAGTTGACCTGTCAAAAGTAGTTTGGCCTCTCATGTGACGTCTGAATCAATCTTTAACGATTTGTATTTCGAAGGATGTTTCTACGAACTACCTCCTGAGCGGAACTGTCATTCAATGTTCACAAATTTGTAACACTTTCCACAGCAGCGAATGAAATAAAACCGCTCAAACAAGCGAAAACCATACTAGACCCGCTGGGCAGTAATCCAGCTTAATCATAAGCATTCAATTACATTTAACTTAAAAATAAGTAAAATGTACAAATTTTGTAATGCCCGTAGTTTCTTAGTCGCTCTTCTATATGAACATGAACGGGAACAGTTCTTAGGGGAGACACAAAGAGTTGAGCGATATTTAAACGAAGCTTTATCCATTTTTGGATGTGTCTGTTTTTAAGGTTCTCAAGGTTTCACTTGTTTCGGAGGACAACTATTGATTTCACAGACTTTTCTATTTAAATTTACGCATTTCCGAATCTAACCACTAAGGCCGTCCGCACACTGTGCAACACAAGGTTCACATATTGATAACTGTTATGCCAGAATACACAATATTTGCCATCATCGACAATGTTTTTCGTCAAAACTATACAGCTTGTGTGGCGACATCTGTTTCCTGGGCGTTTGGTGGTTTTTGAAATTTGAAATATGTGCCGAAGACTGTTTTGTGGAAGAGTTAATATTTTAAAAGATATTTACAAAAAACTGTCCATCACTATAAAAGTTCGCTCCTTTTAACCATTTTTCATTCGTTATTTTTCATTCGATTCCAATTGGAATTTTCAATGAATACTCAACTCTACTCATTCTCCTTGGAACTTTTCCAATACTCATTCTCATCCGCACATATTGTTGTTTGTTGTATGTTCGCAGTTTCCTACTCAGAAGTGCGGAACCTTCGGGGCGCGAGTGACACTTGCACTTGGCCGGTTTTTAGTATGTTGAAAAGACAGTTGCGCCTAAAAGAGAAAGGGGTGGCTATTGGTTGCAAAGCAACCACAAATTTTCAAACGAAACTATTTTCAAAATAGAAGTGTTCGCGAATAGTTCTAGTTCAAGTATTCGTAGGCTTTTGCCTCGCCCTGGCGGCTGGAGAACGTGTGCGTTACGAAAACTATCAGCGGAAAGATTCCGTGTATCAACGATCGTTTTTGAAACTTTCATCAACATTATTCTGCTCGATTTCTTGGCAATATCGTCAGCTTTCATTACATTTTTGGAAAATGTACTCGATAGTTGCTAGTTTTGGAGCTCTATCAAGTATTTTTAAAAAAATGTTGCCGCCTAATTTGCGCTTAAGTTTTATTCTCATTTCTGAGTTTGCAGCGCAAGTTTTTAAAAACCCAAAAGTTGGCCAAAGTCTTGGCATAGTTTTTGGTTATTCAAAAAGTCCTTTCTCATCGTTTCGTCAATCAATCTGTCTAATGATACCCATGTCGAAAGTAAAGGGGCGACTTCCCGTCATGAGCTAATTACTCATTAAGGATCGATGGTCATCATCAGAACGGACCCTTTCAGACTTCTAGTGGGGGAATCAATTATCTGTTGGCATTGTATCTTATTAACTGAACTATTACAAGGTTCCGTCAGTAAATTGGAGGTTAGATACGCACAAGTTCAGGGCAGAGACAGTTAAACTTTCAGTATATCTACCTACAACTCACCGACGGAACCTTGCAAAAGCTCAGCTCAGTGATTTGTTGTCGAAAAAACCCAGTCTCTTCTTCTCTCCATAGCCTAACTTTAGGCCAATCGTAAAAACTTAAAAAATAAGCGAAAAATTAAGTATAACCTCAGGCTAAAAAGTGTTTTTTCGTTAAATTGCCCAAAGATAAGTTGACCTGTAGTTCAGTGACTTCAAGGTGAGCTGATTTCAACTCATTTTGAACCGACCCTGGTACTTCTTTGCGAGACGTCCCACATATGATCTGACGTATGAACGCGCGAACCAAAAATCTACAAAAACCAAATCTGTCAAAGACGGTTTAATCTTTATTCTTTGATTCCAGTTGAAAGAAAGAAAATAAAAATTCCGATAGCTGGCGGAAAACATTTTATCGCGCGCACTCTTTTGGTCAGTCATAAAATGCCAATTATTACCACCAACAAACGGCTATCGGTCGGTTTACAATCGTCTAGTGCACTCTAATAGAAACAAACCAAAACAAGTTGGAACTAAAAAATCCTGAAAACCTGAAGCAATAAACCGACTTCAGATATCTGGCTTTTGACAAGAGCCAAGTGGCCGTTATCAAGTTCCACCCCTGCAGTGGTTCTTATCAAATTCGTTTGTGCCTATAAAATTAGGCAGCCATAGCCTACAAACCTCATTAAGCGAAATGTCGCGAACGCTTTTACTATTCTTCAGCATTTGGCTCGCAGTGGCAGCGGGGGAACGCGTGCGTTACGACAACTATCGCGTGTATCAAGTCAGTGCGGCTGACGAGAATCAGTTGAAAGTTCTCCAAGACCTGGAAAGTACGAGCGATAGTGTTATATTCTTGGAAGCACCGTATGTCTTGTCAAAGACACTGAATGTGGTTGTCGCGCCTCACAAGGTGTCCGATTTTGTCCACATTTTGGCTGCTAAGGGTATTACCCACAAACTCGCCGCGAAGAATGCTCAAAGCCGTTTGGATGAGGAGGATATTGGCATTTCATCTCGCGGCGGTTACGATTGGACATCGTACCACACCCTCGATGAGACGTACAACTGGTTGGAGTCCTTGGCCGAGAAGTACCCAAATCATGTGAGCATGATCGTCGGAGGTACCACATACGAGAATCGCCAGATCCTGGGCGTCAAGATCTCACACAAGACCGGAAACAAAGGGATTTTCCTCGAAGGCGGTATCCATGCTCGGGAATGGATTGCTCCAGCTACGGTGACCTTTTTGGTAAACGCACTTCTCACAAGTACCTCGAAGGCAGTTCGAAATATTGCCGAAAACAACGACTGGTATATCTTTCCGAACGTAAATCCCGACGGTTATGTGTACACCTGGACAGACGACCGCTTGTGGAGGAAGACACGTCAACCCTTTGGCAGCTGTTTTGGAGCTGATCCGAATAGGAATTGGGATTTCTATTGGAACACAGCTGGATCTAGTGACAATCCTTGCTCGGACAGCTACGCCGGACCGTCGGCGAATTCGGAAATTGAAGTCAAATCGCTGTCACAGTACATTGCGTCATTGAAGGGCCACATTCAGCTGTACGTGTCATTCCACTCGTACTCGCAGTTGTTGCTGTATCCATATGGGCACACGGGGGAGCTGCCCGCAAATATTAACGACATAAAGACGGTTTATAACGCCGCCATTGGAGCGATAAACAAGAAGTACGGAACTATGTACACGGGAGGGAACATCTATGACGCCATCTATCCAGCTTCGGGATCGAGTGTTGACTGGGCCTATGCTAATGCTGACACGAAGTTGGCGTTTTGCTACGAGCTAAGGCCATCGGGTTATGGCCGCGGCTTTGGATTTCAGCTGCCAGCTTCGCAGATTATACCCACCGCAGGGGAGACACTCGATTCTATCGTGGCTATGGTCGGCAAGGCCAAGGAGCTCGAGTATTTGTGAATAAAAGATGTAGTTGTCGTGCGGAGTGAGATTCTTTGGTTTTCTATCCTATTTTTTGACTTTCGCACTTTCTCTCCATCCATTCGGAAGTGAGGACTTTAATTATAGCATTTTCGGTTAAGGGTGGATGAAGTGTCCATGAATGAGTTGTCTGGGATTTCATATGCGTCATAGTTCAATGTTTTGGGTATGAATTGACCATGAAGAACCCAAGTCTTCCATGGACACCTTGAGTTGTTGCATAGTCTCTCAAAGCGAGCGTAGCGACCCACCCAATATGGGATTTCGAAAGGATTAACTCGTTGAAAGACCGATCAGGAACTTGGTAGTTGACCGATTACCTAACCGATATTCAAACTACCTTAGTTGCGAAAAGAGCAACATACTTTTAGGGGTGCGTGACAAATTTATAGAATATATTCTGACAATTCAACAAGAACTAACCTTCCATATGAGTCGCCCTCTGTTCGCCTTATCATCCTCATACCGTGTGTTATACTTTTTTCAAGAAATTCCACATATAGCCTGTTGGCTACGTTTTTGAACACCTCCACGTTGGACGGGTTTCTATTGGCAATTGCCATTTTATCTATGGCAGACGAAGAACCGCCTCGTACTTGTCGGCAATAAAATAGATACTGAAGAACATTCTTAGGATTGATTCAAAGGAAACTTTATCTGAAAAGTAAACATCAATCAATCACTGTGGATCTGCCTTATCTGTGATTAACTTGTCACAAGTAAAACTGTGGGATGACACCTCATTAGTGAAATTTTTTGGACATTAAATACGGTGGCCTGTTCGGGAGGTATATATTTATTTTGTATTTATTTATTTTGTAGATTTTCGACGTTTTGCGTCCTTTGCTGACGAAAGTCTTGACTTTGTGTCATACAGAGCAATATTGATGGACACGCGATTGTTGTGGATCTTAACTTGCGCCTCATTTTTATAGTGTGGACTATTTAGGTTTTGGGATATCGATTTCACTCACTTTTCGCATCAGAAGTGAACACCCCCCAGCTGCGAAAACACTGAACCAGGGGCCAACTCATCCACAGTCACCTTAAGGGCTGTCAGCTCGCTGCGAAGGTCTTAAGTTCTAGTACTTGATATTCGGAAACTATTTAGCACGATGAGGAGGACTCAACTTGTTTCCTAGTTCCTTAGGAGCTTACTTCTGTACAGCAATCTTCTGTGGATAATATGTCCATGGATGAGTCGCTGGTCAGCTAGGTATCGAGTAGGTGACTTCTAGATCTAAAATGGGCAGGGATAAGTTGTGATAACATCCGCTGAAAGCCTACCCTTCTAATGCACAGAACAGGACTAGGATTACTAAGGTCCTACGCAGTCTTCTTAGTGCTTTTCTTTTTTCTTAGGGCCTTACTACAAATTTGCGTTCTCAGGCCGAATGATGATTTTTTTTTTTCAAAATTAATTGCATACAAATAGGCGGCTGTTGTGCACACTGTGCTGTGCTATTCTAGATTTTATTGCTCTCATTTGAAAAAGTTAAAAATCGGTCTAAAAGTCAGATAGTACATAAACTCAAAAGCCGTCACAATACTAAAGCCCATGATGAGTCCCAGCAAGCCGCCAAACGAGGCCAACATCGACAACCAATTCTGATAGATATCCATTCTGTATCTGGTCGTCATCAAATTACTGAAGAACACATGCAGCAGTATACTCTCCTTGGGGTCCTTATTGATACTGTAACTAAGAAATCCTATAAGTTTTTTCGTAGTTTTGAATATATAGATTATAGAATCATTACATTCCTGCGATCTGGTTGGCTGCAAACTTGGTGTTCAACCTTCCCATCGTGATCTCCGATGGGTATTCGTTCACTTCGCAGTCGGGCAGACAGTCGCAAGCTGAACCGACAGCTGCAGGCCCTCGAATGATTGTGTTATCCAGACTTGGCAGAGCTTTGATAAGGATATCTGCGAAACAAAAAAAAAAAAAAAAAAATACACAAGGGCTCCCTTTTCCGTGTACAACAAGGCTCACCTCGATTTTTGATGATGCACAACATCTGTCCGTAACTACACACGGGATAGCTGCCATTGTTCGGCATGTTAACAGGAATACAGCCGCATATCTGGTAGATCATGGTAATCCTGCACTCCATCAGGCAGTTGATGTGCGAATACCTTCGCATTACGTGCAACCGCTTTTCGGTGGAAAATAAACAGTTTCTCATTTTTATAGGCATCGCCCTAACATCCGGTGTTGCGTATGTTGACTCGGGTGCAATGCGAACAAAGCTCTCCCGCTGCGAGGTCAGCATTTTCAATTCGGCGTTCTCCTCGGGAAAGTCGTAGGCATCGTGGATCATCAGTTTAAAGCCGTAGCTACTGACGTAGGTGCCAAAATAGTCATCTATATCGGGGTTGAGAAGCACCGTCAGCCCGGTTGGATAGCCGCACCCGGTCACACGGAAAGGTATCTGTGGAATTTGGTAAGCCAGTTTGCTAAAAGAAAAGAGTGCAAGTAAATTCTTTGTGAGGCATCGAAAGTGAATAGATCTTACGGGGGAAAATTATTAGTGGCCATTCCAAAGTAGTTGAAGGAACAACAAATGCCCTCTGTGCTGTTGATCTTCTGGAATAAACTGTCACACCGTGTACTTGTGCCCTTCCAAATGCATCGTACTATCATGTCGATACAGTTGGGGGTGAGTTCGTCAAGGAGGCGATTCACAGTGTAGTTGTTGTGCTTGAGGATTTCCTCCAAATGTCGGAAATCTTCTTCTGTGTAGTTCAATGCGAAGCTGTTGTACATAGTGATTCGGAAAAGGCCAGCGATCTCATCAGCGGTTCGGTTTTCGGTTCTGCTCCTGTAAATTCGCATAAACGGAAACTCTTTTCAAATGGAGTTCTTTGTAATTGACAAAGGTGTCTATTATGAATAGAAAAACTAGCACCAGCTCTTTTGTGTCAAGTTGTGAAACCGCTGCAATTAGATTATAGTGCCATCTGTTGTAGAGATTCAAAAACAGCTCAATATTTTTACTGATCTGACATGCAGAGGCAGACGGAATGATCCTCGCATTGTTCGCGACGCCACAAAGCGTCTGAAAATTAAAAGCAAACTTCATAACGATATTTTGAAACTTTGAAAAAAGTTTCTGGTTTCATCTTTCTGCAACAGGTGTCTTAACATATTAATTTAACAACCAATGTGCTTTTTGCAATACGGTCCTTAGTCAACTGAAAATTTACTTATTTGCGATTCTCAAACAGAAGCGAAATTGAAACTCAGAGAAAGAAATGTATTTCCTTCTATCAATTTAGTGGGAACACGAACCACTCACTCGAAAAATGTGTCAAACTCCACCCACGACTCAAACCATTTATAAGAACTCGCAGATCCACTGGGCTTAAGAAGGTTCAAACTAATAGGTACACAAACCTTTCGAATAAATAAGTTCCATAAACTTGTTTAATCCAAAAAAATAAACTGCGCCGTAATTTTTAAGACATAGTAAGAGAAATCCACTTACATTTTCTTGGCCAAGGTCATCGCCTTCAGCTTGGAGATTTTATTAAAATTACAAATCGTCACCGCCGGAAAGGGTACATTCCACGCCGGAAAATGCGAGCTCTCTATCACCGTCACTGTCGGAGTTTCACTATTCGATGTCCACGATACCGAAACTAAGACAATCGATGAAATAATCGCTAAAATAACGACCCCAATCCAAAAGACGCGCTCGCCAAAAGAAATCTCCTCACGGGTTATATAATTGAAACCGTGCAGGCTTGTCGTCTCACAATAGTAGTTGAAACTCTCCGAAATCCAAGTCTTGAAATGTCGCCACGGGCTTTTGACCTGCTTGACCTCGATTTCTTTAATCGGTTCCTTTGCCTTCTCTGATGATGTTGGTGGGGTAAACGGTTCCACCATACGAATCGTAAAGATGCGTTTTTTCGACATTTTCACTTGTCAAAGGCTAACCAAAGACTGAACAAATAACTCTTGTCGTGTGATACACACTTGTGGGTGTTTCTTTATTGATTGTCATTAGTGCACTTGTGATTTATTAATAAATCGATGTCGTGGTATTAATCAATTAGTGGGCCCTGGCTGCGAATACCTTCGCCTTGACCCGTGTCGCCAGTTTCACGTACATGGGACGAATGCAGATGAAGAAAATCGCCTCACACAAGGACACGCAACTGAAGCCCATCACAAGGCCAGTTATTCCGCCAGCGGTTCCGACAATCGACTGCCAGCTATCGAGCGGATCCATGCGATACACGGGGATAGTCAAATCGGCTAGGAACACGTGGAGGTGCATTTGGTCCGTGATTGTGATGTTCTGGCTGGAAATGGAGTAGGTCAGACAGTCTTTTAAGTACGAAAGCTAAGAACCCACAAAAATCTGTGCACTCCCCTGACAAATGTCCTGTTCAGCTGGCTACTTGATGTTATCGTTCGGTATTTGTTGAAAGAACACTCTGGCATGCAGCCGCATATCTCCGTGGCCAAAATGCTCGGCGTCTCGACTAGTTTTTGGAAGATTTCTACACACAAACCGATGTGAGTCGCTAGCAGTCTCTGTGATTCATTATTTGCTTACCGCTCTCCTGAGTAACACAGCCGGCCTGTGTCATGTTGCACATCGGTTGACCCGGCAAGTGTATCATGTGGTAGGGAATGCACCCGCAGGCGACCAGCACTCGAAAACTCAGACACTCCGCTTGGCAGTTCCACAGGGTATACTCTCGAAAGTATTTCAAAGGGTGCTCCGGTTCAAAGGTGCAGCTTCGCCTTAAGAAGCCCATGTTGCGCAGGTACTTAGTTCCATAGGTAACTTCGGCCTTAACGGCTATATACGTGGTCGTCCCTACCGACAAGAATTCAATGTCATAGTTGTCATCGGGGTAGTCGTAGGCGTCGTGGACTACAACCCGATAGCCGGGTGATTTCAAATACCCCGCCATGTAGTCGTCGGAGTGGGGATTTATAAGGACAATCAATCCACTTTGGGAGCCACACCCGCTTACATGTCGTGCGCTCTTCGGAGCCAGAGATTTGATACTCCTGGAAAGAAAATCAGTTTGACAAGTTTTTTGAATGTCCCCCAGACTCACTTTATCGAACGTTGCTTCTTCTCCGCGTAGTAGTTGAACGAGCAACAACGTCCACTGGGCGCGGAGACGACTTCGAAGAGCGAGTCACATGGGGCAGCTCGGCCTTTCCACACGCACCTTAGCAGTTCCTGCATGCAGTCTGTCAACAACTCGTCGTAAAACCTTCCCAAACTATAGTTGTTGTACGACAGCATTTTGTCGAATTTGCCGAAGTCCTCGGCGGTTCCATTGATGTTTTCGGTGGCGTAGAGTGGGATTTGGAACAGCCTCAGAATCTCAGATGTCGCCTGGTCCATTGTCAAAGCACTAGTCATTTGAATCATTTGAAAAGAAAAAAAAACTGCTCTGCCTAGTTACTTACAACTTCTGGGCCAGTTTCAGCCCCCTTTCCTTGGAATATCGATTCAGACTGCACAGTGTGACGGCCGGAAAAGGTATCCTGTAAGCAGGCTCATGGGTCGTCTCGATATACGTTACAGTAGGGGTGCCAGCATTGATGGCCATTGATTGGAGAAAAGCTGCACCCGACATAATGACCGTCAGTACGATGAACAATTTCCACGTGATTTGTTCGCATTTTGTTGTATTTCTGGTCAGGACGATCATTGAGAGTCCGTGCATGCTCGAAGATTCACAAAACATCTCTAGGGAGGATTTTTCCTCCGAAAGCGCACTGAGTTGGGTGGGTGTTTGAAGTTGCTGGACTTGCCTGGCTGGTGGCCTTGGCTTGAGGTAATTTTCGAAATTCACCAGGTAAATGGTGTTGTGCTCGCTGGCCATTGTCCGCGTTACTAATGACATGGGAATGTTGGGCGCAAAGTTAGAGCAGTGTCCTTTTTTATTTAATGAGGTGCAAGGACATGTACGCCTTTGCGTTGTTTTGCTATTCATGCAAGAACTGTAATTAGCGAGGAGGTTTCCCTGAAAGTATGCAGGTAGTTTGGGCCTGCTCTCAGTAGCCCTCAAACTTTCAGAGGTATTCACCGATTCCAAACACTTTTACAAACAACTATTGCTGATAGGCCATAGAATTTATAATCGCACGGAGCACTTACAGTGCAGTAATGGAAGCACCTTGATGGAGTAGGGATTAAATGACAATGGAAGAACTGACTACATAATTATTAAGCCTGGATAGAACCTTTCTTTGTCTCATCGGCTTTGATTTAACGTTTGAGAGCAATATAGTATGCAGTCGTCATTTTAATTTATTTATCTCTGACTGGTTGTTGCTAATTAATTTTTATCGACGAACGACTAGTAACAAAATGGGCGTTTTCAGGCGGTATCCACTTTATATTGTGTTTTGTATTCCCCGTTGTATATGATTCATATTTAGCAACGAGATTGTCATCATTTGAGCTGGACCAATAAGATATCAAATGAATGTTTACAAGCGAACTCGTTTTGTGTACAAGGACAACGTTGAGGAACTTGTTCATTTAACAAATGGTCCATTTTATTTATAAAATGTCAAACAAATTATTGAATCGAGAGCTTTCATTGGTTCCTGCTACTGGACCAGGTTTTTTCTTTGAAATGGATTTAGGCCTGCGCTTCTAAGTCAATCGACTTTTTTATTTTCAAAGTATTTTTTGCCCCTCGAGGAAGATAATTTAAGAATGTAATGAGAGAAATTAATTTCTATATAAAAATATTTGATAAATTGCTAGTTAAAAACTAAGTGATAGGTACAAATCACATATAACTTACCACATCTACAAGTTCCCGTGTAAAAAAAAAACAAGGTTCGCTATGGTCCTTTTATGCAAACGTAAAATTATTAAAATTTTCCTGAGAAACTGTACGAATGCGACCACGTACTGAGAAAATTTATAAAAATTTAGAGAGAAATCCATTCGGTCTCTTTTAATTTTTTTCGTAATTTTGAACTCGTCGAATTTCGACTTAATAAACATAAAAAAAAAATGTATACTGACAACTACAGGGACCGCCAAATAACTTTTTTGTTTTTGAAAATGCTATAAAAAAAAACTACTGAATATTTTCTCAAATTTCTTTTTCTATTTGATAGTACAATCCTTCCGGTTAATAATGGAAAATAATTTCATTCAAATGGCTGCCTCGGCTGGCCATGCAGTAGCCTACACGATCGGTCCAATTTGTAAGCACATTATCGATTGTGTGCAGCTGCATTTCACCAATGGCTTCACGAATATTGTCCTTTAAAGCGTCAATTGTCTCTGGCTTGTCGGCGTAACACTTAAATAATAGTCCAACGGTGTCAAATCGCAGCTCCGAGGTGGCCAAACGACATCAGCTCAGCGGCTGATAATGCGATCTTCAAAAACAAGGCGCAAACATCGAGAGTAGCTTCGGCTGTGTAGCACGTAGCGCCGTCCTGTTGAAACCAAATGTTGCCAATATCCTCCTCTTCAATTTTTGTGAACAAAAATTCGTTCAACATGGCCCGACAACGATCGCCATTGACTGTAACGGCCACTCCTTGCTCATTTTCGAAGAAAAATGGCCCAATTATGCCTCTGGACCAAGTTCCGCCACAGCAACAATTTTTTCAGGTGTACGCACTGTTTTTGGCTTTTCACGCTTTGGTTTATCGATGAGGATGCCAGTTTCTTTCACTTTTTTCACAAGATAACGAACATACGGAGCTGACGGTGCTTCTCTTCTTCCAAATTCCGTACGCAATTTTCGCACACATTCTGCAACATAACCATGATTTTAAAAGTAATGTCGCAATATTTCCCAGCGTTGTTCAAGCGTATACACAAACATATTCGTTCAGCGGAAGGATAAAACCAATTATCTGTCAAATCAGACATGAGCTAAGTGTTACCATTCGCGAAATAAGCACTAGTTGAAAAAAAAAGTGATATGGCTGACCCTTTAAGTGACAGCTCAAAAGTTCGACAAGTACCTAAAACTATTTATTTGCGTCTTCAGCTATGTCTGAGGAAGAAGTTGTAATGAAATGTTCTCCTAGAACATATCAGCCCATTCAAAATAGTAAGTTCAATAGGTATTTAGATTATAAGAAATTCAATTCCAACTTATTTTGATGATGCAGCATTTAAAGAGAACCTTGTCAAATGTCAAAATGACTTAAAGTTTTTGTAAGAAATTGAGAGACCTCTCTCGATTTTTGAGATGTGACATTTTTCATTTTTCTATGCTGAAAGTACACGAACGAACCTATAATATCCATAGTTATTATAATAGTAGAAAATTTTTAGTTCTGAATCGTTTTCTAGACCAGGTAAACTGATTCGTCTACTCCCGAGTAGAAAAACCTGATATTGTTTTTTTTTAACAGACAAATATCCCAGACATTAGTTAATTGGGAATTTCCCCAAAAATGTTCATGGGTTTGGGTCATAATTTCCTTTTCAAAATTCTGCAGATACATAGTAACTTAAAAAAGAAATTTTTAGCACGCAGCGTTTTGACATGGGTTGCCAAATTAATAGGGGCAATAATGGATTTCAAGAAAGTTACATGTTTCCGTACCAATTAATGAAAATCTTATGTTTGCATTGATTAACAGGTATTTTATTATTAATATTGGTTATTTTACCATAAAATAAGTTGTTAAATAAAGTTTGTATTTGTTTTTTTTTATCCTGGACCCATTTTGTTCCGACAAAAATGCCAAAAATCATTAAAAAAATATTTTTTTTGTATCTTTTTAGAAAAGCTTTGTTTAAAACGAAATAAACTGATTTACTTACGTTTTATTTAAAAGAAATTCGAAAAATGTCAACAACAATTTTTTTTATTTTACTACTGCCTTTGATTGCACTTCAAGTATAAAACAGGTTTTCCCCGAATAAAACCATTTTGAATATCCGCCGACAGTGAAAGACAACCGTTAAAGCTCAGTACGCAGGCCGAGCTAAATAATCAAACTTTTGTTTCTGAATGCACTTCATGTATCTGTCAAAATTAGGTCTAACTATTAATAAATTATTTTTGAACTTCACACTTAACATTTTTTAGGTCACAATATGTAATTTTGTATGGAAAATTTCCGCTTGAGAGTTCTAAAAATTTAGCATCGACACTAAAAAAGATTATTAGTATCGCGGACTGACTACAATCTAAAGGGGAGTTTATTCAAAATCGATGGATATAAGGGAGAGCCATTTTTACAGAAGTCATATTTGGTTTGGGAAATTCTTCTTTACGTCTCGTTTTTTAAGATACCAGTCTTTGAGTAGGAACGCAAAAGGAATCTATAGGTGGAACAGAAGCTACTCATTAAAATCGTACCCATATAAGAACTGTGGTGCGATTTTGTATCCTTTTTTCGAAGACCTATTGAATTCTCTTTTTTAAACCGCATTTTTAAATATAAGTCAGGTTTACCCGGGCGAGAACTCTCAGGCAACAAATACCTAAAGTTTACATTATATAAGTCTTATTGCAATTTTTCGTTGCGGCAGGATATTGATTTGTCTTTCGACTCCCGCTTATTCAGATCGATTGCGCGGAAATATCGACAATATATGTTAGTCGAACTCGTGCGAGAAATCTTGCGTGTTTATACTCCTAACAAATCGTTTGTAACCATACATACGAAATACATTTTCCACTGTTACCATTTAAGGGCAGCAAAATTACTTAATAAATACATGCGTTACATACAAGATTTCAAAACTCGTACACAGCATAGTACACTACACATTAATGAATCTCGGAGAAAAACGTCCAACTCATGAGTATAAAATGCCGCTCAACTTCGTTAGAAACTCGTCTCAGTCTCATATTCATTAAACGATGATTCTATTCCCAAACGATGATTCCATTCTAATGTCCACACTGATTCACTGAGAAAGCAAGATTTTTTTCTAAAAATTCAGCTGATGATTCCCAGAAAATATGACGCTTTAAATCGCCGCAAAGTTCGTGCTCACAGGTGAGGTCGTTCAAAGATTTTTTTTTCGACAAAACTCCCGCCATTTCGTTTGAACTAGTGACGCATCCCCCCTGCAACCACCTAATGATCTTCCATCTATCATCTTGCGTCTTGCAACGATAAATCAGATTTTAACGGAGGCATAAAGAACTGGCAAATGTTTTCCTTAAGATCTTGAAAAAACACTTAGCCAAGCGCTTCTCTGTTTTAATTCAATAACAATTGCTCTCGTAAATACTTCAGTTTATTGGATTTGTTTTATTTTTCTGCTCTTGCTGTGGGAAATGGTATACGATTTGTTTCTCCTTGAGTGTGTTTGGAAAACATTTGCTTCGAAAATACCAATGGCCGCTGTTTATAGTAAAATCTTAGAACAGGTAAATAGACGAGCAATCAGACTATTTTCGCACATGGAACAACGAACAAAGCGCTTTATGGTTTCGATCGTCGTGTCGATTCCAACAACAAATCGTCGAGATCTAAATGAATAGACTAGTATGGTTTTGTGACCCGCGGCGTCTTGCTCATTTATTGATTGGTAATGGTGACTCCTCGACTATTAATTGGCCACACTTGGAGTAAAATACGGGATGCCTTACGTACCCCTAGTCGGTTAATTATACATGCTGTCAGTCTTGTTGATTGAGACTCGCGCATCAGTTACGCTAATAAAGACGTTCCATAGTGTTCTTTCCCTGCATAGTATTCTGGCGGCGCCATTGCGGCTCATTGATGATACGGACGCGTTTTCGTTTAAATTTGAATGAAAACGGTCTGGTGACCGTTCGTTGAAGGCGCCTCGAATCTTTCACGTTCTGATTGAATGCAATTTGGCTGCTCGACGAATGTATAAGTGTGGCGAGCTTAATTAAGGTTGATAACAGTTTGTTTATGTTGTTTTTTTGTTTGCCCCCTCAATATTCCGACCTCGTTGTAGGACAGCGAGAAAAACGTGGACGCACGTTCGAAACACGAAATATGTTTCTATTTCTGGACGATAACGATTTTTTTCCTCAAATATGTTTGATAATGAGTCTTCAATTGTGAGAAATTATTTTCGGTTACGTGTTCCGTCTTTTGGGGAGATTGTTAACTTTGAAATTGCGCTTGACCATGGGAATAATTCGTATAAATTTTCTGGATTTCGCTAAAACTCACGCGGAAAAACAAAATCCGAACATTTGGAGAAAGCTTGCAGCTTGCAGAGACTTCAATGCATGCGTCAATGCAAAGTCTACCAATCCTCTACATCTCACCAACAAACACAACCTGACTAATTAAAGGCGACCGGACTTTGAACCACAAAAGATGTAAATCATACAAAAACACCGTTAATACCACCCACCGACTTTTATCCGCACTGTCTCCGTAAACAGCATTTTACAAATATTCCCCTCAATGAATTCCGACTTCCGCTTATTCACCTCTATGCGTAAAAAGCGTTCCTCTTTACTCAATGTGACACTCATCGATGGGCAAAAAGAGCAGAGAACTACCGTACGGGCCAACAACAGTCATAATTTTATTTCTTCTCACCCAATTAGCATTGACGTCATAGCTGATTCGAATCATTTCGAAACCGCACCAAAGAAATTAGCATAATCATTTTAATCGTATTAATTAACATTTTGCTTTAACAGTTCATTAGATTGTTTCTAGTTGATTCGTATGTGCACTGCCACTTCACCTAAATACATTTCGTACCAGCAGTTTACCTGTTTGCAAATAGTTTGGAGTAAGAATATGTAAATCACTGGTTAGAATCACCTTCAAAGATGCGAATAGACACGTTGGGTTTTTTTGGTTTAGCTAACTTGCATTAAGCGGCTCATTCACGTGACGAAATATATGTTTTAGGTTGAATCTTTTTCTCTTTTTCATTAGCGGGCAAATTCTGGTGCAATTGTTTGAGGGGGGGAGTGGAGTGTTTCTGTCGTTCAGGCAAAAGACAAAAGACTAAAAGACCCAGAACAGTCAAACTATTTATGTCAAACTAATTCAAAAAAAAAAAAAAATGCCAGTGAATGAGTTGCTTTAGGTTTTGAATATTTTTGTGTTAATTTTTGCTAATTTAAGCAAATTGTTATAAGGTGATCAACTCTGACTTAACAAGTTTCAAAATAAAGTCTAAAGTGGCCTTGTTTATGTCTATGCATCTTTTGAGCTACGTCAAATTTTGTATGTGTCAAATTATCAATTTTCCCGAGTAAAACTCTTTAGTTTTCGACACTTACTGCTGCCGAAAACTCGTAGCTTAAGCAGAATTCATAAAAACAATTCCGCCATTCAATATTCAAACTGGTGCTTAGCAGTATTGGTCCAGCACGTTGTTCCTCTTGTAACCAACTATCTCGCGACATCCGCAATAACAACATTCCATCGCAATGAACACAATTGCAAAACTTGATCTTGAACAGCACTTCCGAGCTCATTGATTTCTCAGAAAAAGAAAACTATCTACCGAAGCGCCACCTTCAGTCTTCTAAGTAAGCCGAAAATATTTACTTTCAAGCTTAGGCTTCCGCAAACGTAAGCATAAATTAATCAATATAGCCGCTTCTTCTGTGTACATTGCATCCGTTTCTTTTGAATTCTGTGTTTTCGTGGGAAACTCTTTTTATCTTATCTGAAAGATGCTTGTTTTGCATTTCTTGGGATTGCTCAATGAACAACACCCTCAAGTGGAGGCGACCAAAAAGTCAGCTTACACAGTGCTTTTCGCAGAAATTGTATATTATACCTGGGAGGAATATAAATCTGATATCGAACGTGGGTCGCAGGTGCATTGTACTTTGGATAATTTACTTTGACGTCATTGTTTGGCAAGACGATTTTTCAAGAGGCTCGTGTATAAAGTCAGGTGCGTCCACGTCATTTTGAACAAAATGGGTGCAGTCGTTAGTGACTGGTCTTTTAAGCGAGAGGGACCGCAAGTTCAAACCTCAGGATAGGTAGAACAAACTACACAATTCGAAAAAAATACGCTTATCACTGTCACTCTTTGTTCAAATATCAAAAAATCTGGTGGACCTTGGTATATTGTTTTCGAAACACACCATAATGAGCTGTATTCAGAGCAATTTAAATTCGACCATCTCCACAGATCTACTGTTGGAGATGACCGATGTAGACTGCTCTCTCAAATCCTTGACCTTAGCATTGGATACGGAGAATAACTTCGACTCATCCCATCTGCCATTCAAGCACGTGGCATAAATCCATTTCAAAAAATCCCCAACCGCCGAAATCACTTTCAAATGCAGGATTGACAACGAATTTCGATTAAAAATGCCTCCGCGCGACTTTTGCTTTCATTTCGTTTTGACTTCGTCGATCCAATTGACGAGGTCGTTATTCCTCGACTTGGCTGGAAATTTTTGCAAAGCTAATGCCTTTTTCAGGGCTAACGCCATATGCCGGGGGCCGGTAACCCCTTCCATTCTAGACATTGATTTGTATGCAAAATCGGCTCCGCTCACCCAAAGTCGATTTTCGCTGCTGGCCAATGCAAGATAGCCACTTACAAAAAACACACATTTAATTCAGTTCGCTTTGGTTCTGCATTCGAAATTCAATCGCGCGATCGTCATTCTCTGGTTCTATTGGTGTCTGTATACCTTGCCGGTCTATAACCCTAATTGGCAAATAACCTCAAAAAATCCTATACCCCACCGTCGGTGATAAACAATTCTAACGAGCGACAGCAAATAATTCATGCAGATCTATACAAAAGAAATGACACAACAATGGCGCCTCGACTAACCGATAACAGTCCGTCCGTAGTCACCAATGAACTCTTTTCTCGTTGGTCCAGAGAAACGCAACTACAAAAAAAAAAAAAAAAAAAAACACATACGCTTTCGACCGATTGACGTCAATGGGAACCTAACTCTTATAAAGTCGCCCTCATTTCGAATGTAAACTAGATTCAGTGTCTGCGTCGATTTCGAATGCACTAGCGCACAATCTATGCGAATTGGAATCACATCGTGACCTTCTTCTCGACCGATTTTTTATGTCCTGCTGAGTTCAATATCACCACAATTTGAGATGACAAACTTACAAAATTCAATCCGCAATGTAGTGAGCCGTTAATGCAAATGTCCAAAATAACCCAACCGCATTTGTAATTGGAATCGGACGAGATGTCAACCTCAAAGTTGAGGTTTTGTTTTGCAAAACTGTGAAACGCTCTATGGGTGCTGGAATATTTGTTTTCAGCGCGATTCTACTTCATTGTGTTGACCGCAAAATAAGTTCCTTCAATCGCGCTGTAACTAATATAGGGACCGCTAAATTATTAATTGGGGATCAAGTTTGTTATTGTTTTGTATTTAATTGAGAAATCTTTCCATTCCAAAGTAGCTGGTTTGACAGCTCATAAATGTCACTCGCAATTAGCTGTCATTAGTATTTTGAATGGATTATTTTTTTACGAGAACTTGAGTCACTGTGGGCGTCCGAAATGTAAATATTTGATTCAAGCAGTACAAGTATTTTCGTTGCAGGAAAATAATTATGACATAAGCTGACTAATTCGCATAATGTCCTCATTTAGGAAAGAATGACGACATTTCCGTTGTCATTCGCTGATCTTACGCGACTGTTGACTCAGTTTGCTGGGACTAAGCTGGTCTATAAAGAGGTAGGAAATACACTTCTAAAGGTATTGAGCCTTTCTTTAAAAGCATAGGGTGGGATTTTAATTTTAAATAAACAGAAATGATCTTCAGTCAGATCATTGAGTTTGCTCTTATTTTTTGCTGCTGCAACCGCAAGGGACTGATTGCACAGAAAATGACACACGACCGACAGCGATTACTGATCATTCATCAGTGCCAGCTGCTGGCTGGAGGGCCCTTCTGGTTGAGTTCAATTTCCACCCGGATTGCGGCACGATTCGAAGTAAAATCAAGAAAGTAGATGCAGTTCAGTACAGTACAACCACTAGTCGGCAGTTCAAAGCGATCTTCGCGGAGATATTTCTCATCGGGTTTAAATATTCCTAAGACCCTCACCGCAGATGACTCGGTCGTGAGTTGGTGATCTATAGCGATCATTTTCACTAACCTAACGATGGTCGGTAATGAAATACCATAAAACCTCCTCCACAACTGAGAGGGAGATTTACAAAGAACTATCACTCAGATGATCCTCCAACATCAGGTCATGAATTTCGGGTAATCGGATCTCGAGTGGAAGTTGCCAAAATAATATTTCTTCATTCGATTGCTTCTAGTGCAGATCGTATAAGAAACACCAGGATAAGTAAATTATTCAAATTAGGTCAAAAATATTCCGCGACAGTCCCACGATCGATAGATTTTGATCCTGACCAAGGAGTTCTTTTGCTAGATCTAGTCAATTAATCTTTAACTCATATTAAGGCTTTAATAATGAGTTTTTTCTAAGATATGCTGATGATATGCACGATCACCCATTGAGAGTGATGGTGATCGCTAGTTTTATGCGCCATCTTTCTACGGAAGATTTTCACGATTTGTTTATTTAGAGCTGTGTATTTTTGAACGATCAAATGATCGTATATCATCGTATAGTGGTCGTTAGCTTTGAGAATCCATTCCTAAGATCGTATAGTATCGAGGATCACCTCCAAATAAACAAACGTAGATAGTTTTTCATTTGCACGATCGTTGAGAGAATCATTCACTTTACGAACTTCAGTCAGTCGATCTGATTAAAGTGATCCTCCTGGGCGAACAGCGACGGGGTGGAAATGATAAGAACACAATTTCCACGTTTATTTTCCCATGAGCTGCACTCGAGTGTGACATTTACGTCAAAAGCTAATTAGATGCTCCTTTCTATTTTAAGAACATATTCATAACAATAATATTACACGTCGTACATACAGAGGAAACAAGTGCGACTTGCATTTTGTTTGTCGCTTGGCTTGGTTTCTCTGCGCCATATTTTTTTTCCTGTCTCTCACTGACAGTGTTGTAAAATTGTTTGTACGATCAAATGAAAGCAGATGCATTAAATGCGTTCTCACATGAGTGCCTCCTTGAATGAGTTTCAGATTTGTACATATATCACTTGGGTGTGGTAAATTATTATTAATACGCTATTTGAATACCAAACAGATGTCATCTGCATACGGGGTTCTTTTGAATTTTTATCTGGCTAATCCCATTAATCACAATATTTCCACTTAATCATCTATGTGGACTGAAACTGCTCATTGTCATCCCCATCGATAGCCCGAAGTGTGTGTCGGCTGATCTTGTGATCTTATCGCATAGAATGATTTGTTTTCTTTTTTGTTGTTTTAGAAATTTAAATTGCGCTTGATTATGGGTCTGGTGCGAGCACACGCTACCCCATTTTTGATGTATCATTATTTGAGAAGATGTGACGTGCGTATGGAAGTGCAATCGGAATCTCTGTTTGTATTGTTTGTTTTTAGCCAATTCGATTGATCCACGTGACATCGCACCATACACGACACCCCTATATGGGTCAATTGAAAATAAAAGTGAAGATTACATGGCATGTACAGTAGGCTTTGGGAATGAGGAACACCCCATGACGTCAATCGTAATCAGAAATATGCGAGTAATTGGGGACAAGGGGTTGCGATATTTTCCACAAGTTTAGAATTTTTACTTGCGTTCCTTAATGAGTTGAATGTTAAATTTATTTGAGGAAAGACCCAGCAAATGGTGTGCTGAGCGAATTGAATGACACTTGGTGATGAGTCAGGTGGGCTTTTACACGCAGAAAAATTGACCTTAACCGAGTGGAATTTTCGCTCGGTTAAAAAAAAATGTGTTGAAATCAACTAAGTCTCTGTAGAAAACAAATGAGTTATTATTGTTAAAAACTACCGTGTTAAAAAGGTTAAATACATGTTGTTAAAAATAACACACTAAATGTTTGTTATCAATTAAGTTGCTTCGTTAATATTAACCAACCAGTCTCGTTTTCCTGTTTGGTTAAATTCAAACAAGTATCTTGGTTAAGAAAAACCTACTAAATTTGGGGTTTTAACACATTGATTGGTTATTAATAACCGTGCTACTCATGTAAAATTAACCAAACGAATGTGTGTTAAAATCTAACAAGCTCTCTGTTAAAAACAACCAATAAACGTTGCTTAAATACAACCAATGACTTGTTTGTTTTTAACCCTTTTACTCGTGAGAATTTAACCAAGCGAATGTGTGTTAAAATCTAACAAGCTCTCTGTTGAAAACAACCAATAAACGTTGCTTAAATACAACCAATGACTTGTTTGTTTTTAACCCTTTTACTCGTGAGAATTTAACCAAGCGAATGTGTGTTAAAATCTAACAAGCTCTCTGTTGAAAACAACCAATAAACGTTGCTTAAATACAACCAATGACTTGTTTGTTTTTAACCCTTTTACTCGTGAGAATTTAACCAAGCGAATGTGTGTTAAAATCTAACAAGCTCTCTGTTGAAAACAACCAATAAACGTTGCTTAAATACAACCAATGACTTGTTTGTTTTTAACCCTTTTACTCGTGAGAATTTAACCAAGCGAATGTGTGTTAAAATCTAACAAGCTCTCTGTTGAAAACAACCAATAAACGTTGCTTAAATACAACCAATGACTTGTTTGTTTTTAACCCTTTTACTCGTGAGAATTTAACCAAGCGAATGTGTGTTAAAATCTAACAAGCTCTCTGTTGAAAACAACCAATAAACGTTGCTTAAATACAACCAATGACTTGTTTGTTTTTAACCCTTTTACTCGTGAGAATTTAACCAAGCGAATGTGTGTTAAAATCTAACAAGCTCTCTGTTGAAAACAACCAATAAACGTTGCTTAAATACAACCAATGACTTGTTTGTTTTTAACCCTTTTACTCGTGAGAATTTAACCAAGCGAATGTGTGTTAAAATCTAACAAGCTCTCTGTTGAAAACAACCAATAAACGTTGCTTAAATACAACCAATGACTTGTTTGTTTTTAACCCTTTTACTCGTGAGAATTTAACCAAGCGAATGTGTGTTAAAATCTAACAAGCTCTCTGTTGAAAACAACCAATAAACGTTGCTTAAATACAACCAATGACTTGTTTGTTTTTAACCCTTTTACTCGTGAGAATTTAACCAAGCGAATGTGTGTTAAAATCTAACAAGCTCTCTGTTGAAAACAACCAATAAACGTTGCTTAAATACAACCAATGACTTGTTTGTTTTTAACCCTTTTACTCGTGAGAATTTAACCAAGCGAATGTGTGTTAAAATCTAACAAGCTCTCTGTTGAAAACAACCAATAAACGTTGCTTAAATACAACCAATGACTTGTTTGTTTTTAACCCTTTTACTCGTGAGAATTTAACCAAGCGAATGTGTGTTAAAATCTAACAAGCTCTCTGTTGAAAACAACCAATAAACGTTGCTTAAATACAACCAATGACTTGTTTGTTTTTAACCCTTTTACTCGTGAGAATTTAACCAAGCGAATGTGTGTTAAAATCTAACAAGCTCTCTGTTGAAAACAACCAATAAACGTTGCTTAAATACAACCAATGACTTGTTTGTTTTTAACCCTTTTACTCGTGAGAATTTAACCAAGCGAATGTGTGTTAAAATCTAACAAGCTCTCTGTTGAAAACAACCAATAAACGTTGCTTAAATACAACCAATGACTTGTTTGTTTTTAACCCTTTTACTCGTGAGAATTTAACCAAGCGAATGTGTGTTAAAATCTAACAAGCTCTCTGTTGAAAACAACCAATAAACGTTGCTTAAATACAACCAATGACTTGTTTGTTTTTAACCCTTTTACTCGTGAGAATTTAACCAAGCGAATGTGTGTTAAAATCTAACAAGCTCTCTGTTGAAAACAACCAATAAACGTTGCTTAAATACAACCAATGACTTGTTTGTTTTTAACCCTTTTACTCGTGAGAATTTAACCAAGCGAATGTGTGTTAAAATCTAACAAGCTCTCTGTTGAAAACAACCAATAAACGTTGCTTAAATACAACCAATGACTTGTTTGTTTTTAACCCTTTTACTCGTGAGAATTTAACCAAGCGAATGTGTGTTAAAATCTAACAAGCTCTCTGTTGAAAACAACCAATAAACGTTGCTTAAATACAACCAATGACTTGTTTGTTTTTAACCCTTTTACTCGTGAGAATTTAACCAAGCGAATGTGTGTTAAAATCTAACAAGCTCTCTGTTGAAAACAACCAATAAACGTTGCTTAAATACAACCAATGACTTGTTTGTTTTTAACCCTTTTACTCGTGAGAATTTAACCAAGCGAATGTGTGTTAAAATCTAACAAGCTCTCTGTTGAAAACAACCAATAAACGTTGCTTAAATACAACCAATGACTTGTTTGTTTTTAACCCTTTTACTCGTGAGAATTTAACCAAGCGAATGTGTGTTAAAATCTAACAAGCTCTCTGTTGAAAACAACCAATAAACGTTGCTTAAATACAACCAATGACTTGTTTGTTTTTAACCCTTTTACTCGTGAGAATTTAACCAAGCGAATGTGTGTTAAAATCTAACAAGCTCTCTGTTGAAAACAACCAATAAACGTTGCTTAAATACAACCAATGACTTGTTTGTTTTTAACCCTTTTACTCGTGAGAATTTAACCAAGCGAATGTGTGTTAAAATCTAACAAGCTCTCTGTTGAAAACAACCAATAAACGTTGCTTAAATACAACCAATGACTTGTTTGTTTTTAACCCTTTTACTCGTGAGAATTTAACCAAGCGAATGTGTGTTAAAATCTAACAAGCTCTCTGTTGAAAACAACCAATAAACGTTGCTTAAATACAACCAATGACTTGTTTGTTTTTAACCCTTTTACTCGTGAGAATTTCCCAAAAATAAAGTAACATTCTGTTCAAAAAAAGAGAATTCTCCTCGATTTATTTTACTTTCCATTTTTCCATAAAACAATTCTATAAAACATTTTCATCGAAATATGTACCTATCTGATATTTGTTATACGTAGAAATTGTGTATCTGTTAATTTTATCATTCAACTTGGTAAATTTCAACAAACACATACTGTTGTTTCTTAACAAGTTATACGCACACCACGAATTACGACGCTGCTTTTTCAAAACGCAGAAACCAGGGATGAAAAAATAATCGCAATTGTACTTTTATCGACACAGTTGATTTAAAGATATATACAAGTACGATTTGCCCAAATTCAGAACTTTGATGAATATATTCTACTTCTGAAAATACGTTCCGACATTCCTTCCGAATTTAGTACATTCACATTTCACGAACAAACTAAATTCTAAACAGGCTAATACAGCCTTAAAAACAAAGTTTTCTCTACTACTTTTTTGGCTTGCAATAGGAAAAAAAGAACACAGACAAAAATGGCCAAAGCAACAATTTTTTTTTTACATTTTTGTCTGATAAAATATGGCTTTTACTCTTAATTGTAGCTAGGCACTTGAAAACTAATTTAAGATAGGTATCTAATTGTAAGAAAATTTGCCAAAGGTACAAATTTAATGCAAAATAAATATTAGCTTTTTATTGAGTCCAATTGACATAATGGCCTTAACGCAATATTAATCTAATCTGTTTCTGTAGATATAATGAAGTAAAATTAAGTAATTTTTCACTCTGCGATTCAATCATTTTGAGAACCAAGCTAATGAAAAAAGCTACACTTTTGCACATGCTGAACAAAATGGTATAGTCTTTAGTTTAGCCCTTTACTTCAAAATTTGTAAGTACCAAACTCGTTTCGACCTATGCGTTGGTGAGAGATGATAATAATAAAACTTATATCGTTTTCCACGCGGCAAAAAGAAGCGTCCGGCAGAGTCCGGAATCAAAAAGATAGATTCTGAGATTTCATCTAATTGTGCTCTACAATATGGTATATATAGTCCTGCATTTATCACTTTATTTCAAAATTTGTTAGTACCAGACTTGTTTTGAACTATGCGTTTTGTGAGAGTTGATAATAACTAAACTCATAATGCAATTGGTACATACACATTTTAAAATAAAGATACAAACAGAAAATTATATATACCATCTTGTAAAGCACAGTTAGGAGAATTTGAAGAAACCAAGGAAGTATTGGTAACCAATCTCGACTTCCAGGAGCAGCCTTGAATAAATCGTCTTTTTCATTGCTGTGCTGCCTTTGCTAGGCCTTTGCGATCACAAATTATTCACGCACAATTGAACCCATTTCGGTACAGCACCTAAAAAATCAGTTTTGTCATCCCTGGTAGAAAATATGTGTGTGGCTGTTGATACAGATCATTCACGAACAATGGAAAACATTTGGGTACAATACCAAAAACTCGTTTTACATTCCTGGTAGGTAGAAATATGTGTGTGGCTGCAGATACAGTCAACTCGGTTAATATCTACAAACACAAGGCTTCTCGTTCATCTGTAAAACAGTGTGTCTCGGTTGATTTTAACACATACATCGTGTTATACGCATACGCATACTATCGCGAATTATGAACGACGCACGCTGCTCGCGACTAGTAATTGAGTCATTAAGTGTTGAACCTTTGTAGTGGCTGGTGGTGTGAAATCTGTGATAAGTGAAAATAAAAAAAACAAAAAAGACAAGGAAAAATAAAAAATTCATATTTATTGGTGAGTACATAATATTATTATCTTGTTTTCCTCTTGTTTAAAACAAATTATTGTCAATTTTGGTGGTTTTTATGTGAAAAAAGAAATAGAACTAAAGCAACGAATTTCAACGTAGTACTCGGTTAATAATTGCCGAGTTGAGAAACACTCGGTTAATATCAACCCTTTCAGTCTGGTATCGTGTTTTGACATGTTTTTTTCTTCTGGGATTCAGGTTCTTTATTAGCGAGTGCATTAACTATGTTGTTTTTCTCGAGTTTTAAACAATTTATTGTCAATTTTGGTGATATTCAAGTGAAAAAAAAATAGAACCAAAGCAAAGAATTTCAACCTAGTACTCGGTTAATAATTGCCGAGTTGAGAAACACTCGGTTAATATCAACCCTTTCAGTCTGGTATCGTGTTTTGACATGTTTTTTTCTTCTGGGATTCAGGTTCTTTATTAGCGAGTGCATTAACTATGTTGTTTTTCTCGAGTTTTAAACAATTTATTGTCAATTTTGGTGATATTCAAGTGAAAAAAAAATAGAACCAAAGCAAAGAATTTCAACCTAGTACTCGGTTAATAATTGCCGAGTTGAGAAACACTCGGTTAATATCAACCCTTTCAGTCTGGTATCGTGTTTTGACATGTTTTTTTCTTCTGGGATTCAGGTTCTTTATTAGCGAGTGCATTAACTATGTTGTTTTTCTCGAGTTTTAAACAATTTATTGTCAATTTTGGTGATATTCAAGTGAAAAAAAAATAGAACCAAAGCAAAGAATTTCAACCTAGTACTCGGTTAATAATTGCCGAGTTGAGAAACACTCGGTTAATATCAACCCTTTCAGTCTGGTATCGTGTTTTGACATGTTTTTTTCTTCTGGGATTCAGGTTCTTTATTAGCGAGTGCATTAACTATGTTGTTTTTCTCGAGTTTTAAACAATTTATTGTCAATTTTGGTGATATTCAAGTGAAAAAAAAATAGAACCAAAGCAAAGAATTTCAACCTAGTACTCGGTTAATAATTGCCGAGTTGAGAAACACTCGGTTAATATCAACCCTTTCAGTCTGGTATCGTGTTTTGACATGTTTTTTTCTTCTGGGATTCAGGTTCTTTATTAGCGAGTGCATTAACTATGTTGTTTTTCTCGAGTTTTAAACAATTTATTGTCAATTTTGGTGATATTCAAGTGAAAAAAAAATAGAACCAAAGCAAAGAATTTCAACCTAGTACTCGGTTAATAATTGCCGAGTTGAGAAACACTCGGTTAATATCAACCCTTTCAGTCTGGTATCGTGTTTTGACATGTTTTTTTCTTCTGGGATTCAGGTTCTTTATTAGCGAGTGCATTAACTATGTTGTTTTTCTCGAGTTTTAAACAATTTATTGTCAATTTTGGTGATATTCAAGTGAAAAAAAAATAGAACCAAAGCAAAGAATTTCAACCTAGTACTCGGTTAATAATTGCCGAGTTGAGAAACACTCGGTTAATATCAACCCTTTCAGTCTGGTATCGTGTTTTGACATGTTTTTTTCTTCTGGGATTCAGGTTCTTCATTAGCGAGTGCATTAGTTTTGTTTTTCTTGGGCTTTTTTTTTCTTTTATGGCGATGTTCGCAACTTTTCTGGGACGAACTATTTAAAATGATTTCTGTCTATGTTTTCATCATTTCGAATCGTTTGTCACCAATAAATGGCGAACATCGTCTTAAAACCAGGCATAGCCTTAGTTCTCAATGTTTCTGTCAGTAGTAATTTAGTAATTAAATGATCGTATTTTGATATGCACATGCTCATATTAACACGTGCTTCACAGTTATCTAAAATGGATGAAGAAGTGTCAACCTTACTAAAGGAGTGGGGCCTGGAAGCCTACGTAGACATTTTTAAAGGTTCGTTTATATACCAAAACGTAAATTTATACAATATTATTCGCATATAAGAAAGTTGTAATTTGCTTAAAGTATTTTTGCTACACATGTGTTTTGCATTTTTGATTTCGATTCCTTACGGCACGAAAATTCTTTTGCGCTTGAAAAGCTTTTTAGAAGCTTGTGTTTTTCACAGACGATTCTTTCTTATACGCGACTTTCTTATGCAAGGTGGTGCAAAATTAATCCTCCAATTTTGTTTTTGAATTACTTTTTTGCTAAATTAATTTGATTGACGTACGAAGCTATTTGCAAAAATTATAAAATCTTCCGAAAGGGTGATTAAATTTGCGCCATTTTGTATATCTGATAAAAACCTATACTTTGCAAGTGATTAACTACGTGACATTGGTTAATTTTCATTTATAACAGAAAATGCTATAACTTCAATGTCTTTGGCGCTGCTTGGTGCCAGAGAGATAAAGGAAATGATCCCAGTTATAGGGCATCGGGTTCTGTTTACACGGAATTTCGAAGAATGGCGGAAAGCTATGCACCCTAATGCGTCCACGACTTTGGTTGGTTCATATTATTTAACCATTTGAAATGGTAGAAATAAAGTCTTTTTATTTTTCAGACTTTTGAAACTTCAGAATTATCTCTTGCTACAAACACACAAGAACAAAACGACTGCCTTAATTTCTCTTTTAGTGAGATTCTGCCAAATTTCGCTGTTAGCGACAGAGGGGATGCACTAGATTCCCCTTCAAGCGTTGTTGCTGATGATCAATTCAGCGAAAGTTTAGATGTAAGTACAGGGTTTAAATCGGAAAGGTGATTAGTGTTGATTGATGGTCTCTGCTTTCAATTTGCGTTTCTTTATGCATTCAGAGATCAATCAGAATAAATTGACTTATCTATCAGTTTGAGTAAAAAACACTGCATTTATAATCAACTAAGAGAAGGTGATTATAATAGGTGATTGCCACTAATAGCTTTAGCCGATAGTACAAAGGGTTTTTTTTCACTTATTTTATTAATTATTAATATATTTCACTAATTTTTTATATTTATATGCACATTAAAATATTTTGTTACTAGGAACTTAACAAGCTGCTCGAAAGCTCACTGGAAGGAACCGGTCTACTGTCGCTGGATAAAACTCGACCGCTGGATAACGTTGCTCGACTGCGATTGGTGCGTATTGTCTGCACCAACATTTTAAAGAAAAACCCGGAAAAAAATATCACAGCTCAAATTTATGGGCACTGGACAAATCAGATTGTTCATTTGTTCCCTACCGAGAATAGATCGGTATATTTTCACAACAAGCTGATAAATTCGAGTCGTGGGGTTGTAAACAGATTGGCTGGAAAATTGCCAGATCACATCCACAATCTAAAACGAAAATACCGGGAAAGTGGTGTTATCACTAAAAGGAAGCGTTCGTTTTCCGCTTCTGCGACGTCGTCACCTTCCTCCAGTCGAGTATCCTCTCCCGCATCAGTATCACATCCTATAAAGCGCCTAGCAACAGCTGCCAATTTCGAAGACTTCGAAGGACAATTCCAAGAAGATCTCCAATGGCTAAAAAATTCTAGCCATCCATGGGAAACAACCGAGGACAAATGGGAGAAAACGACCCATGCCCGACTTCACCATTTAAAGGATATGAGCATATCCGAGTATTTTGAGGAATATCCGGCCTTAAAAAAACCATTGGGATTTAAACTGGTAATATTTCATAGAAGTATAATTATATCAGAAATACATTATACATATATTTAGTCTTTAACGTGAACTACAGTTTCACAAGTAAAAGCTCTTATATTTATTAGTTCAGATTTTACTCATAGTTGTCACATAAATGCTTGCGTTATCTATGAGTTTCGATCTTTTCTTTTTATTTGGATATAGTTCAGGCTTTTCTTTACATATAATATTATGTAATTCTTCTTTTCTCTACAGCTGGTAAGGGATTTCGATAAAATATACAGCGACAACTGCAACGGACTGGTTGAAAATTTTCCAAAATTAAAAAAGGACATTTTCCAACTTGCTAGAAGCAAGGGAAAAGGAGTAAGAGGAAAGGATAAATACTTCGCTCACCTGCTGACTCGGGAAAATCGTAAGAAAACGTCATTTGTTAATAAATACATAACCTGCTAATCGAAATAAATCGAAGAATTTCCGATTCGATCGAATTTCAGAAAAAGCGTGGATATTTTAGCTTTACTAGATTGTTCCGAAAAATTTGTTTTTGTTTTGACCATTATGTTTTCTTTAGAAGAAAAAAACAAATCTGCATCATATTTTCTCTATATTTTTTAGCGCATTCTCTATATAGGTATAATTCTTCGAATCAGATTTGCACACATTTTGTGTAGAAAAATTAATTGGACGCATATGACTTATAATTGTTTTATTATTTTATATTTTCTCAGTTTCTGAAGAGATCAGCAACCTCGCGGCATTCCTGCTAATCCCTTCATTGTTGACCACATCAAACGTTAAGGTCAAAGGATCGAAGCAGAAAATTTGGCGACCCTCTAAGGCGGAAGCAAGGGATGGATTCATAACGAGAGTTGCAACGGATGCAGAGATAGATGCAGCAATTACCAGCAGGCGAGAAAAACTACAAGGTATTGGCCTTACATTACAGCCCTTCATTATAGTAGTAGGTAACTCAATCGATGCTATTGGGTCCTATTTTGTAGTTGTAGATGAAACTAAATATTTACTACCTACCATTTTAGAGGCAGTAGATGTTTGTTTCAAACTAATTTTTATTATTAATGCTGAATATCCGCCAGAGAGTAGATGTTCTTGGCTGTTTATTCAAAAAGCATTTTTTAAAATTAAGACAGAGTTCGATAAGGAATCTACCGCGGCCAATACCTTGTTGGGAGAGTTAGGTGTCAAGGAAAGTTAGAGTTTTCCCCTTCCAATTCATTTTCTTACAATGGTTGTTTGTTTCTTATGCAGATCCTACTTAAAGGATCTCAAAGTTCTAAGGCACCACTTTGATTTCAATCACAGTGACCATAACTTCACAACTTATAAATGTCGCGAAGGAGATTGTAAGCGATCGTTTCCAATTTTCAATTCCTTTAGAAGACACTTTAAAAAAAAAACACGATTTTCAATGTTCAAATAATCCAACAAATTCTGAGAAGAATGCGGATATACTTAATGAAAGTGTTGTTGCAGAAAAACAATTAGAACAAACCAATAAAACTGAAAATACAGAAACCCTGTCACTTGATAAATCACTATCACTTTTTATAGCATCCCTTTATGCAAATGTGATCTTGCCTAGAAACGTAGTGCAAAAAGTGATTGATGGCTTAGCAGAATATTTCGGTTCATTAAGTTCAAATTTGCAGAACTGTGTAGACAATATATGTATTGAGCATTCTCTATCTAATGATGTTTCAAATCAATTAATGCAAGCACTTGTTCCTTCAATCACCTCCCCCTTAGAATGTTTCCGAACAGAACAAAAAAGAATTTCTTATTTCACAAAACAAAAATCATACATTGAGCCTAAGGGAATAATAATCGGCCAAAGGTTCGATTATGTCAAAAAAGGTGGAATAACACGTATGGAACCTATTCCGTGCCAAGAACATTTTATATCTTTAAGAGATATATTGCAAAGATTTTTCTCCCTCGAGAACGTACTTTCGGAAACTTTTGAATATATGGACAGTCTTCGAAATAAAGATGGAATGGAAAATTTTATTCAAGGTTCACATTGGAAAGAAAGACTTAAGCACCATTCAAATCGCATTGTGTTTCCTCTATTTATGTACTTCGATGATTATGAAATCGGAAACGTTCTAGGAAGTCATGCTGGTGTTCACAAACTAGGAGCTGTGTACGTCTCAGTTCCATGTCTTCCACCTTGGCGCTCCTCAGTTCTGTCCAACATATTCCTTATTTTATTATTTCATTCATCCGACAGAGTATCTTTTGGTAATAATGTTATATTTCAACCAATTATTGATGAGTTTAATTTTTTAAGCGAAGTGGGCATAGAAATAGATATTCCATCTTTCAAGGGATCTTTATTTTTTGAACTAGCTCTGATTCTTGGTGACAATTTAGGAATACACTCTCTGATTGGGTTCGTAGAGAGCTTTTCAGCAAATTTTTCTTGTAGAGTGTGCAAAGTTACAAAAGATGTATTGAAAAAGCAACTTTACGAAGATACAACACTTCTTCGAACAATGGCAAGCTATGAAGCAGATCTGGCTTTAAATAATTTATCTTTAACCGGCATTAAGGAAAAGTGCGTTTTTCTGGGCATAAACAACTTCGACTTGTTTCAACAGGTGGGCGTCGATATTATGCATGATATGCTAGAGGGTGTTGCCAAATACATTTTGAGTTTTATACTTTCAGAGTATACCGAAAAAAACAAATTTTTTTCTTTAACAATTTTCAATGATAAGCTATTAGCTTTCTCATATGGCCCTGATACTAAAAACAAACCTTGCCCTATCGAAAGAGAACATCTTAGGCGGGGAAATGTGCGTTTATCTTCAGGAGAAACGCTTACTCTTTTGCGGTTTTTGGGTTTACTTATAGGTGACTTTGTGCCGAGGGGTAATATTATTTGGGAAATGTATATAAAATTAAGACAAATTGTTGACATACTTCTTAGTATAAATGTTTCTGTTGGAACAGAAGATTTCTTGCAAGTATTAATAGCTGAACTTAATGAACAATATACTACACTTACCGAGGACAATCTCATTCACTACCATACCGCTTTTAAAAAATACGGCCCATTAACATCTTTGTGGTCAATGAGGTTCGAAGCTAAGCATAGGCAATCCAAAATGTCGGCTAGATCATCATGTAACCGAATGAATATCACTTTAACCTTAGCAATGAAACATCAACTTCAACTTAATGAAATGTTTTTAAGGGGAAAACTTTCTAATCTACTTGACGTTGGACCCAAAAAATATGGCATGTTATTTGAACTTGATAATATACGATCACAGCTATCACTGGACCCTAATAAAACGTTGACTATGGTCAGTTGGGCGACCATGTCTTCTGTACATTATAAAAAGGGATCCGTCTTAGTAAAAAGTCTTAGTTCAGATTGTTATTTGTACGACTTTTTTGTATTGGAAAAAATATATTTGTATGACTCAAGTCAATTGATTTTTGTTGGTATAGTACTTAAAACTAAATGTTTCGATGAACACTACTATGCATATGAGGTAGAAGTTCCATTAATACCTCAACAAATTGTTATTCCACTTGAATTTTTTCTATCGCCAATTCCTAACACTTTAAATATTTTATCTAACTCCAAGCAGTACGTTATTTTAAGAAGTCCACTATAAATAAAAAATAGATTAAATTATAAATGTAAATGATTTCGCTTTAACACTGCAGATTTCATAAATATGCTAATTAAAATAATATTATGTAAATTAATTTATAAAAATACACAATTTTGCACATTTCTTTTTAAATGATGAAATTTATGACCCATATATTTTAAGTAAAATTAAGTTTTGCATTAAAATTAATAAAAACATGTAATAAACAGAAAACATATATTTTGTATTCAAAAATACATTACAAACGATATTATAATAAAAAATCTATGTACTTAATATGAAAAAGATTTTTTTTTTATTTTACGATAAAATTATCCCTTTTAGATGGTTCAATTTTCAGGTGCACTCAAGTTCAACCAAGTAAACTGGTAAATTGGTACCACATGGACTGGCTAATAAGAAGTAAGTAGTTTGGTTAAATTCAACCAAGTAGATGTGCTAATTCCAACCGAGTAAGTTACGTAAATTTAACTTTTAGTTGGTTAAATGCTACCAAGAAAGTTGGCTAATTTTAACCAATTGGAATTGTTAAATGCAACCAAGTCGGTTGGTTAGTAACAACAGAGTAACATGGTTAAATCCAACCAAGTCGGTTGGTTGGTAACAACAGAGTAACATGGTTAAATCCAACCAAGTAGGTTGGTTAGTAACAACAGAGTAGCATGGTTAAATCCAACCAAGTAGGTTGGTTAGTAACAACAGAGTAACATGGTTAAATCCAACCAAGTCGGTTGGTTAGTAACAACAGAGTAACATGGTTAAATCCAACCAAGTCGGTTGGTTGGTAACAACAGAGTAACATGGTTAAATCCAACCAAGTAGGTTGGTTAGTAACAACAGAGTAGCATGGTTAAATCCAACCAAGTAGGTTGGTTAGTAACAACAGAGTAACATGGTTAAATCCAACCAAGTCGGTTGGTTAGTAACAACAGAGTAACATGGTTAAATCCAACCAAGTAGGTTGGTTAGTAACAACAGAGTAACATGGTTAAATCCAACCAAGTCGGTTGGTTAGTAACAACAGAGTAGCATGGTTAAATCCAACCAAGTCGGTTGGTTAGTAACAACAGAGTAACATGGTTAAATCCAACCAAGTCGGTTGGTTAGTAACAACAGAGTAACATGGTTAAATCCAACCAAGTAGGTTGGTTACTAACAACAGAGTAACATGGTTAAATTCAACCAAGTCGGTTGGTTAGTAACAACAGAGTAACATGGTTAAATCCAACCAAGTCGGTTGGTTAGTAACAACAGAGTAACATGGTTAAATCCAACCAAGTCGGTTGGTTAGTAACAACAGAGTAACATGGTTAAATCCAACCAAGTCGGTTGGTTAGTAACAACAGAGTAACATGGTTGAATTCAACCATGTGTATTGGCTAATAACAACAGAGTAACTTGGTTGAATTCAGCCAAGTGGGTTGGCTAATAACAACAGATTGAATATGTTGAATTCTACCAAGTGAGTCGGCTAATAGCAACAGACTAAGTAGGTCAAATTCTAACAAGTTAGTTGGTTAAATACAACCAAGTAGGTTGGCTAATTTCAATCAAGTGAGTTGGATAATAACAACACAGTTACGTGGTTAAATTCAACCAAGTGGGTTCGCTTATAACAACAGAGTAACTTGGTTAAATTCAACCATGTGTATTAGCTAATAACAACAGAGTAACATGGTTTAATTCAACCATTGGGTTGGCTAATAACAACAGAGTAATTTGGTTAAATTATACCAAGTTAGTTTGTTATTTACGACCGAGCAAATTTGGAGGGGAAATTGATAAATCGGTTATTTTTAACAGAGTTTCGTTAAACAAGTTGACTCGGTTTATTTTAATCAACTAACTCTGTAGGAGCTATATTAACAGTATCACTTGGTAGTTTTTAACCGAAAGTCGGTTGTTTTTAAATAAGCGATTTTTCTGCGTGTAGAATTACCATTTCAATTGAGTTGAGGCGTTTAACCTGTGGGTTTGGGTTCCCATAAACGATCGTGGTGGCTTGTTAGTCTAATCAAAGGTTAAGTGGTTCATTGGAGTTTGGTCTTGTTGCTGTTTCTATTGCGGTGGCTACTGTGCAGATCCCACTATGTTTGAACTTGAAATGATTAAGTTAAAGATCAATCAAAAAATTAGCAAACAAAAGACCAAATCGTGTTCAAAAATGATCACCAGGGAATCGGTTAAAGTGATCTGCTTTAAATGAATATAGCCAACAGTGTTTGGTAGTACAGATCCATTCACATGTATCCAACGGTGTGATTAAACGGATGTCATTATTTTCTTGAACTGTCATTCATAACAATAATTCAACAATGCCTTCGAGCTCTTTAATTTTCAAAAAAGCCTGGAGGCTTGTCAAATCAATATGCATCAAAAATTACCCATCAGTTACTCAATCACTTTTCTTGCGAATGTTTCCTCTCATCAGTCATTTGCGGATTTTTTTTTGCAAAACAAAAAATAGGGCCGTCGACTTCATAGGTTTATTTTTTTATTTTTTTTTCGTTCCGCTCCAACAAAGAAAACGACAAATAGTGTTTGTTTGTGTGCCCATGCGTCACTCACACGGTCACTGAAGATCTCCTTCGGTTTAACTCTTTCTAATCGAAGAAAGAACACTGAATCGTTTTTTCTGAATTACCTGCTTCTCTTGCAACAATGCGATCCACATTTACTCCAGTTTAAAAACAGTACTAGATCACCACACCAATTGCAAAATTCATCAAGCGAATTCCATCGTAGTTAGCGGTTCATAACCTTGGGGGTCATTCTCTAGATCCTCAATGAAAAACGCCACTTATGACTTACTGACGCATGACGCAGCCTCATTTCGTTCTTCACAATATCATCCTGCTTTGTTACAGATCCATTCAAATGTATCCAACGGTGACAATAAACGGATGCCATTATTTTCTTGAACTGTCATTCATAACAATCATTCAACAATGCCTTCGCGCTCTTTAATTTTCCAAAGGACTGCACAACATCTATCGACATCGACAATTACTTTTTCACATATCACGCTGAAAAACAATCACCGCAAGCGATTTATAAATAATTGCAATAATTTATTTAATATATTTTCAGCACCACATTCGATCTCCCATATACCATACCCCCACTCACGCCCCCTTCGGACGTGCTCGCCATTAAGATTTTGTTGTTTTCCGTTTACTGCCTCTGCCATCCCACCACCCACTATATCGTAGCATTGCAGCTCGAGAGGCTACTCGGATCAAGCACTCGTTACAATACCCGTATTCGTATTCGTTTTCGTATGCCTATGCGAGTAGTGACGTCAAACGAGGCATTGAAATAACTCCACAGCCAAACTGCCATTAGCCGTAGCCATACTGCTGCTGGCGATAAACCAGAAACCACTCCGCGTTCTGTCATCTGTGTTGCATTTACAGTTCAGCCGATATGTGGGTCTCCGTATCCGTTGGTGCGGTTGCATTATTTTATTTTGCTGTGTCCCTTTGCTGGTTGCCTGTTCGTTTGTAGTTTTGCTGGCGATGCGTTGTTGTAACGGTATCGTGTTACCAATCACATTTTATATAAACCACACCGAAAGAGACTCCAAAAACAAGTTTTTATGCATAAAAGAAGAAAAAACAAAAAAAAAACAAAATGTCTCATTGACGTCAGTGCTCTGTCAGTGTGGCACGTCATCCGAAGCAGCTATTTCTTGTTTTCCTTTGTTCCCACATGGCACCATCTTCGCAAGATCACTTGATTTTCTGTTTATTCTTTGTAAAAATCATTCGAACCGAGATCAACAAAACAGAATTGGCAAAAATAACTTCTCATAAAATGGACTGCGACGAGCGAACATCGCATAAATGGAGGTGGAGGCCTCAATCAGAGCGCTTAATTTTTTTTTGGGCTTAGTTACACTCTGGTACTGCTGTAAGTTATCATGTTTGGTAGTGGGAAAGTAATCGCCCAGAGACGGCGGTAGAAGGGAGGTAAAATAGCGCAGAGACCCCACCGAATGTGAGTTTGACGTAGGTAATGTTTTTTGTTTTATTTTTTTGAATTTTTATCATTGTTACTAAAAGGAATTAAATTTATTTTTAAGTAAATACAAAAATTTGGATTTTGTTGTCTAACTCTGATCTGATCATTTCACTCTTTCTGTGGTTTATCGCTGGTTTAACCTTAAATTTATTTTTGAATAGTAGGTACACTTGAGAAAGGGGAATGACTGACTGAGCGTAGTGACGTAAAATAGAACCTTGTGTGTCGCGCAGTTGAGTTGAAGGGTAGTGCAGTTTGATTGATCTGAAGAGCTAAACATTGGGCAGTGTACTGAGAGCTTTATATATTATTATTTCTGAAGTTTTGCTAATCTGTAGATTCGTCATAAGTACCTGTTGATGAAGCTCCAGGCCCAGGTTTCACTGCGTGGACATTTATTTAGAGTTGCAATTGGACTTTTGGAGAGAATTACACGCATTATCTATATATTGGAAGGTTTCTGGCCAAGGAAAAGGTAACTTGTCCAAGTCTCTAAATTTTATCGAGCAATCTTAAATTTCTCACAACAAATCTGGCCGAGATCTTAGACTTGTTTTTAGCTATTTCCGTTTCCCAACAGATGGACTTTCACAGTTTTTGAAAATGCCTGTCATATTGCCAAAGGCGATATTTTCCTAGCTGTTGTTATTTTCAAATCAATCCGACAACAGTTTCCAGCAAAAAAGTACACCTTTTGCAACACTACTCCGACAAAAATTAAATTTTGTTAGCTTCTACCATCTTTCGCTAGGTGGACCAAGAACCTTCGGCAAATGTCAGCCAATACGCATTTTTGGTTTACTCTCCAGTTTCTAATTGAATCAGAGTTTTAGTATATTTTTTTGGTTGCTGCTAACGCCCGGTAGATGGACTTTGAAAAGATCTTTCATTTCGCCTAAATAGATGTTTGCTTGACTTTAAACACCAATAAACATTTTTAGTTTCGACTCTTAATTTAGGGAGTTCACAGTGGCTATATCGTCCATACAAATTTTGCAATTTTGAGCTTCCGTAAATTTAAAGTCGAGGCTAAAATTTGGTTACTATTACGGCACAATATTTGAACGACATTTTGAAAACAGTTTTCCATAATTTATCCCGAAGAGAACTAAACTTTGTCTTAAGTTATTAACGTCGTCCAGATCGATGGACTTATGAAACCTAATTAGTATTTTTGTCTCTATGCTAGATACTACCATAGCCTGGGAACTATTCTGTTCGAATTTGAAGAATTTTTAAACAGTGTTCAGAAATTCCTGTCTTCAGTTTAGCAAAATTTTAATCAAAGTTTGACTTATTGTCTACCTTGTTCCTACGGAGGGCCGCAAAGAGCTTTATCTAATTCTTAACATTAACATTTCGTTTAAATGTGCTAACCATTCCTTCAAATGTATTCGATTCAGTTGTCAATGCTCAACCCAACTCAAGTCAAGTATACCAACGAATACTACAACTCCTGCCTTTATTCCTCCCATACACACGTAATGGGTTATCTACTGCGAACATATCAATCACTTCGATGTAACATCTCCTAATACTGACAACTGAGCACCCTTGACATTTTATAGTGTCTACAACTGTACATTGAATGTGATGACGAGACACCCTTTCATTGCAAAAATTGAAATAAGCAACTTTGTTTAGCAACAGTACAACAAAAAAAAAAAAAAAAAACACCAGACTATCAACAATGAGTTTGTAGGTTCATACTACGCTTGAACTTGAAAACGAATTTTCATTCGACATTGTGTGGGGGAGTGTCTGCCTGTCTGTCAATCTAAGAGATAACGTAGCCGTTGACTTGAAATTAAAATAAAGAAAAAAACCCACCAGTGTTCACAGACAGTCGACCTCAAAACAGATACATTATTGCTATGTGTAATGAACATGAGTACAATTGACGACAGTCGCGTGGACAGTTTATCTGTTTAAGGAAACACCTCCTCGGACTGGGTCAGGGACAAATACAAGTCCTAACTTGACATCTGAATTAGGCTGATGTTTTATTTTACTTGCATAATTCCTTAATAAAGACGCCAAATTGTCTCCGAAGCATACTCACTCGTATGTCATTTGCTGAAATAAACTTGAAACATCATCGGTCGACTAACGAACAGGTTTTCATAGGTAATTTGTTTTCGCGGCATGTTATTGTTCTCTGCATCGAAGTTAAGGATCTCTGCGGGGTGGATTAGAAACACAAATCGTGGTTATTTCATTTTATTGATTGACAAAAGATCACACCTGACGTATGTGGCTCATTAGAAGTCTTGATCGACAGCTAAATTTATGTCTACTATTCTGAGATCTTATAAATTTAGAATAAATGCGTACCTTGAGAAATTTTTATGGTTCGATCAGCATAAGTCGCGCCTTAAATAAAATTTGTTTATACCAGAAGTTGTGCACATGGAGAGGTTTTGTAGATTTTCGGAAACGAATATTTGACGTCGTACGTATTTGAAATGAATCGCCATTCCAAGGTGATCGTTCAGCCTTAAACTTACTGCGCTATACTAATAATCATATTTAGTGTGGAAGCTAGATTTTACGAGCTAACAAATTTTTCATACAAAATATTAAAACTGATTATTAGTAAGTTCATTTAAAAGATTTTTTTTTTTGGAGGAAGTTGACAGTTTTCCGTCTGTATGATTTATAGCTCAAATCAATCAGCGACGAAGTTACTAAAAACGTTTCTTCATATTGTTTTTTAAATTCAGTAAGCCATTGTTGAGTTAGTACTGTTTAATCGCCTTCTAATGACAGATTTTAACCACCTTTCTGACACTTAAACTTTGAATAGTCAGCACCTTAGTGATAGAGGGATTTCAAACACACGTACTCCCGAGGAATGGAGATTTTAACTGTGTCAAATACGTTGACCGGCTCTCAAGGTTAGCGCATACGCAGAACTTTGTATAGCAAAGCCACCTATTGGATTTCATTCAAACAACCACCGCAACTAATCGGACTGAGTTGTAAAAAATTTTTCAAAATCGTTAAAGTAGTTTGTCAGCCTATGAACATTATACACCTCGGAAAGTTTTATCCAAGGAAAAACTAAGTTGAGCCACATTATTAACTCTTCAGGTCCACTGTGTTGTGGTATAATGATTTCAGACCGAGATCACGTCTTTTTCGAAGGTAAAGGCTCGCTCCCAATAGATTGACGTCAATGTAAATCTATTGCGGCGATCAAAGTTTACGAGCCATTTTTTGACGCGGGCTTAGTGGCAGTTGGCATCATTTAATGTCTGCAGCTAATAATAGTTTTCTTAATATATGGTATAAACTTTAAGTATTCTTGAATTGTTTTGACTAATTTTAGGAAGTTAATAGGTAGATAAAACCGTTTTGTGAATATTATAAGCAGGCAGGGACAAAAATGGATTTGAGTCTCCGACGTCGGCGTCGGTGGGAATTAGTTGTCATCACGAGTGGTCCAACTACAGGCTTAAACTCAATATTCACACACTGCGCATGATTCGGTTCCACTAGCAGAAAATTGCTTTCATCACACATCCGCGTTCTGGCTGCAATTTTCCAAATCGATAGCGAGAATGAACGGAATCATTCGAATTCAAAACAGAAGGCTTATAGTTCCATGAAATGCAATGACTGCAGTTTCCACGTATTGTACGCCTTTCCATCGTAATTAACTGCGAAGTAATGCAAAAAGCGGATGTAATTTGAAAAGAATGATTGCTTTTTAATCAGTGCATATCCCATCGCATGATTTCGCCTGATGGCTCTTGTTCTGTGCGGGACGTCACGATAGTTGCGTCATTCCGATGAGCTGATAATTAGTTTAACGAACCTCATTCAATCGTTTGCGTGTACTCGTATTATTTCCTCTGTTATCTGGATTGCTTCACCTTCCCAACCGCCCGCCGGTTACACTGCTCGTAACGTCTGTCAGATTGTTGGCATATATGCTAATTATTTGAAAATAGATCGCAGTTTATTTTTAAAAATGAAAATCAATTAACGTTTTCTCTTACATTTGAATGATTTTTTTTTTTAAATTTTTTATAATGTATTTTGCTTACGTAGTCGATGGGCAGGGTGTCTATTGGGTGCACCTGCACTTGGATTACTAATAATCAAGCGAGAAGTGTTAAACATTCAAGCGTCTGCATTATCGAGTTTGTCTACACCTGCAATTTTTAGCTGTAGGCGTGTCGACGTTCTATGGAATATATACTATTCCGATAGCTCTTATTTTTGCGCTGCATCGTATAAGACTAACAATTTTCATCAAAATCAGTCGGCATTGGATTGGTACAGATTTCTGCATCAAAATCAAAGGAATTTCTCTAACGGCTCCTCCACCCTACAGGTAATCATTTTCACCAATCAAATGATTAGAATACGTCCATTTCCAATTACTTGCACTCTTTTCAACCTTCTTAAATCATTTTTGCATTCCTTTTATTAATTTGCCTTTAAATGCATAATTAAAATTTTTGGTAATGATTAGGAAACGAAGGGAAATGATTGAAAAATCTCGAATCTATGGTAATGGTTGGCAAAAGAGTGCAAATGATTGAAAAGGTGTGAAAATGATTGGTGATGTGTATTGAAAAGGCATGAAAAAGAACGCGAATTGTTGCATTTGCGCCCGTTAACTCGAAAATTATGTTCTGTATAAATACGAAATAACTCCCCACAGATTTTCTCAAAGCTTGCTTGCTTGGAAGTATAATTATATTTTTGCCGACCAAACAATTAGTTGCTGATAAAAATCGTCAAACACTTTCTGCTAATATAATTTATTTATTCAACTGGTCATTACCTTTTTATGGGCATAATTTTCCTATTATCTTAGAACTTAATTGCCCCTTAAATTAATTGAATAAAATTTATAGATTACATTTTTATTTAAGAGATTTTTTGCAAGGATTTCGCTGTTTTGAAATTGCTTCACAACCACCTACAAGGTCGCTATCAAAAATGCATGTGGAGAGCTACGAACAGCTGGACACTGTAAAATTTAAGAAAGACTCACGTTTGAAACTACGTTGTCAAGTCCCGAAAGTGATCATTTATTGCAGTGTCACATTTTATTGCTTTATAGTGTCACATATACTCCTCCATTTGATCTTCTCGCTTCTTATCTTTTGTTTTCCATAACCATCCGGCTAATACCTGACTCTGAGCTGTTCATTATCTATAATCTGTCATTAAACTATAAACAAGATCCTAAATAAAAAAATGCTAATTATACTCTGCACTATCTGGAAAAAAATGTTCCACAATTAGATTTCACACATAAATTCATTCGCAAAATAATCTCTTGATGCTATAAGTCAAATAGCTTGGTGTATGTACTTCAATAATTATTATATTTTTAAACAATCTACCATCGCAGCAACATCAGAGCGAGCACACTGTCGTTACCATAAAGTTCCCATAAAAACGCACACTTTATCGTACGAGGTACTTCATAAAGTGTTAGGAAAATACAATTGTTTCTTTCGATTTTAAATCAAGCACAGCAACTCCACCGAAACACTAGCCATGTATGTGAGCCAAACAAATACACACACCCCTCGTTATTGTATACGGACAGTGGTATCCTCTCGTTTGTGTGCGACAACAAACCGAAATGAAAACTGCTGCAATAACTTGATTTGAGTCAGTCTTACGCCGCCATTCATTCAAGTAGCGAGCGCCGTCGTTGTGTAAAGTTCTACTCCGAATTGTTTCGGAATAAGAAAAACAGAACAAAAAAGAAAATTTACAAGAATAAAGAGATATATCCAAGAAACGAAATAAGTTAAAAGATATTTTCAAAGTGATTCACTCTATATAAGAGGAAACGTCAAAGTGAAGTTTATTACAGAATTGTGCCCACAAAAGTGAAGTGTAATGTTTTAAGAGCAAAAGGATTCATATAGGATAAACAAAAATAATAACCACATACATTTGAAAGAAAAAGATAAATTACTGTACAGTGTTTTGACAGAGAATTATGACTTCAACAATTCTCCAACCATCATCAGCACAAGCAGCAGCAGCAACAACAATGGCATGGTCCAATGAAAAACTTCGTTTATCTTGTGTTGATAATATTGGATTGCGACAGCTATGGAAGTTAATTATATTGGATAGTAGCAGCAACACTACCTCCACCGCCAACAATAACAACAACAAGAAAAATGTAAGCTATTTTAAATATCTCACTATATTTGTGTGGCAGACGGTCGACGGTAATCAATTAATTAAACCTAATCGTCCATAAATACCCGCCGCAGTCATTTATTCAAGTGGGCAAAGATGAATGTCATTTCGAACCCTGCAACTAGTAATTAAGAGTACTTTACATCATTTTCGAAGACACAGTAACAAACGCAAAGAAGTGAAATCGACTGACAGATAATGTCGGATCAGGCAAATCTGGGCGGATATCCGGAAAAGAAAAAGAAAGTGCATTTCTCTTGAGCTTGTTGCTTCTGTCTTTTCTGTCTTTTGCCGTCTTTTTTCGGCTATCAAGTGCCAACTGCTGCGAAGTGAAATGCCCAAGAGGTTTCGAGAGCTCGCCTGAGGTTAACAGTGGGCAGTTTTGGTGTTTGGAATTTTCGATATTACTCCTATTGATTGCGAATGGTTGTCTGTGAATTTTCTATACCCTCTGTGCAAGTCAAGAACACTGATTACAGGTAGTTAACTTCTTGGCAGCGTTTATAGTAGAAAAAAAGCTCGATTATGACGGTGAGAGCGTTAGTCTTACAGCTTGGACTGGGAGGGGTAAATGTATGTTATTAATGTAGTTGCGCCTCATAAAAAGATTAAGAAAGGCATGTGCTTGGGAATCGTAAAGTTTTATGTCATTTCGACTGATGTGATGGTTTCCATCATTTTCCAAGACACAGCAAAGACGTGAAATCGACAGATAATGTGTTTAGGAATCTTAATATTTCGGAAGAGTTCTCTGAGCTTATTTCTATCAAGTATTACCTTGACAATCTGCTTTCAAAACTGTAATAGTATTCGGTGTATAAGCATCTAGTTCTAGAAACCATCTTTTGCTTTTGTCTGCATTGATTTAAAAAGTTCTCCACAGATAAGTCTGAAATTTGACTTCTGTCGTCGACTAGTGACCTGAACTAGTTATTGTAAAATGTTACGCATACGACACCGAATAGCTTCGTCACTGTTTTTCAAAAATGCCCTATTAATTCATATTCCTAATGCTCTTAGTTTTAAACACAGCTTCTTCCAAGTTTAGCACCAAGCTCAAATTCCGCCGCCTAGAAATGAAGTCAAAAAAAAAACCTTCGTATTATAATTTCTGTATTTATGTCTAAGTAAAAATTCACATAGAACGATCAATTGTTTGGATATTGTGAGGCGTTTTCGTCAATTTATATATATTCATTACTCAAACTATTCATTTTTGAATCTCACAGATGCTCACAAATTGAGTGAAGCATCCTGCTTCAGAATACAGCACTTCATGAGCCAGAAATTAACTAAGCCGATGGACAATACTCTGTCGGTTGAAAATTCTTGAAGATATCAATCAAAATATCAACAGTGTTTTTGCACCTAATGTTGATGCTCCTCCCCCAAAACCACTTTTAACTAGCTAACTTCAGTTTAAATTTTGCAATTAGAGTCAAGACCATTGATTTTTATTAGTAAGTCGCGATGTATTGATTGTTCTAACGTTCGCCTGAAAATGAAACAACTGATAATCGCCAGAAAGAGACTTTGATAATGCTTTTTGATTGAGCTGGCGCCACGCCAGTGTCTGAAAATATTCCTACAAATCATACATAATACTGATCACAATCTATTACATTCCGGATCATGTCTAGCTAAACATTTTTGAACGTCACCATTTTTTACCGATTAAAGCGTCACATTGCACAGTCAATCATCACTGACCTCTTTACGAAAACAAGGCGGCCCTAATATGCGTTAAGATAATTAAATGTGTATCTCCCTAACCCTTAAAGCCGTGATGACATCAGCCAAGTGTCACTGCGCCAAAAAAACAGCAAACCTTGGAAACGAAAATCCACCTAAAAATTTGGAACAAAGTCTAGACAATACATTTACCTCTTACCATAGACCTTCATTCGCAGCCCCGCTCCGCAAAGCGACCACAATGGCGAGCATGTTGCCAGCCCCCTAATAAGTGAAAAATATTTACCCATTTACCTTATCTCACTCCGTGCGCTATCCGCATTCGCAAACCCAAACAACCATGCCAAGATAATTTCTTCAAGTCAGGCAAATATTTAACCGGCCAATTGACTAAGCGATACGACAAACGCATCCTACCATATCCGTAGTCCTCAGCCACAATCTTATCGCGCCGCAGTCAACCATAAAAGATAAACCTATACCTAGTTTCAAAGCACAAATATTGAGACTTTTGTTGATAAGCCGCATGAAGTCATGGAGCAGATGAAAAAGTCAAAACCCCCAAGAGATTTCATTCATTCCTATCGAACACTACCGTTTCACATGTCTGGTCATTACTTTCGCTGATGATCGGCTCGACATTATACGTTTTTCTTATGTAAATGACATTTTATTCTTTCGCTATACTCAAAAAGACACAGACGACACATTTTTTTTTTTTTTTTGCTTCTCATTTGACCTCAATTGTTTTATTATTGCAGGCAAATCAGTTGGCCAGTTGTAAAGTGATGCGGACAAATTGTTTGACAGTTCTTAAATAGAAGTGTCAATTGATCGATAAAATAGAATGAGAAAACAAAAATTGCTTAGAGATGTGTTTGGAATTCATTGCGAACCGCATAATCACTGCGCATAGACTTGTAATAAAAATAGACCTTTTGACATTTCATACATTGTCGATTGCAGTATACAGTTCTGTGCCTTGGGTGTAATAAACATGACTTCTATGATCTTCTTCCAGTCTGTTCATTAGAATAATCATCAGCTTGACAGGGGTTGAGGATCACTCAGTTGTGGAATTTCGCCTCATTAAGCTCTCCATTCTGGTGGGCGTGTGGGAAAGGAAAGCGTGCAAAGAATGTTGAATTTACATATGTGTTGATTTATTATGCCAACTGTAGCTGCAGTTGGGTATACAATCACTGAACAATGGGCAGCGAAGCTTGCGATTGCATATATGTGGTTTATTTTTATTTTATTTCGAAAAATGGCAGTTTTTACTTTCATAGTCGTTGTCAGATTAAGTTTGTTAATCATTCATCTATTGTGACCTTCACAAAGTTCAAGTTGAAGGTTCTAATCGAGGCCTATTAAAAACACATCAGAATCGTTTAGCAAAAATGTGCCAATACCTAAAGCTGTTTTTAAATCACTAGACTACTAACAATCATTTTTAATTCCTCCTCTAAACTTAAATAGTTCACAATGGCAAATATTTTATATTTTTTCGAACATATTTCGCAATTGTGAGGTTCTGTTTCAGTCGAGACAAACTTTTCTAATTAGAACAGCGCAGTAGGTCCAACTAGACATCATTTGCAACTTTTAGGTTATAATGGATCATTTGACAGAACTCACTTATAGCCTTTGGCTACCTTAAATCAAAATAAACCTCTTCGAAAAACTAGTTGGTCAGCTCTGAATCAAGCACGATCTCTAAGCTTATCATCACGAGGCTCAAACTTGATACTTTGGCCAGCCAGAGGGGATGTACCTCATAACATTTCATAATTTATGTACCTTAATTATTCTATATTCACAATGATTTGTATGTTTCCAAAGTTTCGTCAGGTTTTAGTGTACACCACTGCACCGAACTTAATTTCTGTTGTCATTTTAAAAGGTCAACTAAGTGGATTTGTTTTGACTTCCTTATAAAATCGATGTTCAGCTGAACGTCACTGTTGTCAAAGTCCACAGTCTGTCATAATCTCTGCAAGTGCGCATTTGAGCGACAAAACTTAGAATCGTGTCACTTTCTATATCTTAACCGGATTGCATAGCGCCACCCAATTGAGTGGCATACCTCAAAACGCAAGTGTCAGGTCCAATCTGCACATTTATTCACTTCAAAGTCTCCTGTCACGAACTGGTTGCTAATCGCATTATACATCTTGTCACTATGCCATGTCCGCATAAACTCTTACAGATTTTATTACTCACCCTACTTAACTGTCACCGAAAGACGTCATTTAAAACCCGCTTACCTGTTTGCAATTGCCTTACACGCTTCCTTTGAACCATGATGAATTATCCGCTCTTCGCCGATATTACGGTTCGTATTTGCGGTCATACATGTTGAGTCAGCACAGTTTGCCGTGTCAGTCGTCACTGACAAACCCATCTGTTTGGTGTGTTTCACGCCTTTTTTCCCAGTTCTCAGCTTTGACTGCGATTGAAATTAAATATAGCCCAAGGCTTTGATTTGTTTTTATGGAAAACACAAAATCATTTCATTCTAGGGTAAATAACCTTATAAATCGCCTGAAGGAAACACGCCGATAAAAATGTCAAATACGACTTTCTTTGGCTTTTCTACGTCTCTATAAATAATTCAAGTATTAACATAACCCTTTCTCGCCACAAACACACACATAATCACTCACTGCTGACGTCAATGCAAAACCAGAATATAAGAAAATATTAAAAAAAAAAAACGCGCAAAGTTGAGTTCAGACTTTGACGTGAGTGCACGTTATTTGGCGAGAAGAGGTTGGCTATCCATTCACTAAAATACAACACGATAATGTCATGGACAGGAACTATGGCTTACATAAGTTAATAAGTTAGTCAGGTTTTATTTTTTCGTTGCTGTCTTGTTCAAACTTTATCTATGGTAGGCGGGTGGGAAAATATGACATTAAGTCTACGTGCGAGATATGGTGCGAGGACGACATGAATAAAAAATTATCGCGAGATGAAATCAATCACAATTCAAAATGAATTGCTTTAAGAAAAGACTTGTCAATGGCTGTTGATCGAATGCTGTTGTTTTTACTGAATCAACATTCATCAATGGTTTAAATTTAACGAAAGAAATTGCAAAAAAAAAATTGTTCGTCTGTCAAATAAATTTAAAAATTATAAATGCCACAGCAAAGAGCGTATAATATGAATTGCGCTTGACGTTTGAATATTTGAATTGCGCATCGACGTTTTGCTTACGTGCGGTTCAAGGTCGTTTACCAGTTATGTAGGCAGATATATGGAGTTTACAAAGCCAAGAATTGGTGACAGATTCTGTGTTCATTAACATTTGACATATTAATTATAATAGTTTGGTTCTGCTTTTCGATTTAAGCTGCTTAAAATTATGGAGACAACACATTTTTTAAGTAATGCGACTGTCAGGAATGACATTCGGTTGGCATTTAGAACCATTTCTCATGATATTTCTGCTCAAACATCAAAATTCAATTGAAACCTCCATAATATGAATGACAGATGTCAGCTGGAAGGGTTTTGCAAAGAGAAAATATTTCAAATCTTCCATCGAAATTATGGAACGCGACAAATTGTGTATAATTTCCGCAATAGCCCATAAACATTAAATACTTATTTCACGAGCAATTCCAGTTTTTAAATGTTTTCTTTCTCTTTTTACGGAAAAAAAAAAAATTAAAAGTCAAGGAACTCCGTTTGTCAAACAGAGACTGACTGTACTTAACTATACTCGCTTGCAGTAATGTACTAAAGTGGGGTTCATTAAGACTGTATGCGGCTGAACATATTCTCGCATGAAAATCAATAAATCACTCAAAATTAGTTCTCCTCACTCCGACTTCGTAGCCAGTTTTGTATACGCACTTTGTTGTCTCTCTGCCAAGTATGCACATACATATTATATAAAATGCGATAAATATGCCAACATGGCTGCAACGCAGAGTAATTACTTAAGTACTGGAGGCTGGAACATTTACTGCATTAACAAGAAAAAGTAAATAAGTAAAACATTTCACTGAGGGGTGACAATTACTTTTTTTTTTGTTTTGTGTGTGCGTGTTTCTTTCTTTTTTTTTGTGACGTCAAAAGTTGCCTTCATTCGAGATCACGTAACAATTATATGAGTAGATTGTTTTATTAATTTTGGAGCTTAAAACCTTCACGGCACGCATTTTTTCATGATAGACATGGATAGAATTGGGTAATCTTTATAGTTTAAATTCGGACAAGTCGGGGATATATACGCGGATTTGTATGTTTTTCAATGTCAACGAATTAAAGTTGCAAATAATCCCTGTACTGTCCAATAAACGTCAGAGGCGTCCTTGTTCTATAGATATTCAATGGACACGTATAGATATCAGGAGCACAGGGATGTTACTTTTTTTCTTTTTTTTAAATTTCTCCAATTAGTATGCATTACAGCAACGAAATAGAAGTGACAAATGACAGATTAAATTTACATTTCCAAGACCACCAGAAAATTAAATGTCACCCATCAAGCTAGTTATTTACGGCTAATCACCCGGCAACTGCCAATCATTACACGCGTTTACCTTACAAATTTAATTGAGTCATTAAAAAACCTATAGACATCCCTCCACAGAGATTCGGAACAGTTAACTCAACCATCAATGTGTGTATTCCGCTCAATCATTCCATATTGTTGAACAAGAAATTCCATATAAACGCGACAATTGCGTTCAGCGAGAATTTCTATCAACTTTTTCTAGTAACAGCGAGACCACCCCAATTCAGTGATAGAATCTCCCGAATGAGTCACACTTAAATCGCTTAGAGCTCATTTATTTCCGAAGCAAACCGTACATGGACTGTCACGTAGAATGCCTTCACGTTAACATTTTCGCCATTATCCCGTGGAGACATTATTTCTCGGTGGCGAACAAAAATACAAATTGAAACAAACATGCCGTAATTGTACGATTTATATGCGTATCAGAATGTATCGTGAACGCCGGGTGGTCCGAATTGTTTTTCAACTCCTGACAGGCGAAAACACTCGTGCCTGAAATAGCTGCTGCCGCAGACTCGCGTTTTAATAGAACTAAATCAGTCGGACATTTGGAGAGATGGAGAACGTAAGACGACCGACGCCCCCCGCCAATTAAATCTGATAAAATAAATGAAATTAATTGTTTTGCTACGAAATACGCAGAGAGTGAGCGAGTGCTTAAGTGATTAGCTTGTGTCGCTAATAATAGTGATAATGAGAAAATAATTCTTACAATCATAAATGTGTGTAATTATGCTTAAGTGAGAAATAAGTGCTCGCTGCAATTCAGCTTGCCGATCTGTGAAGTAATTGTGTGTGCGCATGGAGGAAGATTTTATTTGACATTCAATGGACTAGAGGGTGTGACGTGTGACGTTTGGATGTATGCACTAAGTTTTCGGTGGGTGGTTGAATTGAAAAGGGCAGCTTTCGACAGTTGGGCATACATTCCTCGCATAGTGAATGCATCGAAAAAAATATAATTGACACCATTAGATGTGTTTGGTGTCAAACGCACTTCTTCGTCGCTAATAAAATGTTCAAAGTGGCTATTCACCCGTCGCCGTGTCTCTAAGTGACGTCTAACTGAAGTCCGAAACACGGCTGTTTTCAGTAAAAATAAATAAATATGAATCACTTTGACATTTCGGTTCGTAGCTGTGTTTTGAAACACAGGCGACTAGCAACAGCCTAAAAACTCACATCCTACTCTTTCGCTTTGCCAAACGACAGAAAAACTGTCAAATTATATTCAGTTAGCCAGCTCTATAAATATTGACAGTCTTATGAAGCTTCAGGTGTCATCTGCTTATCGTTTGCCGTGAGTATACACCTTAAGCTTTGTTTAAACTTGATCTGAAGGAAGCTCAAGCACCCCCTTCAAATAGTCAGCTCGTTACATGTTTTGCTAAAATCTCTCGGTGCATTTCTCTGTCAAACTGTCAGTTCACTGCCTATCAAAATCCTTATTTGCGTCTGTAGCGTATCTGTTCTTAATATATCCATACAAAGCAAAGCAGATGACATCTCGAAAGACAACAACAACTTTTTAGCACACAAAAACAAGGTCAAAGCTCTAATAAATCTTTCGCAACACACATTCTTCGCAAATTTTCAACCACGTCGTACAGCAATCGACTCACAAATTCCGCACGTGATTGATTGATCAGTTAAGGCAATACCCTGCCCCAAAAGGCTACATGAACCGCTTAGAAATATTCGCATTTGTTTGTTTACATTGATTTTAAACATGCATAAGAGCTCATCGCTTAAAAAAGACCCACGTGCTACTGTTTGGTAGCGCACAATACTTTTCTAAACAGCCATAGATCACACTCTTATGTTATGTATTCACAACTGCATGCATGCCATTTCCAATTTGTTTACCAAAAGTATTTGTTCTCTTTTTTTTCCTTAAGGCTTATTAGCACTTTTTAGCAAACACATTTAAAAACAGCTCTTCATGTGTGAACTGAATTAATTTTGAATACATTTTTAGAGAACTCCCCAGTAGCTATGTCTATGTCTATGTCAATGTCACTTTGTACAACAAAATGTTCTGTCAAAAGAATTTGCGCCATTCGCTGTTGGGAAAAGCACGTTTGGTTGCACGAATGCGGTTTACACAGGCTACCCTAATGAACCAATAAATAAAAGCGGTTCTTATAAACATTGTAATTAAAAAAAAAAGTTTAAGTAATTCAAAGTGACAGATGGTGATTGTTCTGATTTGTATGTACTACTGTACAAGTGAAGTGCTAATTGGTAGCGAACTTTTTTAAGGGTACCTAAACACTGTTTTCTGACACGTGACATAAATGGCGTTGATATTTAGACTCGCCACATGTACGACAAAAAGTAGTCTCCCAGACAATCCAATCCCAATTGTATCCGAACGGTGTACGGGACCTGTCAAAATTAGAAAATACGACCCAGTTGCGGCTACATTTCTTTACTCTGTCTACCTTATGCAATGGCACTCGTTTTAAGACATTTACATTGTTTTTGGCATTGCGAACAAAATAACAAATTGCAAGAAACTTACTATGCCACTGTTAATATTATGTTTGTGTTCCGCCGTCATTCGAAAATTACATCACATGTGCTGTAATCTGAAGTGCATGCATACATGAATTACTGTCACGCAAAGTTACTCAATTTTTTTAAGTGGCGAATGACAGCACCGAACTTATGAATGAAGCAAAAAGTTGTAACAATTCGCTGCGTACTGCGTAGGATCACTGGAAATGCAAACAACTAAACCTATAACAACGTGTTGCCTTATAAGTCACACCCTTGTCGATGAAACTATGATCTGTGGGGTACAGAGTTTACTCAAGTAGCGCGTCAACAATTCCATTGAGTTGTGTCAACAAACAAACAACGCCCATTGCCAGTACCTTCGAATACGTCAGACCTGAAAGCAAAACACCCTCTATTCGTCATGCAATTGATTTATTTGTTAATTATTCACTTTCGGCGGAAACTTAATGAAATTAGTTGGGTGGCACTTGTTTGTGCTAAAGCGGATATGTCAAAATATGACATTTGCATTAAATGTTCCCTATTGGGCAATTGATAGATGTTATTCGCATTCATCTCACATTTATATCAAGTAAACAAGAATGATTTACTAGCTTGGTATGCACGTGATTGTTATACAAACGCTTCTAATCATGTGCAAGTTTTTAGAGACGACTATCCTCGAAACGGTCCAATTTAGGGCGAACAATTTTTATAGACGTCACATCAAACATCATTCATTCATTTTAATTTTTTTGAATTGGTCCAAGGCACGATGCCAATATTTTGTAAACGATATCGTTTAGACTGAAACTGACCCGATGTAATCGTCCCTTAAAAGTCGACTTGCTCCGAATTCGACATTCTAAACGATAACCCAATCTGTCAATTGTCATATTTAATGCATATCTTTTACCAACATGACTCTTTTTGATATTTTTCAAACCACAATTTAGCCGTTCCTCGTGACAGAACCAACAAAGTGTCAAATCGACTTTGGATTCATAAAAGCCTTGACTATGTTGCAAATTCAATGTCACCTTCTTAAAAAACAAAATAAAACATGTCTCAAAATCAGTTTGTACGCATTTCAACGATACCAACAGTTGTCAGTTACAACATTCCCCTGTCAACGTCATTCAACGTTCCGTAACCAAAACCGCTTGATAACTTTGTAATTTTCTCCACAAACAATTATTTGCAATTACTGTACTTCCTTCCACTGTCGGGCCGTCCATGAACACAAAATTGTTGGCATACTTTTAATAAACAATTAAAACTGTCAACCAACTTTTCGGCTTACCGCGGATTTTTATCTCCTCCTGATAAAAAAAAGGCCTCTGAACAAAGAAAACCACTTAAAACAAACATGCCTATCAAAACAATGCAATAAAACTACAGTTGTCAACAAGCGAAATCTCGAATCAGTTGACACTCGTCATCCGTGTCAGTTAAGTGTGGATATTTTCGTTTTAGAAATAAAACATTTTGATTTTATAGAAACTGCAATGAAGGACATTATGAACTCGAAGGTGATTATAAGCGCGTGCTGTGATGGTTTAGTTGTCCCAATCGAATATCAATTAGGCACGTTTCTCTAATCATCTGTCAATTTGAGCGCACTTCTGCTGAATTTATTTTTATTGATGAGCATATCTGATGCTAATTCGTTTATTAATTAATTCATTTCCTTTCTTTTTTTTTCTTTGCAGAAACTCAACGTGAATAGCGAAAATTTCGCCGAGTTCTTATCAAATCGTGATATACTGCCGCCAAGTAAAATGTCACTGCTGAAATTTTTAGCAATTGTAAGTACATACATACGGGTTGTAGTTGTTTCCATTCCTCACCTTGTTTAGTTGGCTTTTGTTGTGATTTGCATAACAGTTGTAGCGTATTATTCGCTCGCACATTTATTTTGTTGATAAGATGAGTACTGAGTTGCCATTTTGAGTAAAGTTCGATTGATTGCTGCGTCTACGCTGACCGATGTCTGAAGGTCTTCTATAGTCTGCAGATGATAAGGGGTTTTGTTTTGAAAAAATTATCAACATAATCGTAATGTCTTAGAAATTGGCGTGTACTCACTCTCACTCCTTGGCTCAAAAAAAGCAGGGCTAAATATCGTTTTATTACAGCTTGGAGTTCAAAAGTTAGAATAAATTCTGGTGTCAAGAGCAGATAGCCTTAGAAGGTTGTAAATACACATTTTTAATAGAAACTAAGTGAGGTGAACTCGACTTTGTCGAGTGACAGTAAAAGATTTGTTCAGTATGGCCGTAAATGGAAGATAAATTTTTCAAAGTAATGAATTTGTTGAAAAAAGCGCCAAATATCGCCAGGCACTGTTTTTTCATTTGAAAACCTTTCAGAAAAAGGCTTTGACACCTGTCAGGTTCAATTGAAAGATCTTGATAGCATTAGTATAAATAGAATGTCAGAAGCGCTCCAAATTTCATTACAAAATCATTCGCAAACCGTAAACAAAAGGAACTGGAAACATTATGGAATATCTGCTTCAATCTGGTTGCAGTCGTCTTTTCCTCTTATTTAATCCAGGCGTTGCGTTTATTATTTTTACTCAAGAAATCAGCGCCCTTGATCGTGACAATACACTCGAGCTGATGAAACACTTCTTAGAGATTGCACTCTGTCGTATTGAAACTATTTTTAGAACAAACAGAGATGGCAACTTTAATGGACGACTTGATAGTCACGCCAGACGCTTCATAAAGGTGATATGAGCTGCAAAATGACAGCCGCTACTTTATCAGTTTAGTTTGTAATACTAACACCTATATAAATGTTGTTTATTAGTTGTTCATTTCCGACTGATAATAATTTAAAATGAATTTTTTGGACGATATTAACGAGCCCAGGGTATGCATACACTTCTGACAACTGACATTGCTAGTCGAAAAGGAAGAAGGAAACGTCATGTTTGCATGAACGTGGTTTGTCTTCCGAATTGCAAAAACAGAAACATTAAAATTTTGCCAGCATTGTGTTGTGAATTTCTGATTAGAGACACTGAAAAGTAATTGTGTACACCGAAGCGTGACGTTTGCGCGTCGCCTGATGAATTTGGGGATTCTTTTAGCGAATACCAATATTGTGTAGATTAAAAATGCACTTGCTAGGAAGTGTTGTTGATTTCACGGAAATGTTATACGTACTCTGACGTGTTGGAGGGTATTTCCCGATTGGTTTGACGTACACTTAAGCGATAAACATGTTGCTTTGTAAAGTCAACAGAGATTTTTGCAAGATTTTCGGTCAGATGTGCGTACCTACGTCTTGTGGTTGGGATGATTAACAGATTCCGACTCTATCTATTAGTAGACATTCGGAGCGTCTAATTGGGGAAGAGCGGTGTGTCGCTGGGATTCACTCGAATTGGGGTTTTCTGATGTATGAGTTGTCTGTGTATTATATAGTCAGTCAATTGAACTAAGCTGTCAAACATACTTTGCATATTATTATCTTTGCATAGCCCTCTAAACGAAAACAAAAATATATCCACAACGCCAATGCCCTTCAAGACCTTCCTACTTTACTTTACATAAATCACTGACATAAAACTACGTTAAAGCCCGACGAATAATTCACAAATTCTCCGCCACTTTGAAGGTCTCCTCTGACGTCTACAGGTACAACGCAGCGAAAGTACCACTATGACCCATATTACCCGCAACCAAATGCAAGCACTGGAATTGTTGTCTACCCAAAACCACTGGCTCACCATCTCCGCATTGTTGCGCTAATTATTCAAGACTTGGCGGCTTTTTTTTGTAGCACACCGTGTCACCTATTTCCACAGTGATCTAAATTTGTTATGCCAAGCCAAGCCGGGGTGTGCGAGAGGGTTTATGCAAAACCATATATATATATACAACAAGTTGCGCAAGGTGTGCGCTTATCGCGTGTGAATTATCTGTTTTTATTTTAGTAAATAGTGTTCGAACATTTGTTGTTTTATTTTCTAGTTCCACTAATCGAAAATTGTAATTTTATTTGTTTTGCTTACAGAACGCCTTGGAATTAAGCGCCCCTGCTTCGCCGGTTTTATTACAACAACAGCATCAACAACATACAGCCGCTGTAGCAGCTGCGGCGTGTAAACCGAAAGGATGGATGCAGCTATCAGGACATCCAGAGAGGTGAGCATATAGTTCCTTCCTTTTTCTTATACGCATTCCTCATTTTAATGAGTGGTCCATTTTATATTGTTTTTGTTTTTACACTGCCCCCAACTCTATCTGGACTAAAGCAAGATTTTTCTTTCCCATTGCAGCATTGTGCCAACGTCCTCTGGCATCGTCCGCAAACGCGTCGACAGTCCCACAGATTACGAGGCCAATTCATACGAATTCCTTCGCAACGATCCAGCAGCTGTCAAACTTGTGCCTAAATATTTTGGCGTCACCGAGCAAAACGGCGAAACCTACATCCAGCTGCAGGATCTTCTGGCCGGCTTCAAGGATCCCAATGTGATGGACATCAAAATGGGCTGTCGCACTTTCCTCGAATCGGAGGTGACCAACAAAACGCTCCGGCCAGACTTGTATCAGAAAATGATCTCTGTCGACAAGGACGCGCCCACACCCGAGGAGCACGAACTAAAAGCCATCACAAAACTCCGCTACATGCTGTTCCGTGAAGCTATGTCATCCTCCCATTCAAAGGGCTTCCGCATCGAGGCACTTCGTCTGCGCGGCGCCAGCCCTATGAACGACCTAAAGACCGTTCGCACCACCGATCAAATCGAACAAACAATTCTGCAGTTCCTCAATGCGAAGAAGAGCGTCACCAAGGACCTCATCAAACGCCTGCGCACAATGCGAACCTTGATGGAGAAATCGGAATTTTGCCGACTTCACGAAATCGTTGGTTCCAGTATTTTCATCATCTACGACGATGACAAAGTCGGAGCATGGCTAATTGACTTTGCCAAATCGAGACGATTGCCTATCGATACCGAAGTGGACCATCGCAGTGACTGGATTCCCGGCAACCGTGAGGAGGGTCTACTCAAGGGCATGGATGAGCTGATCAGTGTTTTCGAGGCAGTCTACGACATTCAGAGTGGAAAGAAATCCATGAAGATGAATTGAATTTGTTTGGAATTTGAATTTAAGTTATTTGCCCCAAGACTGATCATTAACACCCATTATTTTATTTTTTTGTTCTGTTCGATTGCACTTGGTTGCTTCGGCTTCGTTTTTATGCAGAGTTTTTTGTTTTTTTCTTTTTTTTTTTGTTTATTGTTTCTGTTCCATATTGGAAAGTTGTGTCGCAGTAACTTTTGAGCTTTCTGCTTGGAGGAGTTTTCGTCCTCTACATCTAATCTATAATGTATTATTATTTATATTTTATGTATTAAACAAAAAGAAACTACATTTATCATAAAACAATGCTTTTAAAACGAAATTGTTATTCGCTATTTGCTTTGAAGTTTGTGTTGAAAAAAAGTATTTTTATATTCTTTCTTATTAAATGATTAATTGGAAAATGAAAAGATTATCTTTTTGTAAATGAATAAATAAATAACTATTTATATGTATATTGAAATGATGATGGTGTTTTGTTGATTTCAAAGAAGTGATCCAGTTGATCAGGTAAGCTTCATTTGTGAAGGGCTGTGAAAGAGGACCGAAACGAGTTTCCTTAAACCACCCCCGCTGAAGACAGGCTCGCCTCAGCAAAACTCTTAGCGCCGTAATAATAAAGAGTTTTAGTCTCGACTTTAAAATAGCGGAAGCTCACAATTGCATTTTTTTTTAAGGAAAATATATCCAATGTGAACTACCTACTAAAATTTAGAGTGAAACTAAAAAAGTACCGATTATAGTTTTTCAACAAATTTAAAATGAATGTACCAACAAATATCATTAAAATTCATTAGAAGCAAAATTCCTCCCCCGCATAAAAAAAGTTATTGAAATTGGTGAAAAATTCCTCGTAAAATACCAGTCGCCCAGAAATTGTAGTAGGTACACAAATAGCCAAGTAGAAACTTGAACACCGTGCCCACATGCAATGTCCAAAGTAGGTTGATGTCATGACTGCAGCAAATAATTCCACCATCCAAACTCCTACAAATATGCAATGAAAATGTGACCGATAGGTGTTGCATATTTATTTCTGTTGAGTCAGTGCAACTTGGCGGAACTTTTTCAGAATGGCTGCTGCTGTTTCTGGTCGACTGGTATTTTAAGGAGAATTTTGCACTCGAATTGGAGAACTATTTTTTTGTTTTTATTTTAAAACCGGCGAATGGATTTTTTAGGTTATGTTCACCTTTGGGTGACGGAAATTATTTTATTCTTACTGCTTTTGGATGCCACGCTTGCTAATTTTAATGGACGGGCGTTTGTATATTTATAATTTATATTGGCATGTGGTTTCTGCTTTAAATTGGATTGTGCCAATGGTGGGGGAGATCACAGACTAGGTTACTCCCGCGGAATCTGTTCATAATACTCAAGATTACTTTATTACATATTAAAAAAGACAAAACATTATGTATTTGTTTAGAAAATTTTTGGAGTGGTTGAATGTCCCAGTTCCTTTTCTTGGCGATGACAATTTTGCACATGAATATGAATGGGGAGGATATGATGAGTGATGTATTCTTGACATTGGTTTATGAACGAGTTGTGGGGCGATGACGGCTTTACCTAGAGAAGGAAGAGTCATTGTGAGTCCAATAGTGAGTGGCAGAGGATGGGTCACAGTGGAATGAAAGGGAAACACAAAACAATGTGGCAGAATACAGTCCTGCTGATGCTCGGATCTCCAAATTCTGTTTCAATGGGTGTACTTACTTAAACACATGCAATTGTCAAGGATTCAATAATAACAAATTAGCCATAGGTTATATGTTTGTAAATAATGTTTGTTATTTATAGGTACACGAACGCATAAAAAAAATATAATGTATTATTTGGATTGCTGAACTTGTCCATTAGTATAAAAAACAAAGAACAGACGGACAAACGAAATCCGACACTTACGACATGATTAGACATTAAACAAAAAGCGAAAACCCGTTTCGAAGGCACATTGGGGAGTCGAAAAACAGATGAAAAGAAGCTTATGCTCGTACTCGTGAGGCTTTCTTGCTCTTGTCGGCCTTGGGTGGTACTTCAGAACGGTTACCTTGAACATGTCGATTGAACAAACTGAAATTACAAAACAGAACATAAACACAATCTCCTCTCAAGACTGTATGGTTTGGTTAAACCTACATTTTGTAAGTCTCCGTCTTCAAGTAGTCAATGACATGACTGATGCCAAGTAGATACTGCTCCGCTATTGGTTGCACCCACGGATTCTCTTCCATTTTCATGACTGACTTGTTGCCAAGTAAATCCAATTGTGACACCTCTGGTGGCAAGACCGTCAATCGATTGTTTTGAATGTGCAACTCACGGAGACGCTGCAGCTCACCAATCTCACGGGGAATTTCCAATAAATCGTTATCGCGTATGCTAAGAATTTGAAGATTCTTCAGATTTCCCAGCCCCTTGGGAATGTATTCAAAGTCGTTGTCACCCAAATAGAGCGCACGTAGGGTCTCTATCATGAAGAAATTACCGGGCAAGTTTTGTTCGTTCAAGTTATTGTAGGAGAGGTCGAGTACCTCCAGGACGGGGAATGCTCCGAAACCTCGTGGCAATGAGTCCAAACGATTAATGGAAACATTGAGAATTCTTAGCTTTGGCATCGAAGAGATGGATACAGGCAATTCGCGGATGTTGTTGTTCGCGAAGTTAAGGATTTCCAAATTGACCAGATTGGCTATGCCAGCTGGCACGGTTACAAGTTTGTTGTGGCTTAGCGTAAGGCGGGTAATGTTGACCATGGACACTGAAAGATAAATTTTGTGAGATTTCTGTTGATTGCCGGAGAAGGAGTGATGGACAAACTTTAGACTAAAAGTGGACTGTAATATTGCCACTGCATAAATAATGCTGCATCGAAACTGAGAAATTGTGTTCCACAACTTAAAGAACGTGGATGAATACCCAACGCGCGAGCAGATATGTTTATAAGTGGTCTTAACCGAACGTACTTAAGTCAGCGGCCCCCTTTCTACAATCAACAAGTACCTAAATCTTATAAAAAAAACTGTTATACGAGCAACAAAACATTTGTAGGGCTTTTTCTTCGCTGTCAAACTGGCATGTTTCTAATTTTCCAAGGAAAAAAAAAAAAACAACCCACTCACAAGTCAAAACACCAATTTAGAAAACAGATGATCTCATTTCATGTTATTTCCCATATTTGCACTCACAAATTTACAACGCAAAACTATTCATTTCTTAGAATACATCACTATTAATAAATAAAACCACGTCCTACTTGACAATGTAAACAAACGAATCCTTCAGCGTCGATGCAACTCAATCACCTGTCACTTTGATGGAATTTCGCCCAAATATGGTCAACGAATTTTCATCTTAATCCTTACCAACAGGAAAAGCAATCTTTGCACACTTTACTTACGCAATCCGGGCATTTCCTCAAAGGAAGCGATTCCCCTTTCGACCAAATCGATTTCCCGATTTTGAGTTTGTCGCGCCTCGTATAGAACCCTATTCGCCTTCGACATTTTCGCGTTGACTGGCAGACATGATTGACTCATGGTGTTGCTGTGCTTGCTCCCAGCGGCAGAAAGTCTTCCCCTTCTTGCAGCGCCACACACAGTTAAAATATTCTAATATGTTTATGCTTTTTTTGGATGTGTCGTCGTGGTCGTTATTTTGTTTGTTATCTTATCTATTGGCTCTGCTATTGTAGTCAAGCACCTACGGAACTAGAACTTAAGTGTTCGTTGCGAGAAATGGAGAGCACACAACTCGATGGTAGTGGTAGAGACAATTTGCGGCTTGATTTGTTTAAATTAGCCAGAGAGTGTGATAATAGAGCCGAAGAGAAAGAGATATTTTATTTGGAACACTGATCGAACACAAGCACGAATAAATAGAGCAAATAAATGGAAAAGACGGCAGACTACAAACGCACTTGAAATGAAAATGATGCTGTGACAGTTCTCCATGTGAGTCATGTTTCATTTATTGACATCTGTGACAAAGATAATGGAATACAGAGATATGTAACTTTCCAGTGGAAGGGCGGTTGCCTACAAGCTGTTTTCCACAAAAATTCATGAAGCTTTCCAGAAAAATTCATGAAGTCACACACACTTACTTATTTCTATCCTAGTATATGTGAGTTCATGAATTGGACTTTAATGCAAGAATTCGATATTCTCTACTGTGAATTTCACAATTTTTTACATTTTAATCAAAACCTTCACAAAAACCAAACAAATTCAATACAAAACACAGAATAATTAAACACCGCGATGCTCATAAAAGCAAGATGACTCGCGGTCGTCCATTAGCAACATGCTTTTTTGTTGATCACACGAATTCACAGATGGGGGTTGAAATTACAAAAACAACAATGTAAACAAATGGGTTTTGGGGGGATAGACGTACGAAAGATATCCATCTCTTTTAATCATTCATCTCTGTCTGTGATGGGCGTAGCAAAAAGTGTTGCGGTGGTAGTTGCACTATAGTACTAATCGCACTGTGTTATACAGTCGCACATTTTGAAAGAAGGAAGCTGATTTTTCAGCCAAGCAAAGGATTTTGTACTCTGTTTACATCATTCTTAAGGCAGGCCACACTGCACGGGGTGGGAATATTAAGGCCTCCAAAAGCCACATCAGACAATATTTTTTAAATCTTTTATAGCGTTGGCAGTTTTGGTTGTTTACACCGTTTTGAACGGCATTTTCCTTTTCAAGCCTGAAGTTTTCTGAGCGCATTGAATGGATCTAGGCAATCAGATTTGTGATTTTTAACAGTTCCATGCCCACACGTGTTAAAAGAGTTATACCATACCTTCCATCTTCATGTCATGTCATTTGAAATAACTGTCACTCTTGATTTGTTTTTTTTTTTTTATATTTTTTTTTGTAATCAAAATTGTTTTCATTTATTCCTTCATTCCAAAAAAAAAGTGTTTTTGTTTTTGTTTTCAATATATCATGTCTCAATAAATTCACTTATTATCTGTTATTCTCTCGCGCGCATGTCCATTTCTATCAATAGTAATCTTCTTCTGTTTTTCTTTCTATTTTCTTAAAAGTAAATTATTTTGTTTGTATTATGTATATGTATAATTTGCTTTCCCTTACTTATTTATATTATTTTTTTACATGTAGTTTGAATAAGTTTTAACGTTTGGTTTAAATCAATGGACTTAAATGTTATAAGTAATATATAATTATATATATATAAGTAATTATGTAAGTTTTCTGTTTTATTTACTTAAATCCAAGGAGTTTCTAAATGTTCCTTGTTTTGTTTAATTAATTTAAATCACAATTAAAACACATTTACTTTTAGTTTTCTTGTTTCCACTTTATTTTGGGGGCCGTTTTCTTTTAAAAATAAGTTTTTGTTGGGTTTCCCTTCTTCTTTTTTTTTTTTTTGCTTTGTTCAACTTTGAAGAATCTAGAATTACTTGGTTTTTACTTATTAATTTATAAAATAGAAAAAATACGTATTTTTTTTAGTAAAATAGAGGTATGTGTATATCTATAAATATATATATAATTAATTTATTTATTAAGAATTCAGAACTTAAAGCGAAAAAAACTGAAATCAATCTTAGTAACTATGTACATCAAGTTTGGTTTGGTTTTTTTAATTTAGCGTGCAGCATTTTATTTATAAATAATTTTTACTTTTTGTATAGACACTAATAAAAATGAATTTAATTTCTATCGCAGGATGTATTATGTTGAATAAAGTATTATGTGAGGGGGGAGGGGCAGGTAAACAAATTAGATACACATAATTAATTAGAGGCAGGGCAACGATGATATATTCGATTAAATTGAAATGTTTTTACAGTAAAAATGCGTCTACCAAATATTTGCGCGGAATTGTTTGTTGGTCAGCGGAAGCTTGATTTACAATTTGTTCGGTTTTTTAATTAGTTTTAAGAAAGCATTGAGTAAAAGTTATTTATTTAACTGGTTGGGCTACAAAAGGTAGGCTTTGTGAAATCGTTTAGTATTTTGTCACCATTTTAAATAGTAATTTTTGTTTCTTTTAGTATTTACAGAAATGTACAACGTTGGATTTTTGTTTCTATTTATAATCATCTTTCGTTATTTTTTTTTGTTTCTTTTGGAAGTTTGAATTCCTTTTATTGATCTCTGTTTGTACTTTGACATAAATAAGAAAAATTAATGTGGTTAGGAGAGCAAATAATGAAATAGAGGTAACAACGAGCCGTATTAGATTAATCGCTCGTTTGATGTAGTTTTTGCCTTCTGTGTTTATTAGGTCTGTTTCCTTTGCAAATTATGTACTTAAAAATACGACAAATCGCGATTGATATCCCATTTGTTCTTGGGAGAACCATAATAGGATTGTAAGGGAGTAATATAGCTTAAGCCGATAAAAATTACATTCGTACCATTTCTAACGGCTGGAATTTTTCGGGAAGTTCAAGTATCTAGTTCAGTAAGTCTGACGCTGGCTGCCTTGATGTATCTCAGGTATCGATCACATGAACAGCGTTTTGAGTTGCCGTTTATAGAGGGGTAGCTGACGAATTTGGTCAAGATATTCGTGACTAATCTTCAGCCACAGTATCCATTGCAGCAAGTCGGTAGTATCGAACAGCGAGTATCATTCCACTAGTATTCGACTACGTTAAAAGATTATATTCAAATAACATTCGAAACAATACCAATTTAAACCACACTGACGAATGAACAAGCATTACATTTCACAATCCACAATAAAATATATGATGAACAAAGAAAACTAAAACGGAAATAGAAAACCAACAAATAAATTTGAAAACAAAAAATAAAACATACGTGGCACCATTTTGTTTGTCTTTTTATTCAAAAAATAAAAATAGTATTTCACTAAATTACTGTTTCACTATTCGCATTGTATAATGTATTTTATGTACAAATCAAAGAGTTAAAAAAGTATTTTCTTTTGTTTGACTAAAAATGATTAAAAAAATAAAATCTTACTCTTAAAATTAGGTGTTTCTCTTTTATGCCGTTTTTTTTTTCTTTCTAAATAATACTATTTAAAACTAAAATTAATCATACGATGAAAAAGGGAACAAACTATTCGTAAAAAAAATACTTGGTAATTTTAAAATGAGATTTAACATTAAATTTTTTGTTTTAATTATAATTTTAATTTACGTTGGGATTTATAGTGAGTTTTTTTTTAATTTCAATGATCAAAAACATACCTACACGATGAAGAAAACAATTAATCCTTTTGGACGTAACTTTCCATTGCATACATTAAACATTAAACTAACGAGAGTGTATATAATAAACTAGCTTTTTAAAATTGTAATATTTTGAGGCTTTATTTCGTGATGATTTAGTTTGGATAGTTTTGTTTTGAGCCAACAAAAATTAGTAGAAAGGTGAAGGAAACGTGTTTACAGTTGTTTAGTTAGTTTTGGGAGAAATTCAGGAACATTGAGATCGGGTAATGAATGAAAGCCGCGCGAGACAGACAATGACTCAAAAAGCGGATTGATCAGTCATTTAGTTGGGACCAGAGACAAGGTATACTCACACACTTTGATCTGACAATTAGATCTTACGCTGATGGAGAATTGAGAGTTATAGGTCTCAGTAAATCTTGCCTTTAATGAGGGGAGTAAACATAAGCGGAGGAAATTGAAAGACAACTTACGTCGCCTCCAATCACGACCAACGGCGTGAACAGGCAACTAAGAAGCATCCCAAGAATCGTTACGAAATGAGGCATAACAGAGGCACCACAGAGGATCAGGGAGAAATTTGTAAAAATGTAACTTGCATTTGTGATACTAGTCCCGCCCTGTGTGTTATGTGAAGGACTTTATTCAAGGAACAATCAGTTTCGTGCGAAAAACTAGCCTCTGCTGGCTAGTAGCTTTAACAACCTTGTCAAGAAAGAACAGAATTTATATTTCCTAAAATTTGTGAAACAATAAAGCTTTTAGGTCCATCCTACCCTAGGTTCTAAACATCAACTGGGAAACTGCCCAATACTACTGCAATTGGCCGTGATCTGATCCAAATTGAATGTTCTGAATTCCTCTCGAAATGTCCCTCGCACCCCCTGTAATTTTTCTATTCTACAACCATTTTACTAATCAACAAATGAAAAAAACAAAACTACTCTCACGATTACTCTAACAATTTGGAGAACATATCAACGAAATGAGATTTTTCTAAAAAACAAAAAAAAAGGAAAACAAAACACTCAACCTAAACATACATTTTGAGATAAACTTCATTTCATACTGGATAAAGTAAACATTAACATAAAGCAATCGAAAACAAAATAAAATCAATCATAAGACAGAGTAGACAAATCTCAGTTAAGTAAAACATAACACGCACACACAAAGGTCCGAAATAAAATAAAACTAATAATAGTACGCTCTTCTTTAAAAGGAATTCAATTGAAATTTGATTATTTCTCATTTTTCTTGTGTTTTCCATTCCATCATCAATCATCACCATCATCTTCAGAGCTCTACAATGTATAGTTTTTCTTTGTGACCCAATTTCTCGAGTCGTACATACATTTTTAAGTTTTTATTTTGATTTTTTACGTTAATGAAAGTAGTTTCTTGTGTAGCAATGTTGATGATGATGATAAGTTTTCCAAGTTTTTAAATATAACATTAATTATAGTAATAATAGCATTAATAATAATAGTAATTACATTTTGATGATTTGTTGCAGTTGTTGCTGCTGTTGTTGTTGTTGTTGTTGTTGGTTTTGTTACAGTTGCAGTTGCTTTTGTTGCTGGTAGTGTATGTTTCAATTGTCGTCCATTTGGTTGTCAAACTTTACTATTTGGGGCACGTGAGGGTGCCTCATACGCCCCTCGTCCTGTGTATGCCTCTGCATATAGTTCAGGATTGTGCAATGATGGCGGTCGGTTATAATTTACTGGTTGCGGACCGACGGCTATTGAAATGTTTTTGTTTTTAATTGGAAATCATTTTTATGTAGGTACACTAATATAGTTAGTAGATGATTGGATTAAGTTAAGGGATTTTCATGCAATTAAATATGTACATAGGAAGAATGGGAAGTTAAGTTGGAATAAAAAAAACCGAAGCTACAAAAATATTAGTAACACGCGCTCAAGGTCAAAGATGTATTGCACAGAAACAATTCATGCGATGGGACGACGGAGTGTACAAACGTGGGTTTTGTGTGTTGAATGTTAAGGAAAACACGTGCGATTGCTGCCGAAAGAAGTGGGAGGATCCATGAAAGTATCATTCGCAGACTCTACATGCACAAAGCCCATCATGTTTAAGGGGTTATTTGTCATAGCTAATATTCTCCTTGTAATTGGTCATCTATCATCTTGATGACATCTCAATTCCATTGCGAGTGCTACAAAAGTCGTCTCTATTTAAACAAGAGATAGCCGTGAGTGGGCGAAAATAAAAATATAACGCAATAGGCCGTTCAAGACTATTATTTGGCGGGCTGAACTGCATCCTCGTCTGTTTTATACCCAAAAACGGATAGAATGCAATGAGCAGCGAAGCAGCGTCGTTATTTTTCATTATCGCTGAGTAAACTTTTACCGATGGGTTACCACCAAGAACCACAGCGAAGTAATTTTGAAATGAAACTCAAATGAAGAACTAAACTGTGACATACTACATACAAAGTGTAACACAACTCGGTTTCGCATTGCATTTACATCGTCACTATGTGCATACAAGAAAAAGAAGTACGTTAAGACAAAGTTCACACTACTTGTGGTGTGTCATTCTACGACCTTCTGGCTTTTGTACAACTTTTCACACATAGATGTGAATTTTGCAGCAAACAAACTTTGTGACAAGAATAATGCACCGACGATGAACAACTGCATTATACTGAGCAAAGGGTAATTGCTTTATTTCTGTGTTCTGTTATTCAGCAGAAGAGAGAAATAGTACAGGACATGCACACACAATCAAACATTTAAAGCTACAGCTAATGTTAGTAATTTTAATGAAAAAAATCAACAAACTACATGTTATTTACAAAAAATCAAATTTAATATATAACCAAAACAATAACTGCACAAAAGTTGGTTCTAAAAGCCAAAAGTATTCTTTGGATCGAACAATTATTCTCTGTCTAAAATGGAACAACAAAAATCTTGATCAACTCGTAAGGATTCTTTATAATGTGTGCTGTGCTTCATTTAAATAAAATTTCAAGGAATTCCATGAAAGTAAAATAAAGACGAAAAACAAAATGAAAACGTGTATGAGAAACGTGTAATGAATCAACTGTGATTACGACGTTCGTACGGGCTTATAGAACACACCTTTCGGCGGATAATACTGTTGTGGCTGTTGGCTTGGCCCCCGCCCTCCACCACTAATACCACTTAAATCTGCATACCCGTGTTGTGGTGCCGCCGATCTTGAGTTACTTGTCGGCCTTCCGCTTTGACGACCGCCCGAACTGGGCGCTCCACCTCGTCGACCGTCACTTCGTCCACCGGGCCGACTTGGATGCTGCGGCACGGGAATGCCCGCTGATGCTACACTCCGGTCGGGATGTTGCCGACGATCCCATTCGGGCGGATGTCCTCGGGATCGCTCTTGAGCTGGCGGCGGTATGCTTCGTGGTCCGGCACTGCGATGTGGATGTCGCTGAAACATGAATAACAAATAGAATGTTGCACTTAAGGATTTTGACGTATTCATTTCCTACCATTCTCCGGAGAGTATTCATTGGACCACGCAGCGTTTCACTTATTCGCCGCGCTGGCCGCTTTTTCGGATTCGAACTGGGTGTATGTACAGCGCAGCATTTGATGAACGCACCCATCACAATGATGAAACCAATGCCCATTAGCACAACAATGTACCAGTTCTCGGTCACCCATTGGGCCACCGTCAGCAGTGTCTCCTTGTTGAGGAGGAGATTCTTTAGGCGCACCAACGGCCCGTCGGCATCGACGGCTCTACATTTTAAAAACACATCACAGTAGCCCTGGAAGTTGTCGCAAGGTGATCCTGGTCGCAGACTGATGCCACCATCGGGGAGTCCATACAAGTGGGCGAACTCGCTCGTACTCCTACAGGTGCCAGTGTCATTGCCATTTTGACACGCCAGCTCGCATAGTCGTCTCTTATCCACCTTTGGCACTAGATGCGATGTCAAGAAGCACTCGGACATATTCCACAGCAGGCATATCGATCCAGAGCACTCTCCCTTGATACACAAGGCCGTGCCGTTGTTGCATTTCGTTTTGTCGTCGCGTGGTTTTGGTTCCGGACATTCCGGCGTTGTGCCGTTACATGTGCTGGACCAGGAACACTCTGTCTCCTCTTTACACCTTATATGATAGTGTGATGGAACAAATGCACAGGAATCACTCAGACAGCACGGTCCCTGGCTGGGACTGCACTGAGTCTTGGCGCGGCGTGTACACCCTGTCGCTGAGGAGTTCAATGACAGGTCATACTCACTGATAAGCCGGGGATAACAGCAAATATCTTTGCATTCCTCCTCGTTAAAGCCACAGTCGCATTCTTCGCCGCTTTCTACGATCTTATTGCCACAGAAGGCGCCTTCGGACGCCTCAAAACAGTCGCGTTTCGTATTGCCTACTAGGACGTCTAGGACATTCGATATATTTCTAATGGAACATGGAGAGAATTTGCTATTGTTCGGCCGGTCGCCGCTAGTAGCGCTTGCAAACATTATAAAGTTTCCGTTCAGCCCACCGGGACGGCACTCTTGTGGATAGTCGTGCTGGGGAAAAGAAACATTTGTGTGCATTTAGAAGTTTGGTTAGAAAATCGTTGGAGTCACTTTGCGTTTGTTAAACCCAAATTCATGGTTGTGGCGTTTTAACAAGCACATTTGCCGTGGCGATAGCAGAATCTCCACCTTGCCCTCCCCTGGAAACATTATTGTTTGCAAACAAGCGTTCCACGAAAACAGTTAAAACAAACGCAAAGTGATTCGAAATGGCCTCTCTACTTACTGGTGATCCAAAATTATGACCTATCTCGTGAGCCAGCGTCAATTGTGAGACCTTTGGCGGTACACGACTATTGTAGTTAACAAATGTGATGATCCCCGTATTGAGGGATCGTTTTGTGCTTTGATATTGTCCACCAACTGTTTCGGTGTAAGTCTTATATTTTTCACAAATGCCACCAGAAGCACCTGATGCGGACGCAACCCAAGCTAAACCTAGAGTTCCGCCCGTGAAATCTCTACAAAATTAAAACAAAGAGGAAACCATGTCGTTTGAGTATATATGACTTATGGCCGCACCACCGCGCACTTACCTGTAAGTGAACACATAGGCCAGACAAAAGTCTGAATGATCCTCCAACGAGTGTAAATTAAGGAAGTTCGACACATCCATGTGTTCATTGCAAAATGCATTATGTGGGCCGTTGTACGACGGCTTGCATGCTGTGTCATCATCTATCTTAATGCGTTGCACCTAAACGAGAACGCAACGACACATTTAACTTACAGTTGTAGGACATGTCGGTTGGTTGGTTAGTTGTTAGGTCACTCACCTCAAATCGAATGTTCCGGTGCTCAACTCTTCCGTCAAATTTCGTATTGCGATAAATGTAGTTAACGGCAGTGACATGATGCGCAATCAACGACAGAATCTCTTCCCTTGTCTTCTCATCGATTTCGTACTTCCGCCCTCTGTCATGCTGCGCAAACAGAGAAAATTTATTTAAAAGACAAATAAAACAGAATCCATACTGGTCTCCCTTCTATTCATCCTTACATCGGCTATCCCCTCCCGGATATGTCGCCATATTAATGGATCCGTTTGTATGTACAACGAGCAGGTATTCTTTTTATCATCCCGTGAGCGTGCAGCACCTGATGTGGAAGATGACGCTCGACGCACCCTCTCGTGTACACGCTTGTGCCAATCATCATCTGAGGCGGCAGCATCCGCCGACAGGATGATATCATCTTCGCCATTCGGCATAAATTTCCAATTCGCCTCCTTCGAGTATTTTTGATAAGGATACTTGAAGTCGTCTCCATTTGAATATTTTTTCGGTGGATGTTGTCTACCATGGAGCTCTGCGGATCTGGGTGGTGCTAATGGAGGTGGTGGTGATGTTGCTGGTGGACTACTACTACTGCTACTTTTGCTATCTTTCGGCTGCTGATGTTGCTTTTTCCGCTCATCCCTCGGCGTCTTCTTTTTGTTGGCATATTGTGATGGAAGCACTAATACTTCGTCGTCGGTTTCTTCGGCAGATTCGACAGCCGAGTTTTGTATATTCTCCATCCATTGGGAGACTTCTTCGGTGATACCACAACCAGCTACGTGTCCTGCGTTAGAAAATAAAAAATAAATTGACATTTGTTATTAAAAAAAAATGCAAAACAAATAGGGAAGTGGATTTGACAGACACAGCTCTCTCGGGAGGTGAGAGGCGAATACCGCCCACAAAACGCAAGTCGTCCTTTGACTGATTCGCTCGCTTTTTTGTACGAGTGTTGTATTTTGTTTCCCTCTGTTTAAGTTTTACTGCTCGAGAGGCTGTTTGTCTGTTTGTCTGTGCATCTGTTTATTAGAGAACATTAAACTTGAATGAGTCCTTGGAATTTGTTGAAAATTGGAGAGCAATTTTATCTCTCTCTCTCTGGTTGTGTGTGGAAATTGAATTTTATGCTTCTGCAGGTTTTACAATTTGCCAACAGAAGCTGAATTTTATGGTGATAAACATATTGTTTATTTTTTCTATTTATTATACTTACGATTGTTGAGAACACGCTCGCAAGTGATTATTTCGGTTGAGCCAATAAAAGGGGAACAAAATCGGTTTGTGCTTGGGTTTTGGTCTGTTGGAAGGGAGTCTTTAGTTTGTAAAGGATTGTAGACTGTACTGAAATATTTGTCATAAAATGTCAAGCAGTTGCTTCTAATTATTAAAAAATGTCTTTCGTTTTTCCTCTATTTTCCAAAAGCTTTACTTGTACAGAGCAACCTTAAAACCACACACAGGCCTATAAGGCTGTTCACTTCAGTTGCGTCCCAACAAAACAAAAAAAAAACCCTAGGTCTGCCGAGCAAAATATTCTTCCTTTTAAACTTTCAATCCTTTTCCATATTTCTCTACATTATTTTTTTAAGAAAAAAATTCTCTATGTACAAAATTGGTTTTATAGAATTAACTGAAACCCATTAAAGCCAATCCGGCAGCGTCAATACCATTTGTAAAATAAATAAAATCATTACCCCTCGAGCTATTGGCTCTTATCCTGTAATAAGGGATACAAAGAGAGAACAACCTGCGCCAGTCCACACAACCGATACATCCGCTTCCGGCTTTTTATTTCCTTTTTTTTTTTGTTGTTTTTTTGCAACGCAAATATAATATTTAAACAATTTTCCTTCTTTTATAAAACAAACAAATTCATCTGCTCCAGTTAATATGATACATGGAGGATTTGCTAGAATGGGCGTGTGTGACCATCGTTCAAGGCTCGAACCCCCTCCCCGACCCACCGACAATGATCAAAATGACCCCATTGTCCTGCTGGACTAGGGAACAATAGCTTTTCAATGGAAATGTGCTTGACATTCATTAACAGTATCATCATTGTACATATCAACAGCGAAAGCATCAGCGGGATCCATGCGAGGGTCCCGACTGGCTTGCTCCGAATTTCTCAAACCATCACCACAGGCCCACATTTCTGTTTTCTGCCCGATGATTTTCATCATTTATTTGTGTCGATGAACATTAACATCTGTTGTCAGTTCTGGTGCTTTTATACCGCTGTGCGTCTGCTATGTTGAGGTATCATGTGAAAATCAGTTTTTACCTTCGTCCGCACGTTATTAATTGAAGAGTTGATTTTATATTCCATTATGTCCGTAGCTCCTCCTTCCTCTTTGCTTCCCCCCTCCCGAAGGACTATTATTGATATGAAAATATATACTGCCAGCGGCCGTGGGTGGCCTTCGGCTGTATGAGGGCGGGGGGGATTGATTCGAAAAATTGCGAATATTATGATGCGTTACTAATTAATGTTGCATATGTGGAAAGGGGGCATAAAATAGAAACACAATATAAATGTATTCAATGCGACACAGATTCTCTGAGGTCGCTAGTGGTTAGGGGTCTCATCCCTGGATATATATGGTCATAATGTGGTTCATGGCTTTAGCATTTTAATTAAAATTATTAAATTCGGACGATGGTCCGATTATTAAATATTCGCACGCGCGTTCCGGGTAGCGTTAAGTTAAATAGCAAATGCAACTTTGGGGGACGATTAAAAAACAGTCGCACACTGCTATAAGGATGTGTGTATGCATGCGAGGAAATTAAAATATTAAAGGATTTAAAATGAAAATATTTTTATTTTGTATTTTTTTTTTGTTGAGAATTGTCATTTATTTACAAATGGAGTCAGCGAAATTAATTTTAATTATCTCAGGTGGTAATGTGTATTATTGCAGTCAAGATTATGTTATTGTGCGGTCGGCGGAACAGGTTTTTTGGTTTGGCATGCGGCTAAAATTGACTGTATCGGAACGCATTTGGAAAGCTTGGAAGATCTGGCAGAGGTTTCTTGTAAAACAAATAGAAATGACGGTTAGGTACATGGTACAGCACCAAGTCCGTATATGGGACCTTTGGCTCAATTCTTCAACATATCCCTTCGTCGTCACAAATGCTAGTATTATGGGGCTGTGCTCAGCAGCATATTAAGCAGCCATCTCCTCGCCAAATGCTGATTTCGATAGGCCATGGTTTCTTATTGACAGCAGTATTTGGCAAGAGGGTTATGGCGAAAAGATGAACCTGCCCTTTGGCGGCCTCCCATGTCAAGCGATTCCACACTTCCCGAGTTTTTTCTGTTAATAAAATGCATGCGCAAGAAAAGCCAAGCTTTACAAAAATGTAGTTTCGAATTTTAATTCCACAAGGAAATGTGCAAAAAGGCGACCAGCTTGTAGAAGCAGATCCAGACTTGACCTCGTAACTGGGAGGTAGAGTAGAGGAAGCCGCGACTCAAGTGGAAGGGGACCTTAACCAACAAAGCGTGCGAAACCGAAGACAGCTGGCTAAGGATCCTGCTGACTAGACACGTTTTTGGTTAAGGCCCAGGTCCACTCCGGACTGTAGCGCCACCTTAAGTAAATAAACAATACAAAGCCCAAATCAACCAACGGCACTGCTATAATAATCACCACCCTTACAAATGTTTGCGCAACAATGCCAACCAAAATCCAAGCAGAATTTAAATAGTATAAACAACCAGGACCATACCATCATACATTTGTTTGAATTTACGAAAGATATCCCCACTCACTGTGCAGCGTATATAGTCAATATTTATCGGCAACATCTTTGTTGCACGAGACTCCTTCTTTTCTATATTACAGCCCATTCCACAGAGAAGACAAACACAAATGGCACCCTATTTCCACTTGACCATTCAATATCTTTATCTGCAGTGCATTCACTTTGAAAAGGAGAAATATTCATTTCAACTGAGTGCTCCATATAAATAATGCATCTCTTGGTACACATGAAGTGATTCGCAAGACGTTTGGAAAATGCAACTTTCCCAAAAGTCCCCCAAGGACTATACCGAAGGGAAGAGGAAAAAAATTCGAGTAAATATCCAAATTTCCATTTGAAAAACTTTTCTCGGGACCAACTTCCCGATTCAGAGCCCTTCAAACTAGTTTCCTTATAGCACAGCCAACACTGCCCTCCCTATATAACAGTTCTACTAAGTCAAAAACGAAACTAAGAAACCAACCGAAAAACAATTTCGGCAACAATGTCAATATTTATTCAAAACGGGTCATTGGGTACTCTTTTCAGCTTTTTCGCCTTCCTCTCTATATGTGTGTGAGGGCTGTGCGGCAAGTTCGCCTGTTATCCGTAGGTATAGGAAGAGACAAAATGTTTCACAATGTATCCTTATCCTAAATTTCCACACTGAAGGAGAGCTAAAGTATAGTATCAAACTTTGTGTCGGTAGAAAAAGTTCTTCGACCCACTAACACAAAGCAACCAACCATACACCTACTATGGCGACCAACCGATGCTGAGAAAAAAAAAACCAAACAAGAAAAAAATAAGCCACAACAAGTCCCATTTCGACGAAGAGCTCTGACAATGGGTGACAATGATGACGAAAAAGTCAAACTGGAGGTTTTTCGATGTTTTTTTTTTTTTTTGTGTTCAACCGAAACCCCTCTATATCGAGTGTCCTTTACATCGTGTATTTGTATATCTATATATGCATAGATGTGTCTGTGGCTGTGTGTATAGCCACAAGAAAACAAAGAACAGGAATAATGAACTGTGAAACAAAGACAAGCCACCCACAATGCACACGACAGAACAAAAAAAAAAAAAAAAAATATATATCCCTGATCTACCTTAGTCCTTTGTATTTCTCCCACCTAAACTTGTGCACAACTTACAATAAATTCATTTATCTATCTGTTCTTCGAATACAGACTACAGAATCCACCATTCACTCAACTTCTTGCCATCGAACAAAGGAAATGTAATGTGGCGCAGGAGGACTAACAAGGAGCAGCAGCAGCAGCAGCGACAGACATAATAGAGACAAAGTTAAATACACATTTTTTCTTAGATTTTTTTGCCTCGCCTTCTTTGCCCAAACTTAAGTTCATGAACGGTGGGGGCGGGGAAGGAACAATCCCAAACCGGTTGACGGACGTAGGAGGAGATTACTCTCGAAGGAGAGAGTGATAGTGAAGAAGATTGCATTTCCCGGGGCGGATTGAGTTGATGTTGAAAAAGGATCCTAACTTTGTTATGACAGTGAATGAACTATGGCTGGAAAAGGGGTTAAAATGAATGACAATCAAGAGAGGATTCGGTTTTTTTTTTATCCATTGGTTTTCCATCTTTCGCGACATTTATCCATTGGAGATATTCAACTTTGTCGAAAATCCAGTTAAGTGAGCAATTCCTCAGAGAGTTGTCTATAATTTGAGGAATTAAAAAGCAAGAAAACCAAAATGATGAAGAATAGGCGGACTAATTGTGGTCAGTGGTTGCCCAGTGCTGATTGAGGATAGCAACCTAGATGTTTGTTATGCCACCCGCTTCGGTTTGTTTCGCTTTCCTGGTCGAAAACAGATGGTTAAAATAATTTGAATATGTTCTTCTTCCATTTTTTTCGCTTTTTACAAACACAACTGGGTTTTTTTTTTAAATAAAATATCTCCTGCTGATGAGTAAATTAATTAAAGAACCATTCGAATTGACACCGTATGAAATGTACACATTTACACGAACACAGCGGCACCTAGCGGGTCCAAATTAAGTGATATAAATTTTTGCCGCTAAGCAAACATCTATTGCGAATCTGAGTTATTTTCGCCCATGAATATAGAACTTGTTGATAACTTGGCAATAGCGCCACCTAGCGGATACTAATTTTGCTACGCCTATGATCGTCTTCGCTTGAATAAGACACAGATTGGTTAAGTCGTTGAGAAGTTAGTTGTGTTGAGAAGTCAGTTGTGATGACTATTTAATTTGCTTCTTAAAGTATAACAAACGAGTATTAAACGTCGAGTAAGAAAAAAATTTAAAAAAATAAAATATATTTCCGAAGAAGAATCTTTTACCCAACTCAAAAAGAATCGAGTGAAGTTTTCTTATGAGTACTAGATTTCGAACTTATTCCATTGATTCTTATTGATTTACTGAATTTGCTATTTTAAGTAACGAGTACTGATAACTGTCAGATATTGAAAAGATGCTCCGAAATAGCATTAATTTTACAAAAAAAAAAGACACGTTTTACCCAACTTTAAAGAAGTTTCGTTTCCGAATAAATGAAAAATCGGAGACGCAAACATATTCAATGTTTCACTCAATTGATTACATAATTCAGTTTTCCATACAAGTAGCGAAAAGTCATCCCTTAGTTATGGAAAAACATAGATTTATTAACCTAGATTTAAGAAAAGGCAACATTTTCTCTAACACAAAAAGTATCGAGCAAAGTTTCGATTAAAACACGGCAAAAACATGAAGAGCAATTTGAACCAAAGAACGTTTTAATGACTTACGTCATTCGTTGGACAAAGTAAGCTGTCAAAGAATAACAGAGTTCGAAAATGAACAGCTCTACCGAACACAAAAAGAATCGAGTAAATTTATTAACTATAGACTTTCTAGTCAAAGAAACGAATTATTTAAATAAATAGTGAACAAAAAAATCTTAAAAGGACGAACGCCTTTACGAATATCGAAAAGAATAGAGTGAAGTTATCGCCTGAGAGGTTGGCTTGCTTGAATGCCAGAGTTGAAGCAGAACGTTGGTCAACTCATGGCGGTAGACGGATACTGATTCTTTTCCCCAAAATCACTAAAAGTGATCTGTCAGGTGTACGAGGCTATTCAATTATTCGACTGAGAAATAAGAGGCTTCATATATTTGGGCGCATTCCATCGAGCTAAGCGAAATAGAACAGAACATGGTCAGCCGTTTACACTAAACAACGTCTTCTGCGCCTCCACATCCATCCACGTAACAGCAGACGCTAATGGCAACTTCGTTAAAAGTCATCAACAGCCAATCCTTACACACACGCCTGTTGAATGCCAAATTAACGCTAATAGCCTTCCATGCAGTTCAATAAGCTCTCGTCTATATTCGGTTAATTATATTCCATATTGTCTTCACTAATTGAAGCGCTCATGCATTTTTACAATTAATTCATCTATAAACAATGACAGCATTATAATTCCACCTGACTCGACATTTATTATCTCTCTCCTCACACTCTCAGGCGGGCTATTAAACTCACTTAAAGTAAATCACCCCCCGCAGCCGAGAATAAAAAAAAAAAAACACATATGGGACCAACAAAACAGAGAGAGAGAGAACGAGGGAGTGGTTATGGTTACCTATTAAAAAAAAAAAAAAAAACAATAGCTCGCCCTACACCACTATCGCACCATATCAAACAAAGGAAGCAGGAAAACACCAGCAACGACGACAATAGACTGAATGCACCCTTGCATGTAATTCAATGGCAGAGTGGTCGCTTCGACATGGTCTTGCGTTGTTATCCACTTCAATGTCTCTGAATTTATATCCACCTCTACTCGTCTAGACAAATTAACATCCAGCAGAGAGTACCCAACCTAACCTTACCTACAATGGATAAAACAATAGTGCGTGCAAATGTATGTACACTCTACTAGTAGTGGCTTCTGTCCACAAGATAAGGAGACTGACAGCACAGTAGTTTTCTGTCACGCAAACTGATCGAAAGGGGAACGACTAACACACAAAAACAACTAAAAACGAAATATACCAAATTGAACTTTGGTTTTGACAATCGCCAATTAACTACTTCCGGTTTCGTGTTCTACCACTTAAGTTCTATTTGCAATGAAATTGACAGAGAGATGTGCCTTTGTGATTGCATCGAGAAGAGGGTCGGCTGACAGACAACACCAGCTCATGCTCAACTCAACTCAAGTGCGGTTATGTGTTTGTGGTCAAATTACTTTCAACAAAGGAATGACAGTCGTGACAAAAACCAAAATCAAGTGTGTTTGATTCGAAAAAAAAAACAAACAAAGAACGAAACATAATCGGAATGGAACATTAATGCGCAAATCTAATTAGCAGCAACGTATGCGTGTCATAGCCAGCGAATTTGACACATGTTACTGGCGACGGCTATGGATGTGCATCAGTTCACCGCAGCTGCTGCTTTTCGTGTCGACCATAGGTAGATGTGTCATTAAATAGTAGATTATGATGGATCGATGATTCATGAAAGTGTGTGTGGTCGCGATGCACGGATGGAGGCCAGTTCGTTAACCTGTTTTGGTCACATTAATTAGGGGCATTTGCTAATTGTGAAATTGTTTAGCAGTAGTAAACCATAGTTTTTGACAGACCGCCATTGGCCGCAAGGTGAATAGAAAGACATAACGTCAGACAATATGATACCGTATTTTTCTCAGTAAAATTAGGAAAATATAAATTTGAACAGAAGGAACATTTTCACGGCTAAAGTCAGAATTAATGCATTGAAAATGTGTTCAAATTACAATTCGCAGCTGCTGACAGGTTGCTTTGCAAACAATTGCTACCCCGTTTTGTCTCCTTTGCACACACCTGACCTTTCAACATGATTCATTTTGATAAATATGAGGAAAAAGTGAGAAAAAATACCGATTTAAAACTGTCAGTTTTCACAGCGGAACCGATTAAACGTCAGTTGATATGTGTGTTACAGAGTCCTACGTTCCTGGATAAAATTACGTAAAATTTTTGTTGCAGAAGGATAACTTTTTGTTTCACTCGGGTGGTTTCTCATTCGCGAAACTTTGCAAAAGGATTTATTAAAATTTAAGAAATTCTTCTTAGATTGTATACAGTTAGACGTGCAAAAAAAGACATTAAAGAGAAGCTTATTATTTAATAGGGAACACGTTTTTTTGTCGTACCGATTATGGCGTTATTTCGAAACCGATTATTATAAATCATAGACCAAATGAAGGGTGAATTTCCATCGAAGATTTCCCGCAAACTTGCTTACATATACAGATTTCGAAAGATATTCGAATCAGGCCACCACTTCCGGGTCTCTTTCCGTCTCTCTACTACTATAAACCTTACCCAGCGAGACGCTATGGATTTCTCCAGAGTTCTTCCCTGGGTTCGATTCCTAGTGGAAAACATGCTTAAGTCAAACTTGGACTAACAATTAGGACAACCTTACACAACTTTGTCCATAAAGGTTTTCTTTTAATAGAGATTTCTCAGTATAGCGTGCAGTTTCATTCAGCAGCTTTCGACCCTTAGGTTAAGTTATGTAAGGTTTTAGGTAGAGCACTGCTATACCCCACATAGATCATTGGGGACCAATTGTGATAGGCTTAACGGCGGCGGCCGATTAATTGTGTTCTTGCTGTTTCCCCTCCTCTTGGGTATTGGACCTTGCCCATCAACCTGATGTATTTATAAACCGGTAAAGATTAGAGAGTGATACATCAGAAAGTTCCTAATTTAATAGAAGTAATACCCTTCAAGTGATCTGTTCCTTAAGTGACGTGTGTCGTTGTACCTTCTCTTTGACATTTGATTTTTTTGTGGGGTTTCTTGAGAAGTTTTGGCCCATCAAGGCCCACAGCTTTTGAAGCTGACGGACGGGCTGCAAATAATTAAAAAATATTCCAAATTCGAGCTCAGTTGTGGGAGTTCAACGTTTGTTCACCAGAGAGTTGGGTAATCATTCAGTCGGTCCTTCTGTGTAAACTAAGCCGTGATGAACATTTGAAGGATAAAATTCATAGGTACTTTCAAAATTTCTCTTGGGCAAAAATAAAAATAAATTCGATCTGGACTTAATCTCCTTAAAAGGGACCTTCATTGAATGCATCATTTGAAAGGCGACACACAAACATCTGACCAGCTTCTTCTAATAAATGTGTTATTACCCATAATCCGCTTAACCAACACCAACCGGAATCTTAAGGCCTTATCGATTCACAAGGGCCAAACCCATCTGCAATTGGCACCCACAAACCCACAGGAAACATTACCCACACTTGGCTCTCCCGAAAATATACGCTTTTTATGAGAAATCTCCATTCAACCCCACATGTGCCGGCTGGCACGGAAACGTGCAATGATTACTCTATGCGATTATTTCGTGTTCTAATATTCGCAATCCAATTACGCCAAATGGATAATTATATTAAATAATATTTATATTTAGCTTAATGCCACAGCAACCAGTATTGTATACTATATGCGGAAACCTATTCACACCGCACACAGGCCATCCGCAATAATGACAAGGATTGCCAATAACAATTACGCCACCATCCGCCAACAAAGAAGCCATAGGCACTCCCAGGTGCCCTTCCCCTTGCTTGGTGTGTAGTGTATACTGTAAATCTGCTCGTTATTATGTAGAACAGTAGACTGTTTGAATTCTAAATCAAAATCAATTTTCGAAATATGTAAATTCGTGGACACACGCACACCCGCAAATATCAAGGCTGACGTGTATAGATTAATATTCTCATTTTTAGGGATCATTCTGTTGGTCATTCCTGTCAACTTTGTCTGACGGATGCGTGATTATAATTGCTGTTCGCTTTTGTTTTGTATACACACAGAGACTTTGGGTGCGAGTGCGAGTTTTTTATCTGCCCGGGTAATTGCCACACGCACGGGCTGAAGTTTTACATTTTCGAACATCTACTACGAGTATATGATCATGCGATAGTGTTATAATGTGAATTATGCAAAGTAGCCGGTGACCGAGGGGATGGGGCAGCTGCAATTGAAAGAAATCTCCGTGTGTGGTGCAGATTGAAACGGAGTTAGCTATTCGAAATAAGCGATGCGTGCAAAGTGATTAGTCAGTTGGGGGGAGTGTTGTTGACCCTTCGAGTTATTAAAATTCAAATAAACGCCATAATGAAATTATGTGTTTTAATATTGGCCAACTTGGCAAATTTTAACTGATGATGGAGACTTTAATTGAATTAAGGAACGAGGCGATCAATATTCAAAAAGGTAAAATGCATGCAGCATGACAAATAAGGCCGTTGACCGGTTTTAACGCTTCCGTCGTTATGTTCAAGCATTATGCGTGCGGTACAACTGTCCATATAACATTTAAGTTGAGGGACGGCTGGTAGCTGTTGTCCTCTTTAATCTTTATTTTAAAGGGTTACTGACAAATAGTCAAAATGAATAGTTCTTTCTGAACCAATTCCAGGTTTTGTACGCTCACATTACATTCGTAGACGGAATCATCTTTCCGGGCCCCCACTGGTTTGTTTCCAATTTTTATTTTTTGACGCAATTTCCCACGTCTTTTGACAAAGGTCTGACTATACAACCGCTTATGTCCTCTGTTGTAGTGGGAAGTTGTAGTTCCACCCGTCCATCTGGACCACACCACGTGCCAGTCCTTGACGCCATCAGTGCCATAGAGAGAGAGAGCGGAAAATTCCCTATAGCCCCAACGAAAGCCGTTCATTAGAGACCATAGTCGGAGTTCGCCACCATTAAGATTATAAAACATATCCCAACACTCAATAAAGTAAAGTTTTAACAATTAGACTGAACAGCAAGAAGACGTCCTTTGAAATCATGTAATTTCCCAAAAGATGGGTCTTGATACCCAATTTCCTAATGTGTTTCAGTCTCATTCATTATTATTCTGCACACATGTAGCTTATGTATATGTACCTACATACGATTTGGGTACTTGTGGATGAACTGAAAATGCCACTTTAACCCATTAAACATTTGTGCAAATCGCCCGCAGGCTCCTGCATCGTCACAGAGAGATAGAGCGAGAGATCCGAAAATCCTCAAACTCGTAATAAGTTTACACCGAAAACCATCCCCCCCCGAGAGATCATCTTCTGAATTCTAAACCCTCTGCTGGTACTTCGTTTCCCTCTTTTGTCCTAATTTGGAAATTAATCTGCTGAAGCTTAAGTATCTCATATCCCCTTCAGCAGCACACACACACACACTTGCACACACAAGCACACATGTGGCTGTGCGCAGTTGGAAATCCCAATCCAAACGTACAATGGGAATTCGGTTGGTGCGATGGCCTAAATTCAAACTTCCGAAATAGGTACACCCCTCTGTAGATATATATCCTCATTCCTCATGCAAGAACGCCTCCAACACTCATATTCCGCCAGATGTGACCCGATTTTCCAATTCGCATTCACACACGAGATTTATATTTTGTGGTCAGACTTTGAGAATCGCACATAACGATGGCGTATAGAACACCGTACCGCTCGGCACCGCACCATCTATCCTGACCATTTTCCACTTTACATGATAGGGGCCGACCTTCGGGGATTTTCTTGTCTAGAATTTAATTTTCCGATGACATGAATCTGTAGTTTCCGTACACCTCTGTCGGATCTGTCGGATCTGTCGTGTCACCCAAAGAACCAGGGAAAGAAATGCTTTCCGAAGTGATAAGTCAACATTGGGTCAGGCTTTAGTCTATCCATATGCACTTCCTATAAAGAGGACCGCACTATCCTACTGATCGGTGAAAGAGATACTTTTCTTCTTTGGACAGACACACTCACACAAGGTCCGCAAAGGTGCTGGGGTGTTGAGAATTAGGAAAATGCTTTCCAGGTCATTCTGCGTTTACCAAGCACAAACATGAATGAAAAACTCTAATTGAAGCGTTCTGGACAAATGTGGGGAGGAGATGATTTAAAGCTGCTGAACTAAGGTAACAAATTCAAAATCTCCATATCGATGGATGCTGTTTTCTGGCAGAGGAAGCCAAAGAAAAAATAAGAACAAAAAAGAAGAAAAACTCCCCCATCCCTCTCCTGCCGCCGGATGGTTGGAAAACCTCAACTTGCAGGCTGTTTGGTTTCCCATTTAAATCTGTTCCGTTGCCAAACATCCGAGGGAGGAAGAGCGAACCTACACAAAAAAAAAAATTGGAAATAAAATACAAAAAAAACACCAGTGGGTGGAAATGGGTTGATTTGCACCGAAAGCACCAGGTGCATGAGAAATTCGAAAAAATTAGGGCACCATCCCTTTAAAGCATTCTTGTACCTGCTGCTGGAGCGGCCGACGACGTTCGAGCTGCTGCATGCATTTTCGGAAAGGATATGCAATTGATTTGATCCCGTAGTCCCCATCCCAGTGGTGTCGGTGGTGGCGCAAAAACGGCTTCCGAAAATGAATTGATGCTTCGGGTTGGTCGGTTCGTTGGTGGCGGTCGGTTGGTCGGTCGGTGTATAGCTGCTGTCGAAAGGATGAGGTCTACTCTATATGTGTGCACCCAATGTAGGATGGTTTTTTGAATTAAAATTTAGTGCGGCGCGGCGGGGGAGTGTTTAAATGTTCATGTTTTTGCTGTGTAAGATGAAATCTTTGTACGGACGACGAGGACGAGGTGGATTGCAGTAATGAAGTGAACAATGTTGGTTTTCTATTATATGTGTGCCGCCGTCCTCTCTCGTTCTGCGGATGCCCATTCGAAGTTTCCTTATTTTAAAATGTTGCAAATGTTTGCGAATTTCCAAATTGAACCCCTCCGGAGGATAACAATGTGTGGTCTGAGAGCTTTTCTGGTTTGTCGAATATTTTCTACTTTTTGCAGAGATGTGTGATATGTGCTGCACACGCTCTCATGATATGCACTTGCAAGTGCTCAATTCGGGCAGATATCTGGATGTTGAAGCAAAACTTTTCAATTAGGTATTATTTAAATTGTTGCAGATGAATGGCGCTCGGTGTGGATTAAAAATGAGTGTGTAAGCTATGCCAGGTGGTTCTGAAAGAAGGCGGCGGTACACGCAGTTAAAAGGAGGGCATTGTTTCTCATTTGCAACTCGTTCAGTCGGTAAATTTAGACTTTTGTGCATTCTCACCGAATTCAAGTCACGGTAGATCTTTGAAAATACTTCAACTGTGTGGATATGGAGCAGTCTTTGCGACTGAAACCCATTATTGCCTTTGCATAAACAAACAAAATCCAGGTATCTTAGATAACGTTCCATTTAAAAGCCAATGCGTTTGCGATCAGTGCCGTAGTCTATCGATGAATTTGGATACGACGTGGATGATTGCAACTCTCTGCCAGAAGGGTTTATTCGATTATATACAATACGACTTCGGACGATAAGGCCAACAAAAGCCTGTTTGCCAGCTCGTTGCAATACAACGCATCCATTGTGCTTCATTTTCTATTCATTTTCCTATCAGACAAACCAACTCAAGTACAGAAATCCCATTCAATTGTCTGATGATACAGATTCAACGGCACTTTAAATTTTCTCTTTCAGAAAATACACACACACCAACAGTGCGGTTTAAACCATAAACTGGATAAGTAAATATATAAAAGCATTTTCACTTACCTTCTCTCACATCCTTGTAGGGATCATCCACATGCTTTTCATTATAGATAATCGAATGAAATCCATCCGTTTTGTACGTATGATTTGGGAAATAATGCTTTGCATTCTCCACATAGTATGCATCACGTTCGGTTACGATTTTACCCTCAAACACTCCGTCCAGTATTGAGCCAAATACAAAACTATTACGTTCACCTATCACATCGCCCTCGTATATATGTGATGTTGACACATCAATTGGGCCATTTGTTGAACTACTATGTATCTGTCAAGAGGGAAAGCGAATGTTATTACACGCAGATTTAGAGAATGAAATGTGTCAAGTCAACTCACCTCTAACTTATCACTAAATGTATTTAAATCACGTTTTAATCTAAGATGAAATTTCTTTCCATGTGCGGAAAATTGTAAATGTACAAGATGATCTTTGGTCACTGATCGTTTAGCCCTACTGTGACTAGCCTTTGTGTGCTCGTGATCATAGCTAAGGGTTTCGTAATGCGATATGTATTCGTTGAGGCGATCATAACCTGAAAAGAGACGAGACAGAAATGGATGAGCAAATTTTTGAGTTAACAAAAAACACACTTTAAAGTCAATCACTAGAAGTCAACGGTGGAAAATGGAATTTAAATTTTAAATAATAAAGTTGAGAAATTTTTTGAGGCCAGAGAAATGAGAGAGGATCACAGTACGACTACGAATTCCTTGACAAAGGCCCGGATAGAGCTGTACTAACTGAGCTACAGAGCGAACTTCCTTTCTCAAAAAAATTTAATTAATAAAACTTACACCAAGTTCAGTGCAGAACTAACATCTATCTACAGTCAACTCAGGGCGCTGTGGAAGCGTTACAGCTATAGGTTTGCCTTTCCCAAGAATGTTTAAAAAAAAAAGAAATTGTGACGTATCTGTTATTTTCTGAGTGGCACAATTTTCCATAGAAGAATACGCCATGGTAACATTTTCTACCTATACCTTTTATCTCTGGGTACAATATTTTGCATAATCTATATAAATATAGCTCAAGATGTTGCCAGGCTATATTTTCTGAATTTATTGGGCAAGAAATTTAACCATATTCACAATGCGAAGCTACATTATAAAGTGGTGCAAAAATAAAGCCTTCCATGGAGGGATTTTTTTCGAAAATATAGTTCCAAGACTTATCCGATGTGAAAATGGTTAAAACAAAACTTTTAGGAAATTAAATTCCACACAACTTTTGTCTTGAACATTTTGCATCAGCTATAGATATTTGCGGAACTAAATTTAAAGAAAAAGAACAAAGTTTAAGTACTTCTTGGCTTAATTTATTTTGAAGTATGACTTGTCGATTGTGTAAAGTAGTAAAGTCGAAAAATATCGACCTTAGACAAAAAATGGTCAAGATCAAAATTGTAGAGAATAACATTTTCTACAAGTTCTGTAGGGACAACTTTTGTGAAAAGCAGAAAATGGACGATTAAGATGCTGAATTAAGTCGAAATTTAAATTTAAAGGAATGACAAAAAGTTTGTACATGTTTCGTTTTCTAAAAAGCATTTTGAAAAATTAAGGTCTGACCGTGAAAACTTTGCGCGATATTCATAATCATGTTTATAGTGTTCAGGCTCGCTTTTACGAACTCACAATGGCGAAATTCTCCATATAAAATTACCCTTTGTGACCTACAAAATTTGTAGTGTATAACTAGTCTCGACCCTACCTTTTGTATGTATGTAGTACTAAAAACGTACCACAACATTCGATATTTATTGTTTTTTTTTTTATAGACGAAAAAGCGACACTCAAAATTCAAAATATCGACCAAATACGCCCCTTTGAAAATAAGTTTTACTTATGAACTACGTTTTAATACGTCACTATGAAAATTAAGAGCAACTTATTATTATTGATGTCGAAAAAACATGTCCATAGTAAAGTCATTGAAATAAAATTATACAGTTGCTTTTAGGGGTAATTGAATTGCATTCCATCGAAAATGGGTTCTAATCTAAGATGTTTTATATTCGAATAGGTTACTATCGTAATAGGTGGCGACAAATTGATTTTATTTAATAAGCATTTTGTATGGGGGACTACTAGCTTAACTTTATCAGTCTTAATAGGGACATATACCCACAATTTTTTGTTTGTGCACATGTATGGCAGAGAACCTTTCGAATGATCTGAGCTTCATTCTCCTCATTTCACAATAAACACTTGAAAAGTGTACGGAAACTTTTGATGTTCACGTTTTGAATCAATGATTATTAGTAAGGCCCGTTGAAAATTTTCTCAGATTTGTGTTGTTCCAATCCACTCTATTGTTTGCCAGGAATAATCTGAAATGGCCTGGAAATTTTCCGATTCCCCTTTTTTAGAGGCAAACAAATGATGGGAGTGAAATCGTATTAAATTGTAACCAAAGCAGTAAAATCGATTCCATTGTACTTTGCAAATCCAAATGTGTGCGGAACGCTCTCATATTTTTACCTGTGAAGTAAATTGTTTACATATGCAAATTACACTTAAATTGTTATTTAAAACAACTGGATGAAAAAACAGTCTCACCTCTCAGCCAGAAAAACCAGTCATAATCCCTGTGAACCCAAGAGCGGCCTGGAAGGCTTACTCATCTACAAATGATAGAATTCTCCCTTGTGGGGGGCTACGCATTTGCCGCAGTCTTCAATTAGCGATAATTATAAGTTATATTGATTGATTTCGTAATACGCATTGTGGTATTTATTGGATGGGCATTAACTCTGTGATTCCACCCCGAAGGCTCCCACCAACGCAGGGATTAGTCTGTACACACAATCGCACGAAATGTAGCTGCCTGATTTCCCTATAAATGGAAATATTTTCATTAGAGTTGACCAAAAAACCCCTTTGCAACCATCCATATACTGAGCATTTACCAACTGCAATCTCCATACTATATGAATAATTAAACAATCCAAACCAAAACCAATCCAATAGCATTTGGCATTTTATTTAGAGAGATCCGAGAATTGCATCCGACTGAACAGTAAATCCTCAATTCCTAACCTATATCCCTAGATCTCTTGTATTTTCACCTGTTTGCACCTGCTCCTCGCCCTGACCAGGAAACCCATTTAACATGACATCGGCAACAACAAAAGGCAAAAAATAAAATAAAATACAAAAATAAAAACGAACACCTTTTCTGTAACGGCACACGAGAACCAGCAACCGGGTACAGTGAGTGCACCACTGTGGTAGGACGAAAAATGTCGATTTATTCATTGTAACATTAGGTGGCACTTCAGTTCGTTTCGTTTTGAAGAGCGAGGTGGAAAAAAGGACTCTCCAACCTGGGAGTATATATATATACATACATATATATCTGTTTGGCATGACAGTAGTTGTTTGCAACTCATATGAGTGTCAAACTAGATGGTGCGCTGCACTACGACCCCTCGGTTCCATACACACATAGCATTACCTTCTCGTCCACAACATTGTGCTGTTGTCGTTGCTTGCAAGCAAGGTCCTTAAAGTGAAGTGAAATATGCAAATATACAGTAAATCACTTTTGTTGTTGCTTTGCCTCCGGAACAGCTATCTATCAAACATGAGAAATGAACCAGTGACCCAGTTCCTTCTCGTCCGCCTGCAAATTCTTGTTGATATTAAATATTTATATTTTGCTCTTTGTCGTTTATTTATTGAGAGTTTAATCTCAAGATATTCCAAGCATGAGGCGCGGATGTATAGGACCGACGATGCAGCTTGCAGAAGAGAATGAATAGCATGAATGAAATATTGAAAGTTACTTTGCATTCATTGTGTTGCGGAGATTTATGATGAACGACGAGACGACGACCCACAGAGAGTACTCTCGTCTCGCAGTAGTACTCGTATAGGTGAGTTGATCGTCGACCATTTGAAAGGCATTTAAAAATTCGAATCGAGTGAATAATAAATAAATCTCATTTCGAAATTCTTTCGGCTTTGCAGCAAGGACGAGTAATAGAAATTTTTTTATTTTTTTTTTCCCCCGAGTTGCAGAGATATCACTTCGGACTGACACGGTCGAAAAAGTTTCGCAAAAGTATTCAAATCTTAAAAATGCAATAAAAATTTCAAAGTTTCCCGATCCAAAGGTATTTGATTAAATGGGGTTTTTTTTTTTTTTGGAACGTGAGAAATTTGAATAAAGGAGGAAAAGTTCGAAGGAAGTGGACAATTAGCGAAAAAATTTAAAATAATTTAAACGACGATGGTTGGTATAGTTTGCAAAGTAGTGCTTAGGGAGAGAAATTGAAAGTGGATTAGGACAGTTTGGGTTTAAATGGGCGCACTCGTTTGAGGTTATCTCGGGGAGAGGGTAAAAGGCGTTTTTCTGAGCTACGAAATGCAGTCTTTCTTTTGATTTTTTGATTTTATGACAGGCTAAAGTTGTCGTTTGTTTTATTAATTTGCTAAGATTTAGAAATTTACAAATTTAAAAACGACCTTAGAACTCAACTCTGTCATAAAATCAAAAGAACGACTCACTGTACGTGTACATATAAATTTTAAAATTTTAACAAGCAGTCAGCTTGGTTGAAAAACAACTTATTCATCATCTGAATTCAGGAAATATCCTTTCAACAGCTGACTGATGCAATGTTCGGTGTTTAAAAGACGCTTACACGAAATATGGAAGTTTTACGAGTTAGTCAATAAATTGACTACCTAAAGACTGACTGGTTGATCTCCGCCATTTGAAGGGGATCGTGCAAGATTAGGTAAAAGCAACTCTTCACAGTTATGGGCGCTGTGGTTTGGCGGATAGTGTGCTCCACTATTTCAGGTTCAATCCCCAGAGGAACACAAATTACATCTTGAGCTTTTTTCCATGATTTTCAAGGCCTTTTGCAGATCGGATATCGTTGACACACAAAAAGCGGCCATTGTTGAGTCCTAGCGCTTGTTGCAAATGTTTGTGCTTTTAAATTCGCAACAAAACTGATTGGAAAATATTTTTTTTTTAAGAACGCATGCCTTCTAAGTTAGAGCCATACAGAAAAAGTTAGTTATTTGACAGTTACTGTCAGAGAGGAGATGTAGTCGAACTAAAAAAAAAAAAAACTCCCAAGTTACGCCATTACCTCCGGTGATTACCTAAAGCCCTCCAAATGCAGCAGAGAAACGGATATTCCACAAAGCTCAAGACAGCAACAACGAAAAAATGTGTGTACAATGTATACACTATCCCTTTTGGGACTTATCCTTTTATCCTTTTTAAATACATTTCGAATCATCCTCGGTCATAAGCCTTATGCAAACACGCTCCAGGTCTTATTCTCCATACTTTGGCGTCGATGTCGTCGTCTTTTTCCATTTTTTATTCATCTTTCACATTTTAATTAATTACAAAAGTCTGCCTCGCTACTGTACTGCTTTGCTCATGGTGATTGCCTCATCTAGGTTTTCTTTTGTATCTCATCCAGGCAGCTACCTTTATGCGCCTTCGACTGTTTCTGGTTTTATCTCTTAGCTGTCTTTTCACCAACTATCCTTGCTTTGCCTACTAATTACAAGGCTGTATAATTACCTTCCTGTTTCGGTCCTCCTGTTTTTCTCTGTTTGAACGGATTTAATTAAGATATAAAAAGACAAAAAAAAAAAATACCGAGGCAAGACACTAAAGAAGACCTGCCAAAAGTGTACACATCTATAGTTGGCAATTCGTTGGCTAAAACTTAGCGCACAATAAAAGGACTCGAGGAAATGGACAACTGGAAAAAGTGCACTTAAACTTAGCCACCAAATTAGTTAAAAATAAAATATAAAACAAAAGAAAAACCCTCAACGGCGGCCAACTCAATTGTTGAGGCCGGCTCGCGGATAACAATTTTTATTGTTTAAAATTTGCGCTATCTCTCTATTCGTTTGCACCACATTTCTGCTATTGCTATTTTTGTTTATTTTTGTTTATTTTTGTTGTCTCCATTTCGTCGAATGCCATAATTAGCATCCTTTATTGTGATTTCGTTTTACTTTTCCACTTTTTTGCGTTTGTTTCGCATATTTTTTTATTTTTTTTGGGTCGTCCTTTGTGAGTGTTTTTAACGTGCCTTCCTGTGTAAAGTACCAATGGAGATGGTTAAGGATTAGTTCGGTTTGGTTAATATAGGGGTAGCTGATACTGATGCTGCTGATGATAATGGCGATGCCGACGTCCAACAGTATATACCTTCATTTGTATATATATACATGTACATACAACGAACAGGCGGTGGGACGAGGTTGGCATTGTTGACAAAGTAGGAAAGGGTTTAATTAATTATCCAAGTGAAATTGAGAACCGTAAGGGTGGAGTAGCAGCGAGGGGGCGGCATTGGAGACAAAATGCGAAAATGAGAAGGCAGGCTCAGGTTGAAATTGAGATGAATAAAACAAAATTGCAAACCCATAGTCGAGGGGGAGAAGGATGATTGAGGTAAATTTGTACTCGAGGTGAATAACAAGTGGATTATATCTGAAAGGGAGCAGCTCAGCAGGAAGCGATATCTACTTATTGTGAGTCGTCGTCGTCTTTCTGTTTTGTGTATGCTGGCTTCTTTCCTTTATTAAGTATAGAGGTAAGTGAAGAAAGCAGTAAATGACGTTGAAAGTTTTGATTCATTAACGTGGATAGTTGTTTAAAGGACGTTGACGAATTTACTTTCCTGGAAATATGCTTGCGAATATATTTAGAAGCCAGGGAGCTAAGACAAGTAAACTGGAGCAGTTGTCTTTAAGCGGGGCTGATGTTGGCATCGTTGCTTTGGACGGGTATTGTTTTGACGAATCGTTAATGGACGATGTGGCTTTGTGGTGCATTTATGCTTTACCTCATAAAATTGCACAATTGAGACATAGCCACATGACAGCTGGGGTATTAAAAACAACAAGGTGGATAGGGTTGTTCTTTTCCTTATACATATACAAATTCCATATACATTTTAGACATTTTTGATAGACTATCTACATTCCAGAAAGTTCCAGAAACTTTGCCTGGAATAAGCAAAACGCCTCTTCCGTTGTTCATTGTCTGAGACCCTGCTTTGTTGTTGTGGATATTTATGGGGAACAATATGCGATAAAAACGCCCCCGAAAAGTGGGCGTGTCAAACATCATCTGGTAGAGGGAAATAAATTTTAATTTCGATATCTAAGCAACCTATTGCAGAAACTTAACTTTATTGAAAAACGCCTCCAAAATGTGGGTGTGGCCGACAACTCCATGCGAAGTTCTCCCTTCCTTAGGGTGTCCAGAAAAAAAGTTAAAAACTTTCGGTAAACTATTCAGTGCAGTAGCCAAACTGGAAGCAACTGCTGTAACTGTTTTCATGGACTAAATATGTTATTGCAGTGGTTACGCAAACCAACATCCTTCTTGATGCAGACTTTTTATGTCTTGCCCTAACGTCGGCACCTGCTGGCTACAACTCAGTCGTGTTTGGTTTGCGAGTCGTGCTTCTAAAACCATCCCTCATCATCTATTCTGCATGTCAAAATGTTTCTGAAGAATAATACGCAAATTGAGCAGATGGTGGCGTAATAGGCAGTCATTTAAGATTCGTGGAATTCATCGAGCTGATTTTTATTTTTAAACAGGTCTGTTGACGGAGGAAAAGCCCTAAAATCAACAGCTAATGCCTTCGTTTGCAGTTCAGATAGCTGTTTGAAAGAAGACACATTCACAGAAACTATACTGAATGATGCAAAGCGGATGTATCGTCAATAGTCCGCAGAATTGATTTGCCTGAGTCCTGCAGGCCATTGTTCGGGACCTAGCTGTATTCTTGGGTAGATCTCTTTACACCTTCGAATAACTTGCGAATATTTCTACCGCTGTAGCACACTCCTCGGAACTGATTTTAAATGACCTCCATCCCTGAACACGAATGCCCACTTATTCTCTGGAAAATCCGCGACCGCTAAAAAAGGTCCTTGCTTTGCAAATCTATTGGGAACAGCCCTGGGGAACCATTTTCATATGCATATGCACATATTTCCGCACATCTTTAGTGGTATTATGATTGTTCATGAATACATTGCATAGATGCACCACAAGTCCCACAACAAACAGCCTTCGCTTATACTAACCAGCACCATCAACAGGTGTACCACATCCATTATAATCAAGGCCACAGCCAGCCTTGAGAACATACTAATCGAAAAACGTATACAGGATTACTTGTCACAGTGCTAGTCCTTCAACCCGAACCATATATATTCAGTCTCACGAGATGCTGGCTTTCAGCAAAACCAACACACGCATTCTATAAAAGCAAAAACACGCTACACGTGCTTGAATATATTGTTGTTATGTTGTTTCCATTCTTTGTGCAAGTCCTTGAAATGTATTTTATTTAAGTGCTCGGTTTCTGTCACTTTGCTCAAAACAATGGCCCATGTCCTGCAAACACTACATACAAATGAGCACAGCAAACCCTACCCCCGCACCCTCGGGGCAAAGACGCATAATCCAAATGGGAATATGTATGTCCAATGAATTCCAATCCTTATTGTCTTGTTGTTCTTGAGAGAGCAACAAAGACAAATAAAAAAAACAAAAAATAATGAAACCACCCCAATGACACAGAAAAGGCGGTATACGATACCACTTTTGTTTATATTCCTCCCAATTGAATTTTGACGTTAATGATAATGAAAACGATGGCTGGTTGCGTAAGTAAGCCTAAAAAGGGATTTCCAATTGGATTTTATTATTGAGCTCAGCCACGGAAGTGAAATTACTGCACGAGCAAATCCTTGTTATGTCTTGTTGGTGTATGCCGTTCGCTATATCCTGACGTTCTCCGTTCGTCGGCATTAACTCAGCCATAAAATATGTTTACAGATTTCGTAAAAAAAAAGTTTTTTTTTTGCTCTGCCCTGATCTCGTTTCTCTTCTTCTAGGGGTTGGTTTCTTGGTTTGTTTGTGAGCCATTATCATCACCATCATCGTCGTTGTCGTCGTCAGAATTGGGGAAAAAAAGTTTTATCGCGACCTAAAAAACCAAGCAGGAGCCTAGCCTGGCTCCTTCGTCCTGCTTCGTGAGGGGACGACTAAAAACTTTCACTAAAATAAATATTCATTTTGTTGCAAAATGTTCAAGGATTTGGGCAAAGTTTCGCCTCGTCTTTTGGTTGTTTTATTTTCTTGTAGGGGTTCCAATTTTAATCCATTATAAAGGATACCAGAATGTCCTGATGGTCCTTGCCTCCTTCTCTTCACCTCACTCTCTGCATATGCGGATGCATGCCATGACTAAAAGTGATTTATTAAGAATTATAGTGTAACTTCAAGTTTGTGTTGCTCTGCTCCTGTTTATATCTAATTTCTCTGGGTTTATCCTAATTTTGTAGCTAATATTTGTGTGTGTGTGTGTGTGTGTGTCTAAGTGGTACGTGAGGGAGAAATTGCTGCCGCATCTAATATCGGAGCGAGGCGGAGGAAAACAAATAGTTTTCCGGAAGGAACAACACATGACACACATGCTGAAGGATAACTAAATCCTTCCGCTGGCTCTGTCGCATTACACCATCATCAGCAGGAGGAGAGCACAGTTTTGTTCTAAATATTTTCGCCTGGAATAGTTTTCGCCGCCCCCGAATACCACCCCACAGCACGACGAACGGAAGGCGTGTGGTGTTCCTCCTGCTGTGTTGGCCATTCAAAAAATAGAAAGGAAGCTGATGCGAGGATATAAAAGGAGTGTAGGAGCTTGACACATTTTCTTGTCGTTGTTGTCCTGTTGCTGTATATCTACCTATATATTATAGTGTGCTGGTGCAAGGGATGAGGGTGGAAAGTTTTAAAGCTCCATTCATTTGTAATCGCATGAATATTTGTATACGAAAACTTTTGTTTGTGGCACTGCCATTCGAAATATGCTTGCGAATGCAGGAAAATATTTTTCCTTCTGCTCTGTGAAGCTTAAGGCATCCTGTTTCGGGCGACAAACGTGTGCGCGTCATGTTGTTCGGACTTATAGAAGTTCAGAGTTTGACCAGTTATTGTAATTGTTTGGCAACAGTACTTGGAATGCGTTGATTACGGACACATAAATGAACTTTTTGCATGAGCCAAGAGTTGACAGATAATTTTCTCCTCCTTAGGACTCACGTGATTTGAGAGATTTATTGTAGTCTTCGGAGTTTGGATGACTGCATTGGCATGCACCACAGATGTCATAAGGTCCTTACCACTGTAAACACAGTAGTCGATATGAGAACAGCATTTAAATGAGAACTGCCAACATAGTTTCACTTTTGACAGGTTGCTACATGCTAGCTTGAACGCTGTCTGACAGGAAGCTATCAAGCTGTTAAGTATGGAAAGTGTGTCATGTAGGAGTAGGTGAATGTGAGTGGTGGTTATGAGGGCGATTCATCTAGGAAGGGCTGAGAATTAAATATGAATTGTTGTGGCGACTTGCAATGCAAATAACTATGAAAGTATTAATGAAAAAACTTGCGGGAGCTCTCGATCCCTATGCCCTCTTTGTCAGCTAGCAAAGCTAACAGATTAGCCGACTACTGGAGAATAATCTCCTAGAATTGCAATTCTACTTTAAAAATTCAAAGAATATTTTAAAATAAAAAAAAACACGCAGTAACGTTCTCGCACGGGTTTGCTAAAAAATTAAATATTTTGTGGGCACAAAAACTACTGTATAGTCATATAAACTAGTCAAAAGGGCAGTTGAAAATGGGACTATTACAAAAAGTAAACGCTCAATTGAATAGTACATTGGGTAGTTGTTGACGCACAGTCGTGAAGTGTGGTCGTGTAGTGCAGTCGTGTAGTGTAGTCGTGTAGTGCAGTCGTGCAGTGTAGTCGTGCAGTGTAGTCCTGTTGTCTATTCGTGTAGTTTAGTCGTATGCAAATAGTGTAGTCGTGGTAATGAGTATGGTGACTCACGATTGGACAATGGCGTCGTTAACTGCAGGCCGTGAAAAAATCAACACCAAACTATATGTGAGTGAAATATTGGCCAGTCGAATACAAAGTCTGAGCCGAAATCGACTCTATTTACTGAAGCGGCTCCCGACCCGTGAGCAGTGTCTGCCTGAGGCACTGCAGCCTTCTAACTGAGATCAAGCCGCTTATAAAAAAGCTGAAATAGCACGCAATAAAAGCCTGCTCAAAATATGCAGAAATACTGTACGTCTTGAAAACAGTCGTGGACGTGACTTAACTGAGTTCAATTGCTGATGGCAAACGTCCATAATTGTTTATGCTAAGTAACTAATGGGCTATCATAGTTGCAGTCGTGGGCTTAAATCGACTTAGCCAACAAATAGGGGATGATGATTATCGATGGGACAAGTAGGGAGTCAACAACTTGACTCTGCTGCATAACAGTTCGAAGGACTACTGAGATAGTCGTGTACTTATACGTAGTAGCGGTCGATAACTTGACTCACTCAGTTAAAACTGCAGCTGACGATCGATGGGAAACAATCATGTAGGAAGTCGTGGACTTCCGATTTAGTAGCAGAACGTTATTAACTGTATAACTAATTGACAATCGAGTAGGTAGATCTGGTCGAAATCGAACACTTGACTCCATTCAGCCAGCAAAGTGCATGCTGATTTATGAATCAAGTATGGAAAGTCGACTTGACCCTGTGAGAGAACAACTCCACAGTCGTGTAGTCGTGACCAGTGGATTCTGACCATCTAAGAAAAACACTGGTGATCGATGAATACTACTATATCGTAGTGAAATATGGAACAGTACGAAATACTCGTACGAAGTCGTAAGAAACAGTCGTGAACTTAAACTACTGTCTCTTAAAAACAGTCCAAATAAAATTAAATTTTAAAAATAATGTCAACAGAACACGGTGAGATATATGCTGAGGATATGGTGAAATACAGCTCAGGCAAGTCATGAAAACAGTCGTGAACTTGACTCCGTCGCTCAAATACTAGTAGTTAGTACAAATAAAATATATTTTAAGAAGAAACCACTCACAAATTGTTGGGTAAACAAGGCAACAAAACGAATTCTAAAAGGGTTGCCTGTGAACGGCAAAGTTTTTACTCATCGACGATACACCACATCACACCACATCAAACAACACCAGAAGCAACCAGCACGAAAATAACACCCCAGAAATAATATTTGCCAAGAACAACATCCTAAAACCCCAAACAAGAACCCTTCGTTCAGCAGATTTTCTTCAACTAATGGGTGTTTACAAAAAAAGCAATTACGCGTTTACTCCCGACTTCCAATTAATTACTTTGCAAACAAACATATTTGTCGAGTTCACCCCGTTCGCCGGAGTTGGCGACATCAAACCCCCAACGCCGCCTCTCACCTTTCCAACTCGACATGTCAAAACTTTTCTAAGTTCTCGGTTTTTTTTTTTTTTTCTTCTACTTCTGTCTTATTTTATTCTGCTGTGGATCGCATACTTTCTTGAGAGAAAACAACTTGAAAATCCTTAAAAACATATTACAGAGTATGCACTCATGTAATCCCAATTGAAAGTATGCTTCTTTTACTTACCTTCAACTTTTCTTCTACAGCTCGTCTATATCCTTCTTACAAATACCTCTTTATCGGAGCATAACTCTTTCACTCGATTTTTCTTTTCCTTTTCCTTTGCAATCCTTAACGCTGAAAGACGCAGGAAGGCTTACCCAAAAAAAAAAAAAAAAACAGCTAAAGAAAAAAAAGTATAAAACTTCTGATCAAAATCAGATTTGCCAAGCTTTTCTTTGTGAAATGATGTAGTGCACCACGAGCACTATCGGCGCTGCATAGTGGTATAAGGTACAGTACACTGGCGTCTCGGCTTTGCTAAGCAAAGAAATGGTTAGAGCAACGAGCTAAGTGAAGAAAGGAGGAAAAATAAAGAAAAAACTCTCATCGAAAACACTTTCCATTATTATTTTTCGTGCACCACCACTTAAGTGCAATTCGTTTCATCTCCCTGTCGGGGTGTCTTTAACTTGGTCTATGGGTTGTACACTTTTAGTTCGTATCTGTTTTTTTTTCTTCTTCTTCTTGTTATCACTGGTTCCGATGTGGAGTAAGTATATTGCACTGATGCCACCCAAGCAATCATAAAGCAGAAATCGAAGGAAATATGAAGAAAATTGATTTGGTGCTTCATCGGATATTTTTTTTTTTTTTTTTGTTGTATTTTTAGCTCGCTTCCATGCTCCTTCTCGATTGCTGTGTCATCAAGACGACGACGACGTAATGTAATGTGCTGCACTATGGGCCCGGGCGCTGAACATGAGTTCGATATTTATATACGAAGCATAGTGAGCCGAGCGTGGCAACAAAGCAAGACCTATCACAACGATATATGGAGGTTCGATGAAAAGAGCGAACACGAACGAAGCAGGAAAAACAGCATTCAGCTGAGGGGGGAAAGTTTAAGATGACGCAGATGAAATGCCAGTATATTTTAAAGGAGAACGAACAAAAAAAAAAATTCAAAATAGGTTAACAGCGGAGTATCGTTGCGAATTTGATTTTTTTTCTCTCTCTCTCTCTCACTCTGATTTTGCATTTCGTTAGCAATTTTGATTTCGATTTTTTATGCGCGGTTCATGGGCTTCTCCATTAGCGAAGATGCGATTATGATGATAATGACGCTCAAAGGAGAGGCAAGCATTAGCGAGAAACAAAACACACCCGCTATTGATATGGGTCACAGGTCACATCCCATGCAGTGGAACATCATCGAGCGCCTTCTAGGCATTCGCGATTTAAAAGGAGTTCTCTGTAAAATAGTCGAATGTGTTTTGAATTCAAATCGAACTTCATTGGGATAGGAGTGGGCTTGTGCTTACCTCCCGGAGGTATTTTCTCTGGCGATAATCCCCAATGAAACAGCACCCATTTTTTTTTTTTTAATTTTTCCTATTTTTTTCAATTTTTCCTGTTTTTCCAATTTTTCCAGGTACTGTGTCTTACTTTCAGGCGCGCTGACACGATTCCCCCATCAAACACCTCATAGCACTTTAGTTACCACAACTTTAAATACCTTCAGTCGATTTCGACGACGAAATTCTTTCCGAGAAAATACTGAGAATCATTTTTAACAATGGCGGAGACAGTAATTCACAATCCAAAGCCTTGTCACCGAATGTAGAAGCATCATTTATTTGCCATCCAAACACATCACTTACATTAGCAGCATCACTGACAGCATCTGCGAGCCATTCAACCGAACAATTTGGTAGCAAAAACACGACAACTCGATGTTTTTAGACATTTTTTTTTGTTTTTTTTTTTATTCCTGGTTCAAAGAGTGGGAAAGATTTCGCCTTAGATAAACTGAGAATCAGATTGATCCGTTTCAGCTTTTCCAATCGCGTATTCCGTTGGCGCGCCATGCAGGATATACGATTACCGTGGTAAATATTTGAATGGTGAGTTAATGGTATTTTCTCAATGGAAATTAGGACCAATCAATCATTCGGATTGGAGTCATATTGTTGCCCTTGACACTTGAAAGGCATTTAACTGTATTCGCTGGTGCGGAAAATGTGCGCTCAATGGATTAGAGATGGAAAACTGACAGCTAATTATCATCCAAAAACAGCCAAGGGGTATGGGTTAGTAGAGCTTTGGAGTTGATGTCTCTATATTCGTGTTATTAAGATGAATGTTTTCAGATTTGTGGGCAATTTGAAAGTAGACCTCTTTTGCTGATTAAAATTCGTTAGGGGGACGCCTTTGTAGAAGAAAAATGGCACTGAAAAGGGGGCGTGGCTCAATACATTATGCAACTAAAGTATTTATAAAATGTTTTCCCTTTTAATAAAATAACTTTGAAACTTTGTCCGTTGACTTAACACAAAAACATGAAAAGAAAGAAAAAAATAACCTTGCATGTTAGGTTTGGGGTTTTTTGTTTGCAAAAATTAAGGAAAGTTATAAAAAATTATCACGGGTAATACGTATCAACAATGGTGCTCCGGTCTAGTTTTTTTCGAGTCACGGACGGTAGCTGAGTACAGTGTGGTCCATAAGTCAATGCCCTCTTTTTGCGTCATAAAATTATGCTATAGCTCCTTTAATACCTACCTAAGCTTACATACTTATTAAGGTACCTATTTGATGGATAGGTATCTAGATACGCTTGCTCCGGTAGTCGCAGAATAGAGGATTATATACGTATATAACTTTTGAAAATAAATTTCCGGGTTAATAGAATTGCCGGTTAATCGAGAGTTGACGTATTGTGGTAAAAAGATGCAAAGCTGCGTTTGGTCGCAGGAAGAAATGCGAAACCCCCAAAACAACAAATCCAGCGATTCCCCCAGAGATACAAGCTTCGAATTTTTTCATGAAAAAAACCAAAACTGTAAAATTTATTTTTCTAAATCTGAAATCAACATCGCTTTTGAAGATGTGCTCGACTGAGTCGGTTCCTAAACAAAAAATAATTTGAACATGATCGAAAAATTGATCGAAGGTTAGGATGGGAGTTTTTGAGACATGGCCAGGTTTTTAGAGTATCATTTTTTAACCGAAAAAGTCCGTAATTAATCTGACAGTAAATATGCGTTTTGTTCTAAAATAGAATTCAAGTCTTTGGCTGAGAAACGTTGAGAATTTGTATAAGGTACCTTGAACTTTGAGACCCAGTGGACAAAATATAGTCTTTTACATATTTTTTCAAAGATGATCTAGCTTCCACATAGATTCAATTTCAACTCAATTTAGGGTTTCTGATAACAACTTCTCAGCAGAAATTATACGAAGAATAATCGCTGTTCTTTGGGATGAGGCGGTAATAAAATAGTAGAGGGATAGATTCTATATATGACGTCGATCGTGCCGATCCTGGTTTATGGCGCCAAAACTTTGACTCTATCTAGGGCAGATTCTCTAAATAGAAAACATTTATTAGTTGACACCTCTTGAAAGTAAGTAAGCTTAAACAAAGTTTCGACGGGGGAACTTAATATCCAACAAATCAGACTTGGATCAATGTAAATTCGCCGTAAAGCCTTACACCCCCTAGCAACCCGTTTGTTTAAGCTTACTTACCTACTTACCAAAGGGGCTCTACAGTTCTGGGCAAACCGGGGCGTTAACTAATAAATACCTTTATTTGCCTTAAAAAAAGCTGAACTTATAAAAATCGTATGCAATTTTAGGCCATCCCGTGGCAAAGACTCGCCAAAAAGTATATTTATGACCTTACTTTAAAAAAAAAATCTTCTTTAAGCAGTGAGTCCGATTCAATTGGATTCGGATAGTCTCAGACCTTAAGAACACAGACTCCGTCAACGTCAAAAACAGAACTTTAAAAATCGCTGTGTAAAATTTTGTACATCTTCTGCATGGTTTCCATATGGTTGCCAACGTTGTAGAACTATTACAACATACAAAAGTATGTGTTACAGAAAGTTGTTTGAAAATTTCCAAAAAAAAATTAATTAATAAAAAAAGTCCACCACTGGGTCGCACGTAACTTGCTCATTTGAGTCACAGTCAACACCTGGGAAAGCTAAATTGATAATTTCTCCTCTGGTTCGGGGTGTGAACCTGGGAGAGACAGAATGAATAAGTTTGAATCGGAAAAGTTTGTCGTAATGTCCTTTCTGATTAAAATTTCGAGCCAGATATTTTTCGCTAAGACAATGGGCCGTGCCAATAAAAATTTTGTAGTTTCGACTTTAAATTTTAGTGGCTTTACGTCCAGTATATAGAATGATATAATTTGTGATGTCATTCACTTTATCTCGCGCGTTCGTTATATCGATCGAGTTGTAAAACATAAAAAAAAGAATCACTAAAATAAATGCGTTTATTTAAGCGTTTTTTATTGAATGTTAAATTGAATAGATGAAGGGCCTGCCATTTAAATACTTCCAGTGTTTTAATCCAATTTATATATATATGTTCATTATATCGGATAGCAAATCATGGGCACCTTTCGATACATAGAGAAATAAAGACAAATCTGAAAAGCGTTCATTATATCGCAAATTCGCTATATAGGATATTCGTTATAATGAACGGCCACCGTATTTTCCAATTTTCGCAATTGTGAGCTTCTACGAATCTACGTTTCTAGGTATAGGTATTTCGCGTCTAAAAAATCACTTATTACGATCTTTTATTTCCGGAAAAAAATTACACTCAAACGGCTCCCGCGCGGTTGGCTTTTTAATAGCCCATTCTATCCCCCAATCTTACAGGGTATTTTCTATAATTCGAGGCTCTATTTCATAAATAGCTCTATTAATATTCTGAACGAGAGCTTTAAGGTTCAGTACCCTTATAACGAGCTTTGGATCTCTTTACATTTACTTGTTACTCGCTTTCGACCTATTTTCAAATGCTTGCGTGAGGAAGCGTATAAATCAAACGCCGGCCGATGAATCAGTTCACTTGGGAATTTTCTAAGAAGATTATAGCTTCGGTGGGAGAAATGGCTACCTAAGTGTATACTTAGGGATTTGATAACAGAGGCAAAATGTATTCATGCCGGTCGTCAATGTTGAGGTCTTTTTTTGGCTGATTTGAGTGTGCTTAAGAACTTTGAAGCGATGCATAGTTAGCGATGATTTTTAAAGAACAAACGAGTACACATACAAGTCAATCTCGCGAAGAGTCGGTGAACAAATAGTGAAACACAAACATCCTTACATACCCAATTTAAGCCTTTTTTTAAAAACGTATTGCAATTCTCACCTGAAAAAAAAAGGAGAAAACAAAATTATTAGTAAATCGCTTTCATTTGCAAAGAGTTTGTGGTATTTTGTAGAGTTGTAAAAACATAAAATAACTCAAACATCGTCTCCAGAAAAATCCCCTCTCACTTCAAAGATATCAGCGTCCGTCCGAAATGTTTATCATTCGATGTCAGACACTCAATTTGCTGGCAAATTGTTATCACAATTGGATGAACAATTCTAAAACAGATAACCGTCTCGACGAGTTGTGAAATTCTTGAGAAAAAACCCAGTCGTTCTTAGTGCAACCAAAAATATTATCAAACTTCTTGAAACTACCACCGGAAATAATTTAGCGATAAGGCGAACAAACAACGACTTCAATTTTTATTTCCTCGCACTATCTCGAAGGTTGCGGTTGCTCATTGTTGTTGTTTTTCTCAATGATATATATAATATATATACGAATGACTGAACTGAACAATATTTGGTTACCATTAGAAAACTGCGCCGCCACCCAACTCCATTTATGGCCGGCGCGTTGCTCGCGCTGGTTTTTTAGCGCAAAATGTAAACATAAGCAAAAGTGCAACGCTCAAACCACTTCATCAACCGTATTTTGACGTTAAATTCCCAATTGAAACAAACCGACGACGGCGAAACAGACAGCCAAACTACAGCCAGCCAGCACAGCACAGCGCACACAAGTCAACTTCCGGAATGTCCTGGTACCTAATCCGTATGCACTGCCGTATGGGTTCAAATTTGATAAAAGAAAAAAAGGTTTCGTCGCATGACCCCAATTTCGTTCGTATGCGGTGTGAAGGATTGCAACCTATCGTCAACTGGCTGACTCTTTTACCATAAATCTTCATGTCCTTTGGGTTACTTTTTTTTTACAATTTTCAGCATTCGGTATTTAGACTTGGCATTGCTGGCGCATATGGTCTCAATTGAATTTCGAGCAAGAAAATAGAAACATTCCCACTTTGGTTGAAATGGATTGTAATTTCCTATGTGTCCCGTAAGGATAGAGCAACTAAAAAAAAAAACGGAGGTGGCCTCTGGTGCAGCATATTGTCACTCGAAGAGTCAGAAATTTACTAACCCTTTGCACTCCTAAATAGTCCAAAAGCGAGTCGAAGGACCACAGTTCTGTCGTCCGCAGCACCACCATTCAGCTAATCTCGTAATATCGATTTGCCGTCATCGTTTCATATTTTTACGACTGCTATACCCTCAATGGTATGGTATATATTCATATGCAAGCAATTGGCCAAGTGGAAAGTGAATTCATTGAACATTGTTATGGTAGCGACATAACCTTATACTCTTCAGGACGATGGGGAAACAAGAAAACACCATGGGCAGCGACCAGAGGGAGACGAAAAATCAATGAACTACTTTCCGAGTCGATTTATAGTTGCAGCACGTTCTTTCGCAAAAAAAAATATATAAAATATAAAAAATAAAAGTAAAATAAAATCAGATACGGATACGACCTGCCAAGTCAAGCCAAGAGTATTCCTCCTTCGGGTTTTGTGTGCATTGGCTCGGTATCATCTTGGTTTTGTGTTGGAACCGCCCGCAGGGCATAGTTTTAATTTATTTTTTTTTTTCGTTCGGATGGTTGGTGGGTTTGAAGTGGAATCGTTTTGAAGGAATCGGATTGTCACACAGCAACCATCGGAAGGGAAAAATCCAAAGGAAATTACAAAACGATGAGGGACATGAGAAGATTTGTGCGCGAGGTTGAAATTTTTCACCCGAGGGAACAAATTGGCTTAGAGGAATTCAAAAGCAAAAAAAATAAAGAATTTAAGGAAATATTTGGTAATGGATGAGTCGAGTGCCAACTGCCACACAAGTGGTGTATGTTTGGGATTTTTTATATTTTTTTATTTAAGTGATGCAGAGGTGAACCAGGTCTGACACGTATTGGGCAGCCAATCAAGAGGAGGCCATTTGACACTGACAGCGGCCGCATTTTGCGGCGAGCTGACTAAATTGTTATATCTTCGGATTGATTGCAGAAATACCTTCACTGTTGCATACTTTTAGTTTTATATGAGAAAATTGGCGGTATATATTTACTGTTGCATACTTTTAGTTGTTTTCAGTGGGGGGAAAAAAAACATTTTCTGTTGCATACTTTTTGTTGTTTACAAATTATTTGGCAATTTCATTTTCATTGCAGGTTTTTCAATAAGTGCGCTACAATAGTTTTTTTAAATAAAACAAAAACGGTTTTGGATATCAATTAAACTCTTTCTTCCTGTAAAAGTACGTTCGATGCCTTTATGTATGGAACTCGAATTCTTTTGCATGGCCACCACGGGCACGCTTGCAGAAGTCCAGACGCTGAACCCAATTTTCGACGGTTTTCAAGCATAAATCGGCCGATACTGCTGCAATTTCACGTTCGATATTCGTACGAAGTTCATCAATCGTCGCTGGCTTGTTGGCATAGACCATATAGACTTGACGTAGTCCCACAGGAAATAGTCTAACGGCGTCAAATCGCACGACCGAGGCGGCCAAGCGACTGGACCATTTCGTGAGATATCACGTTCTCCAAACTTGGTTTCCAATAAATTGATTATGACATTCGCTGTGTGGCTTGTGGCGCCGTCCTGTTGGAACCACATGTCCTCCAAGTCCATATCATCCCATTGGGGCCAAAAATATTCGGTTATCATTGAACGGTAGCGATTCCCTTAACTTTTTTTTAACTTTAAAATTCATTTTTATTGTTTTCTTTTTTTTAATCTTACATACTAGACAAAAACTATTAAATCTAATTTAAAACTAACATTTATCTTATTCTAGCTTACTGGCTCCAAGCGAGCGCTCTAAACTTATCAATATCCTTAAAATTATTGCCTTTCGGCCTTAAATTTATCTATTTCTATGATTTGTTTTGTTTTTTAATTTTCAAGAAACTTTAGAAAACTTGAACTCTTTATTATTTGATTTACTTAAAACTACTTAAGACTACCTAAGCTACTTAACCTAAATAACCTATAATCAGGGTGGTGAGCAATCAAATCGATTGGTCACCATCCTGATCGCGTCCATGGGCGCCTGATAGCCGCCCACAAGGGTTCATCAGTGTCACCGAGACTCGAGCGAGGCTATAAGCGTCGTTCGAGTCTCGGCAGCACTATCATGTTGGCTAGCCCAGCACCTCCCAAAGACCCCCTACTCTAACCTAAGCCTACAAACTTAATATCTAGCTTAAAACTAAGGAGGATGCTACGTAAGTAGCGCACCGGCCCGGGAGAGCGTATCCACCCTCACCTGTTCATCAAGCCACCAAAATTCGGTGAACTGCTTGACCGTATCGACCCTGTCCCGTTCCGCTATTGCGGTACTAAAACGGAGGAGCTCCTGAGCATTGGCGGCGTACCCGTCGTGGATGAGCCGCTTATCCCTCGCGCCGCGGTGGCAGTGGTACAATACCGGCACACCATCTTTTTGCTGGACTAACCCTTTCATATCTACATGGAGAAATGCCTCAGGCGGGATAAAGCCAGACCGAAGCGTACTCTCGTGGTACATTAGATTGGGGTAGTAAGCCCCTGAGATCAGGTTATTATCACTGGCCATCGCCCTTGCGACGTGCCTCCGAATCACCTTAATAAGGAAATTGTCAATCCTATTCAGTCGAGCCCCATTGTATAGGGTCCTGTTGGGATAGTATTTTATGTACTGCGATTCAGGAGTTCTAAACAACCCTAGACAGGCCCTGAGACATTGTCTCTCAAACACCCGAATCTTTTCCATATAGGACGGCGCTATATTGAACCACATGGGACAGCCATAAGCGATGATAGGCCTTATAAGGGCCACGTAGCAAATGACCTTCACCCTGGAATCAAGTTGACTGCTGCGAAACAGTCTCCTTGTCAGAGCGTAGGCCCTCTTAGCCCCAGCAAGGCAAGCATCTATATGTTTGTGAAAATACAGATACTGGTCGAGCCAGATGCCAAGATACCGGACCACGTTTTTCACCGCCAATGGTCGCCCCTGCTGTCCAATAATTGTTAATTTTCTCCAGTTTTTTTCTGGTATCCCCAGAGGCCCTAGCCAATGTTGTTCTGAACAGTATTGTTTCCGATTTTTGGAAATTGATTTTCAACTTCCAATCGTCGCAATACCTCTTAATTTGCTCGAAGTCACGTTGCAGAAGGATGTTAATGACCTCGATTTTTGGTCCTGACCTGTACGCCACTAAATCGTCCGCGTACGCTATAGCATGTCTGAGGGAACCCACCAGATCACTTGTGTAAATATTAAACAGGACCGGAGAATTCACTGCTCCCTGTTGTAAGCCGTTTTTAATTTCAAAAACCCTGCTCGAAGTCACGTTGCCAGCTTTGACAACGAACTTCTTTCCCATAAGCATGTCATATATCATATACAGCAAAGGTTTTTGAATGCCCAATCTGGTCAGCTTATAGAAGAGCCCCTCCAACCATACGGTATCGAAGGCCTTCTCAAAGTCGACCAGACAGGCACCCGTGCATTGCTTCTTACTATTATTCCACTGAATGTCGGAAACCAGTTTTGACGCGGCATGAATAGTGTCATGCCCCGCTCTGAAGCCAAACTGGTTGTCCGGAATGATCTTATTTTCCTCAACCCATTTCAAAAGAGATCTATTGACGACTTTCTCGAATACCTTGCTAACATTCGGAAGCAAACTAATTGACCGGAGATTAGCAGGGTTCGTCCTATCTTTATCCTTTTTCGGGATAGGGTGTACCACCGCAATTTTCCACTGCTCCGGATAATATGCATTATTCAGCGCATTGTTAAATAGCGTGGCGAAGATATCTATCGCCTCTAGCGGCAGGTGTCTTAATACGACGTTTGGGATACCGTCCACTCCCGCCGACTTTTTGTTTTTAAGTGATTCAAAAATGCACCGAAGTTCATCTCTACTCACGAACAGATGAGTATTTTCATCGGCGACTGTGCCGTTTGCACGGTTGTCGTCATTGAACCCGGTGAAACCGTTGTTCTCGGATCGCCAATCTTGAATTTCGGTAGCGATTCCCATTCACAGTAACGTGCTGGTCTTGATCATCACGGAAAAAGTACGGCCCAATGACGCCGCCGGTCCATAAACCACACCAAACCGTAATTTTTTCGGGATGCAATGATGACTCATGGAGTACGTGTGGATTGCTGCCTCACCAATACCGCATATTTTGTTTATTGACGAAACCATTCAGCCAGAAATGAGCCTCATCGCTGAAGATGATTTTTCGATGAAAATCCGAATCATTTTCAAGAACATACGACGCTTCTGGTGGTCAAGCGGCTTCAGTTCTTGCGTCAATTTAATCTTGTAAGGATGTAGGCCAAGATCTTTTCGCAAAAATCGCCACAACGACGTCACAGAGATGCCCAACGCTTGAGAACGACTTGTGAGAGACACATTTGGGCTTTATTCAACTGAAGCCTCAGCGGCAGCAATATTCTCGACACTACGGGCACTTCTTTGTCTCACTGGCACGGGAACATTTTGAACTATGCCTGTGGATTCAAATTTTTCCACTAGACGCTCAATTGTTGATCGGCTAGGACGATTATGACGACCATAATAAATTGGACGTAGCGCTCTTAACGTTGAGGCCACTGAAGCGGCAAGAAATTCGGCGTCGTTTGCTGTCCCTGTCGCTCGACTTTTGTAGCGTCCCTGTTGAAAAACCCTTTATAAGGACGGTCAGATATTAAAAGTAACACAAATTTTATCCTTTTTACAGCCTTTATTTAGCAATGGACTTCTCTTTATCACAGCTTAAATCGAACTGACTCGTTTGTCATTGCAGGCTAACAGATCGTATGTAAAAGGTCTCGAAAATGCATATACAAAAATGTTCACACAGAGAACGTTACAGTTGGTAAAATAAAAATTTTAAAGTGTTGCCGCTGTTTTCTTACACATTTGCCATGCAATATAATTCGCATTTTGCTCAAACTAGTCAATCACTCGAAATAGGTCTCGTAATTGGATACTAGTCGAGGAATTGACGCTTTCTTCAAATATCGACCCGTGAATATCAAATGCGTTATTAAATTTCGACAAAGACGAAATGAAATTGCGGGTCACACAGTTCTGTCGACAGAAAAAGCTGAATAAATTAGGTGGTCTCATATAAGAATAAAACAGTTTTTAAGTTATTAGGAAGAAGTGAGCGAAAATGTTCTATATCTAGATGGTGTCCCACAAGGGTACCTCCTACCTCCAATTTTGTTCTTCAAAGACATAATTTACTAAGTACTGTAGGTACTTCAAAAACAAAGACCAGCGCGAGTTTGGTGGATCTCTCGGGTACGAAAATATAATATCGTTCCACCCAATCTTACTCTATAAGCTTTCAAATGAATATCACAGATCTAAATTGGCACCGAAGCCAAACGAACAGACATTGAGTGTCAATGATCAGTTTTCATTAATATTTAAGCCGCTCACAACTTGCTGTTATTACCAAGCAGCAAGGAGTTAGAATCCTCCAATATTTGCATTACCAAACATCAATCAAAAGCGAAAGGTATACAATTGATAGATGTCCTAATGTGCAAACGCCATGTAATTATTAACTGTCGAATGGATGTGCATATAAACGTATGCAGGTGGAAAGTAAGACCTTGTGCAGGTAAACATCCAGTTGGAGTGTGCACCTATATGCGACTGATTCCACACACACACACCCTTTTTAAGGACTTAAGATAAACGCTCTAATAATCATTCAGCATTCGAAAGCTTTTGGCATACATGCTAACACACACCCACACAGACATGTGTGCATAAAGGCGACAAGAGTATGTTTCTGCCAACAAGCAAGGAAGCCATCCTTTCATAATAATTCTCCAACACGCTCCTATCGCTATGTAGATATGCTCGGTTTACAAGGATGCTCGCAGCTTGTGACCATAAGTACAGTATTGACAAACAGTCGTAGTAGATAGTTTTATTTCTAGGACGATCTTTGCCGTGTCCAAACTAATCATTGGCGTAATGTCATCATCCAGCGTTTTCGACCCAAGGCAACACGTTCCATGAAAGATCCGTTTTTCGTTAATTATCCAAGTTTCGCGCAACGACACGATGTCGCCACACAGAATCAAAGAAAAGCCTTCAAGGGTTTGATCTGTGTTTTCAAACTTTCCTCCTTCACTGTGCTAGCAGAGAATTCAGAGAATTGCAGCAAACATCTCCCATCACAAAGACTCAACGCAGAGGGCAGGATAGGTAGAAGCTGCACTGCCGTACGGTTGCGACTAACATTCGCCTTCATCATAATTTCTGATTACAAATCCCTAGAGAGTTTGTCATTGATACTGACATACCTACCTTCGTGCATATACCGACATCCACCACACAGTTGTGAAGCCGCATTATGCATCAACAACTGTACTGCTGAATACAGATGCTTTATCTTTATCTATGGATGAATTACTAGCGGCAGCAGTAGGAGCCGGGGCGCAACCGTATCGCGGATAACGACTTCTACACCCAGATTGCTGTACGTATACAAGATTCCTTTGGTGTTTTTTTCTTTTTTTTTTTTTAGTTGTAGTCGAAGCACAAGTCAGCTTTTTAAGGTGATGGGGGTTGAATATTTTTTTTTTTCAACACAGAAAATTGCACAAGGGTGGTCCAGAGGAGGGTGCAGAAGGGATGTGCAGAATCATCCTCTCTCTGCGAGTGTAATTACTTTTCAAACTGTTGTGCATGTTTAATTGATTAAAAAGGAGCAAGAAATGTGAACCATTCATATGCATGCGTGCCTGTGTAGTGGATGATATGGAAGAAGAAGAAGAAGAAGAAGAGGAAAAAAAATCATAATGAGCAGAAAAGTTAAATTTTTGCTGTTCAACTTGAATATTCAGTTTCCTAGTTCAAAGTAAAGTATTTTTGATTTCGTTCTTTTCCAAACACTAGATTGGTGTGTTTTGCGACAGCGCCATCTAGGAGTGAGGCTCGAAAGAAAGATTTAAGGAGAGAGAGAGAGAGAGAGAGAAAATGGGATTTTATAATTCAAAGAAGTTTAGAAACAGTTGAATAACGTCCAAGACAGACCAGGATCACTATAAATCTTCACAGACCGATTGAAATATATTTGAAAAGCCTCATCAGTGATTATGATTGTGGCATAAATCGCCTCACAGTCAATGTGAGCGATCTTATTTCTTCCACCCAAGGCAAGGGCCCTCGGAAAAGTGTGAAGAAAGTTGAGTGTTCCGGCTGGTTATTGCTAGAGAAATTATCCATTTTAAAGTTAGAAACAAAAAGGAGGAACACCCAAAACTATGCTTAAAATATCCCATAAACAAGTTTTGTTTATTCAAATAGTACAAACAGACACCCATTTCCCTCACATTGATACTCGATTGGATACCAAAGGAACAGCCTCCATGCATACATGAGCAGGCACGTGCAACCAACTCCTCGTTCACTTTATTTTTCTGTCATAACATCCACTCCACAGTTGTGGCACATGTTTTCATCATCTTTTGCTGTAGAGCAAGGATTTCATTTCTGTACAGTCTCACTGCGCCTAAGCCTCATGATCCGACAATAACGAAAAGAAAATCCGATTAAAATTCAATTGTAGTCCTCCTCCCATATCGGAGTGAAAGTCGTCCACTACTTTCGCATTCTTTAATTTATCTTCTTAAAGTTTATTTAATTTTTTATTTATTTTTTTTCTACTAGAATAGAAGGATACTGCTGAGAGCAAATGACCATGACATAGATATCGCCAATGGGGGCGGTGCGCGGTAAGGATTTCTTGCATCTTCTGGCTGAGGTTCATATTTATTTTTGTTTACCCTAGGCGTTCGTCTTAAGTTATGTGTTTGCAAAAGGAGTTAGGCAGACGTTTAAATACTTTTTTGACGTGACCTTCATCTTGAAGATATTTATGATTTGTTGATTAGCTGTGCGATGCACAACAGCTACAGGGGATGGACTTTTTCTTCTTCTTTGTATTTATTTATATATTTGGAGTCGAGGCAGAAAGTTGCGGCCTTCGTGTATAAAAGTTTAGAAATCTTACGGTTTGGATTTGGAAATTGAATTTTGGTTGTTGTGGTCGTCTGCAGATGGGAAAAAGTTTTGGTTTTTTTCTCAGGTTAGTTTTGAAAGGGAATTTTTAATAAAAAAAATGAAAACAAGAGCTGGGAAACAAAATGGGAGGGGGGCTTACTTTTCTTTAAGAGTTTGTAGAGGATATTTTTTGACGCAACAATTTTGATAGGGAATGGACCAAATTTCAAACAGAGAAGTTGAAATACAAATTTTTGAATTGATTAAGAAATATATAAGCACCTTCTCCATGTATGATTGGACGCAACAATTTTGATAGGGAATGGACCAAATTTCAAACAGAGAAGTTGAAATACAAATTTTTAAATTGATTAAGAAATATATAAGCACCTTCTCCATGTATGATTGGGTCATGTACCTATACATTTTAAACAGCATACTCTAAGGCGCAAATTGCAGTACACATTTTTCCAATGCCTACTGTTACTAGCTTAAGTTAATGAAAGCTTAGCGGGAAGTAAATTCAACTGAACTACACAAATTTACCAAGCGTTTTGTCCCCCGTTTAGTAGGTACACGACTCTATGTTTAATACAGCATATTCTTAGGCGCACAATGCAATAAAAATGTATAATTCAAATTATCAATTAATGCGAATTAGAGAACAATTTATTTACCTAGAGAACGAGTTTAGGAGAGTCTGTGGTTAACTAAATATATCCAATCAGTCAAAAATGGTGGCGTCTTGTCAGGCTTCTTTGGAGCACGGACCATTATAGGCAAATTTTACTAGCCCCGCTCAATGCAAATTGATAAGTAGTTAACAGTTCTCGCTAAAAAAGAATTCGCAGCTTTCACGTTGAATTCTTTGGCGGATACAATTTAATTTAATTATTTTTTTTTTTTAATAAAATTTATTGAAGTAGATATTTGAAGGCTACAATGTGTCAAATTTCGCCATAGTTGGTTTAAGTTTAGTATCTAGCCTATACACTAGCTGAACACGGTTTCTAGTAGATGCTTATAAATATGACGAATTGAAATCATCCCCGGCCACTGTCTTACGCATTCCACGTTCGACAGAAGATTCCTGGATGCGATTCACACTGACTTAAAATCTATATACATAAGATATATCGAAGCAAAACGCACTTTTTGGAATGAATATCAGAAAATTACTTAAATTTGTATATATTTGGCATGCGCCTATTTCCTGTGCATATTTGCAGGTCTAGACCCAAAATGTGTCGAACTGATGTCTTATATTTTAAGCGCCCTTAATAAGTGGGCGAGTCGTACAAGCTTTGCTTGCGAAACAGACATTCGACACACGTATATTAAAATCTTCGGCCGTCTGAAGGCTTTTTTTTTAATTCGAAATAATAGAGTTTTAGTGGTTAGTCTGCTGGACTACTGAGCGGATCCGTTTGAGCCTCAAAAGCTAAGATTCCACTCCACGGGCATGCTTTCTTCTATTTATACTTTGTGGATGATTTGAAGCAGTCGTCCCATCTGTTTCAATGACCCTAGGTTTCAGCCTTAAAGCCAGCTTGTAGTTGCCTTGTTTTCTTATAACACCTCTATAAGAGGTTTTTCGACAACCTTCACGCAACATGATTGCATTCCCTTCTTCTCTACCTAGACACTCTGTTCTGCAAGTATGTCTTGAAAAGGGAAAATATAAAAGCTAGCTACCCCAAAGCCAGCTTGAGACCCTGTTCGGACGAGGGCTGCCCGGCTTTTATCCCTATGAGACTGACAGTTGACAGTCATTGAAATATACATTATGTTGCGTATTTGAACACCACTATTTACTTTTAAAAATCCTCTTCTCTGGAGAGACTTTGCACCGATTCCCCACTGATTTTTAAATATTTCAATTGGTTTCCCCAAACTTAGGTCTAGATACAAATGCCAACCACGATAGCATCTAAATCAGAATCCCAGCAATAAGAAGTACAGACAGCAATTCCACTCATAAAGCTATTGCTTGAGTGTGGTCGGCATATAAAGACTGCGTCAACATATTTCCATCCCCCACTCGACTTAGTACGAGTATTATTGCAACAGTGAAATTCTAGTCGAGCGCCTCCTATTAAAGTACAATTAAGATTAAATCCAATATAGTCAAAAATATGCAAACTCATTTGTCAACAGTAATTATTATGACAACGAAATTCTATTCTCCTTCTTTTTGCTCCAATTAAATTCGCCATAACCTTAATATTTACATAACAATTAACTAGAATGGAATATATCTTGCTATCTCCCAGATGTGGCTACAGAAAAACAAAGCAAAAGATAGCCAAAGCGGAAATATTACCTGCTATTCATAAAAAGAAATGCTCACAAAAAATAAAAAAATAAAAAAAAAATACAGTCCAACATTATGAGCCGAGCATTGTGTGTGTGTTTGACTCTGTGCTGTGCAGCCATTAATTACACACAGTTTTCGCTTTTACTTGTGGGAAATTCTTTTCTTTCTGTACCCTTGGGCGGCGCGTTCTTATCACACACACACCGGTCTTCTGCAGTTCCGTTTTTTGTTATCCTTTTCATTTGGTGTTTGAAAATTTTCTGCAAAACCCACAAAAATTCGTTAAGCGTCCCGGTCCCCTGGTATCCGGTGGAAAAATTTGAATTTCAATCCCTTTTGCTACCCTTTTCTGCTTATGGTGGCACGCAAAGAGCTTATGAATGAAGTTGCGGTATTCAAAGATAGGTTAGACAGGAGCGGCACTCTCAACCTGACCCACCAAGTATCTATACCTTTGCATTGTGTATCGCATGTACAGTGTATTGTGGGTCTGAAAAGTTTTACAATGCCAACAAGTTACTGCGCTCTGAACACAAAGCTGGAACTGGAATCTGGGATGGAAATTCTTCTCTGTTTTCGGCCTTTGTTCATCATTATTTTTGTGTAATTTTCATTTTGTCTTCTTCGGCATCATGCTGACCCTTGAAAAACGCCTCTACCAGTTACGCTCTGCTGATGGGGATGTGTACCTTTTTCGAATGGAAAAATCTCTTAATTAAAAACAGCCTTTACGGTCGTCGGGTATAGGGAAAATAGCTGCGCGAATCTTAAAGTTGCCTGCGGACACCTTTTCTGATGCTAAAATGTGATATCCTTGTTTAGGGGGTGGGATGGAATTTCCAAATCGGCACGTTAATCGATTTAAAATGGAGATTTACGGGAGCAGATAAGCAAAGCGGTTTTTTTTTTTTTTGGTTCTTCTCCTCTCTGGCATTCTTACTGGCTTACATCAAGTGTTTTCGGTTGAATGGTTGAATGGATTGTTGCGGTTCTGAGATAGGTATGGTCGGTCCGTTATATATATTTTTTTTTTCTTTGCCCCTCCGCCTGTTAAATGTGCCAATACCTTGGTTAATGTTGCGGAAACCAGGGGGAGGGGGATGTGCGAAATGAAATCGAGGAAAACACGTAAATTGAATAGGTTGTAAGTTATGCGTTTTGGAACTGATTCATTTTAACCGGGAAGGGGACATGAGTCGGCTTAATGGTCCAGTCTTAATGTATGTGGTTGGTTTCGTTTTGTATGCCACGCAGGGATACAAAATCATTTCAAGGAATTCTTTGTTGCCTCTGGCGTGTGTTTTGTTGTTCCGTTTCGATTGATGTCTTTCGGTTTAATGTGTTGAGTGAGAAGTAAATTTATCGCACCGTTACGTACGTATTTGGTACTTGCGAAGGATACATAACGTAATGTAGTTGAACCCACCGCCCTTGTTGAGAGCTACATTGATGTATGTCCATGGTTGGGCTATGCTAATTTGCCGTAGGTGAGACAGCAAGCAGGTGTAATGAGGTGCTGTGTCAGACTCCGTCACTGGAGTTGTTTCCCATTATCGTCGCAATGAAATTGTCTTTGGGAGAGCGTGTAACGTGTCTTACTTGTAATTTCATTGACAGATGAGCCCCTACTCAACATTGCAAATGAGAGACACCTGTGAGCTGACATCTAGACCATTAAATTTGAGTGGAGAAATAGTATGCGTCGTGGAGGGCCAAAAATGGCATTTCTCCTCTTTTAGAAAATGTTCATTCCGTATAACTTCGTAAAGAAAGAAGGACTGAATGTTGCTCCCTGTTAAATGCTATGACTTACTGAGAAACCACTGCATATTGGGTGAGTTGTTATAACTTGTTGCGTGTTCAAATCCGCATACAAACATACAAGCTTAAAAAGTTCAAGTAAGGACCAAGGTAAATTGTACGTACTTTGGCGTTTTTCTATCCATTGTCAGTCAAAAACTACGTCCATATGCTGGCTTTCGGAGATGCTGTAGAGGTGAATTGTCAACTTATACGTTAAATTCAATTTACACGGCAAGCAATAAGCTTGGAAACTGTTGGAAGTACTCATTTATTTCTGTCATCTTCTATACATATATAAAAGAGAGTGCACGTCCCTGGTTGCACTCATAACTCGAGAACGGATCGTCCGATTTTCACAATGTTGGGCTTGGAAGATTCGCATTGGCCCAAGGAAAGACAGCAACTTTAAGGGGTAAAAGTTTGTATAGGCAACCGCACTTTTAAGAAATAAACCGAATTGAAAAACGGGCAGAAATGTCACATCAAATAAATAAAACAGAACTAAATATTTAAAAATTTTAAAACTATATTATTATTGAACGAATTTGGGAGCCAGGTCAGCTAGGAAAAATTTATATTGAATACTCTAAGCCTGTAGCGAAGTCGCAATTGATTCAGTAGTAATTGAAATAAACAATAATTCCAGTCAAAGTGTTTGCAAACAAACTGCTCTTGGATGGCTTTAAAAATACCGAAAACGCTGACTTTTTACAACAACAAAAACGGCCTCGCTTTGTGGGGCTGCTCGACATAATTATACACTCCTTGACATGCTGAAATGGATTTCTAAAGAAATAAAATAAACTACAACCTTAAGCAGTTGGCTACCCCACGTGTCACTCGATCACAAGGTGTCCAAAAGTCACTCCCTTCTTGGTTGGCAACAATCTCAACTGCATACGCTTTCGGCATTGCTTCAGCTTTTAAACTTATTCAAAACTTATGGCACCGTAACATCGAACCGAATAATAAAAATAAAAATGTCTCCGCCACTGCCCGACCCTACTCAACCGAATAAATTCCTCCGCTCTTCGCACCAATGCACAGACTTCTTGATTGCAATCATGTACGTCTATACACCACTGGTATAAGTATACACGCCCCAAACGCCCTCTATCCTAGGCCAGCTCATAAATCCTTTCTCCTGCCGTCCAAGTAAGCTCTTAAGCATTGTTTGCTTCTCCAAATCTGCCTGCATAAACTCAATTAAATGGGTCACATGATGGTGGCCGCACACTGCCACATTTCACTCTGTATCCTTCCTATAAAAAATAATTCACACTTACAAATTGGTACTAAGTAATGTGTTCCAAATTAAGCACGTTCCACACCCCCTGCTTCTCGAGATGCTGATCTGCTGCTGAGCTCCCCCCCCCCAAAACCTGCATTAGTAATGCACGGACAATTCCTCTTAACGAACAAAGAGCTCAGAACCGCCCCCCATTTGCCATTTAAAACATATGATGACCAGTGACACCGATTTGTGCCCTTTTCCCTACTAAATCACATCACAGCAAGAAATAAAAATTCGTTTCCAACTCAAGGCTAAGTACGTTTTTTTCCCTACCAAGCACAGAAGAGAAGGAAAAAAAAGAACTCAATTGACAAATGTACGTGACGACAAGGTACTTGGCCTCAATTATTTTCATTTTTCATCCTTCAAACACTTGCCTATTCCTCTATGCATCTGTATACATCTGCCATCATCCTCTTATACATACGTAAAGAGGGGAACGAGGATCTCTTGTTGCAAGGACAACGAGCAAACACATTCACACCCCCTCTTGGCACTTGAATGCAATTCGACAAAATGCATCTCACATGCAACACAGCACAACATTAAAAAAAAAAAAAAAAAAAAAAAAAACAGCCAGCCAACCAACGTGGCTGAGGAATTGATGAAAGTAAAAGTGGAAGGGATGCAGAAAATTGCACGTGAGGCCCTCCAAAACCTCGAGAAAATCTCTCCAAATATAAGGTCAGAAATGGCCTGGAGAGGATGAAACAAAAAAAAAAGCACGACTAATGGGTGAAACACTTGCATTTATTTGAATATTTAGCTTGGAAAAGCGTTCGAAATTTACGCGGCAGGTGTGTGGCACCAATCCACACCCACTTGAGAGTTTCCTTTGAACGAGTTAAAAAGAATTGGGCCACTTTCTCAAGTGTCAAAAACGCTGAATGCAAATTTGTATTTTTCTTTTTTCGCACAGTGGAAAATTTTGATTTTGTGGTCCCGCCGCCCTTAGTCGTGCTTTTAAAATTTGGAACACAATGTATCCTTCTCTTGTAGAGTCGCTGTGGTCGGTGGTGCGCCTTCCGTGTCTTACTCGGCCCTGTGTGCGCACAATTACTTTTCCTCTGTGGACTTCTTATTGTGTGTAGGGTTCGTTCTGGTTCTGTTCTAGAACAGAAACTGACAAGTGGCGATTGGGACACAAAAAAAAAACAGACCAGACCGAGCAGTTCCCAGCAGATTTTCTGCCATGCTAAAATTTTCTATTTCTTGGCTTGCTACAAAACAAAAGGAAATCCTTCGAAATGATGTTGTTGCTGTGGGTGCATACTGCACATACGAAAAGGAAGTGCACAATGAAAAGTGTATAAACCATGTTTTGTGCTGGTCATGATTGTTTTTAGCACACATTTAGTTTCACATTTCACATTTTTCATGTGCTTTTCTCGGCGCTCTGCCGTAAGTACCAAACCAAGGAAGTCATGAGAAAGTTGTGTGTTTGTTTGTTTTTATTTACTTTTCTTTTTATGGTTGCGAGCGGTTCCTTTAAATGTTTTATACGAATGCAGCTACGAGTGTGTTTATGTAGGTCTTTGACGAGTGAAATGGTATCCTGCGGCCTTTGATTCGGATATTTGATTCCACTTAGGAGTAGTGCTGTGCTGTACTGAATGAGGTACTTTCTTTTTCTTTTTTGAGGTGAGATCGAATGATGTCGGGGCCAGTATATAGTGTGTTGGTTGAAAGCATTTTCTGAGTTGGTTTTGCCTGAACGGTAGAAATAGCATTATTTGTTGGTTAGGATAGGGCGATCGAACCGCATATCGTTGTCTATCTGATTGGGAAAGCAAAGGACACACAGATGTTGGTTGAGAATTCGCCCGACATTCTTCAAATGGCTGAAACTTTTTCTCCGAGAGGACGGGTTAGTGGAGCCTGAAATGACTTTCTAAGCAGATACCGGGCTGTTAGTTTGGTCGTAAAACCTTTAATGTAGGCGCTTGGAATATTTTGGCTAATTTTGTGTTATTTGAGACTGTTCACAAATTTGTTTTCACGAATTGAATGACTAGTCGGTGGATGGAATTTGTTTAATTTTCTACCTCAGCGATTCCGAATTGAAACTGATGGATATTTCCAAAAAATATGTATCTCGTACTGTCAAAGTTGCACCTCGGCATCGAGTCACTTTTGCAAAGGTTTCCTTGTTTCATATTCATCTTGCCAACCCACTCTTGAAGTATGCGTTAAAAACGAGTTAAAAAAATGCATTCTTGGTTAAAACACGTGAAAGGTTTGGGTATACATTCACGGACAGTGCAATTTCTATAAGCACGCATTTAGCATCTTTAAATAGACAGCTGAAGTACATACATTTCAGGTAAAGTCGTCGACACATTATTACAACATGGTGGCCATTCGAGAATCGATTCATGAATACATACGACTTTTATCTTATCTACCTCCGCCAAGCAGACGAATTTTTTGTGCTGTCTCAAGCAGAGGCCGTTTACGGGTCAAGAGCTAATTAAATTAGTCTGTACATGAGTGCTTTCCCATTAATCCCTCTGCAGGTAATATTGTTTTAATTTTAATTTTTTAGTATCGGACCCTGGGGCGTATACGTAACATTATTTCATTATTTTTTTTTTTTTTTTTTTGTTGTTTTTTTTTACAAATTGTTAGCGAAAAACCCCGCAAGGACTGATAAGGTAGAGGTTTGTATTTGTTTACAAAACTGTTTTTGCTAGTCTCTTTCTTAAATACAGAGTGTTGCTGTTTATGGGTCGCTGATTTTGGTTGAAAGACAAATTATGGAAACGAGTGGGAGATTCCATTCGAACTAGTATTTTCAGAAATTTAATTGCCCCAGCAAAGAAGAAGTATCCTTTCGTTAATTTGGAAATAACGGTTTGAAAGCATAGATAAACAAAATTACTTAAAAAAATAGATTGCGATTTTCTAATCTTTTTTCGACTTAGTGGATGTTTGACGTTTATAGACCTAAAAGAACCCAAAGCGAAGACTTGCTTTGACTGAATTGCTTTCGTTGTTACGTCGTGTTATATTTTGTTACATCGCGTTGCATCCTGCTACATGGTTACATCGGCTTACAAACTGTAAAATGGTAACATCAAATTACATCATCGCATCGTGTTATTTATTTATTTTTTTTGTAAAAGGGTCGTCCGTTAAAATCATGTACAATTTACCCACAAAACTATCCGCGTAGTGCTCTTTCATGGATAAGATGATCCGCCCTCAGACACCCCTTAAGATGTTCGTTTTTTAGTAATGATAAAAGCAAGGACGTCAAAACGACTGTACACTTGAATCCGTCTAATTAAAATAATAATATTGAAACTTTTCAGCAAAAAATTCCATCTAAAGAGTGACGTGTTTCTAATGAAATTTCTATCAACCCACACACCAAGGCTGACAATAAACTACACTGCCAAGCCAATTGGAAGCACTTCAATAGAAATGCCTTAGATTCAGTGCGGTAACATACAAATTCCCAATCAACACACTGTCCTTTAAAGATGACCCTCCTTCGGTTCTTCTCGAAAAGGACTTACTTGCTGTTTGAAAAGAAACTCGTCCCCAAGTTCGTGCGCATTTCAATTGAAAATGTAACTATGCAACTTAGTACTCTCGTTATAAAAAAAAAATGAATAAAAATAAAGTTCCTCGTAATGCAAGGCTGCAATTCCCATCCATAATTGAATTTGTAACAAGGATACGAACGAGTTTATGGGTTTGAATCTCTAGAAGGTTTCACAGAAAAAAATCGTGCTTTTACTGACTTTCTCTTTTAACAATCCACCCACTACTGAGAACGAGGTCACAAAGAGAAATACGTGTCACTCCCCCGCCAGGTATGCACATCCATCGCATCGGCAAGGAGAGCATTATTTTTCCACACGTTCAGTCTGGAAATTTACCTGTATATCAATTTAATCTCAATTCAACAATCAGCCCCGCACAGACTTTAGCTTAGCTTATTGAGAGCCGCGCACCTCTGCCTTTACAGGACACGGATTAATGTCGTTAAATTAAACGCAAGCCCTTGCAACACCTCGAACAGCAGCAGCATAGTTTCACACAATGCAGGACTTAATCGAAAACGAAATTAATCCTAATCCCTGTGAAGTAAGAAAACACGGATCAGATTGGGTGGGATTATTGTTTTTCTTGCTCGCCCATTTTTCCGGGGATTTGTTTGGCTCTCCTTCAAACCCCCCTTGCCAGCATTGCAGTTCTGCAAGGTAGGTAGGCAAATAAAATTGCTTGCAATTAACCTGCTGGCTTGAGATCGCTTTTGTTCGCAAACCGATATGGGGTGGAAAAGTGTCGATTATTTCATTTGCAGCCTGAAGTACTTGTTTTCGCATTCCACCCACACATGCACTGAAAACTTTTCCCCTGTACATTTAATTCAAATAAATGTTTTCTCCAATGTACATAACTCATAGAGCACTACTTAGTATGGCAAAGCTGTAGCACACAAGACGAAGGATATATATAGAACAAAATAAATAAAAAATCGGAGCTCCAAGAGTATGAACAGATGAACCTCTCAAATATCCTTACGAAGCACTCTGCACTTTCACTTATATGCCCTAGTAGTATGCAGCTAGCTCTCTTCACAGTACATATGCCGCACTAGGATCTATGTAAATAAAACTACACTCGAAGCTTGTTTGCCACGGCTGCAAGGTTCTCCTATGCTCCCGTATAAGCGCGTCTCCATAGTGTTAAGCGGCGGCAATGAGTAGCAAACTAAATCTATGTATACGAACATCCATCCCACATTCTATGGCGCTGTTTTATTTCATAAAATCCATGTACGATATACACAGCTGGAGGCAGGCCCCTCCGGAGGATGGATGGCGGTTCCTACTTTGTGTTTAAACTGTGGGGCTCTCTAAAGAGAGCGCCAACAAACGGGCGGTGGTGTTCCTCGCCGCTCCGGTTCATTCTATTAAAGTGACATCATTAAATTTCCATCGGATCATTAAGTTTAAAATGTTAACAAGCAAGCTAAGCTTCCATCACACAGAAAAGTATGTGTACCGCTGGAGAAAGGAGCAAGTCAGGATAGAAGCGGATGGGGGAAAAAAAGAACAACACAAAACCGGTGGCGACAGGCAGCTTCTGTGAAAAATAAAAACCCACCGGAAAGGATATCAAGAAGGTAGCCTTCTTGGATATTTACACCCATGATTTGCCCCACCCGCGCCCCGTAGTCTATCGAATAACTTGTTTTCCATGGAAAATAACACGACAACATACGGGAATTGAGGAGTAAGTATATATGCTGCTGCAAGAGGCGAAAATAAAAACAGCAACGCCTGTAGAGTATGCAAAGAAGGAAGTTCCTGTTTAGTTATTTATTCTTGCGGTGTGATGTTAAATACATTATATGAGGCGAAGGAAAAACAAATGAGTACAAATATTCAGTGAACGAACGCGGCTGTGGCAGTAATTGCTTTGTGCTTGTGTTACACGTGGATATTATTTCTCATTTTGCAAAGGCAAAGGAATACGCAGGAGCCGTTACGTGCGATGGACTGAAACAAGAAATCAGGCGAATTGCTACGTGGTTTGGGTTTCTGGGGCAATATTTGACACAGAATGAAATTGTTTAGGACGGAGAAAAGCACACTCAAAAGTGTCACCACTAATGGCAAAGAAAACTGTTTACACGACCAGCATAAGTCGAGGAATTTTTTAGGTGATCCGCGCATAGATTTACAAAATATAGTGCACGACTGGGTCGCACGAAACTTTCTCGCTTACTGTAGGTTTGGTGTCGCTTTTCATTTATTTTATTTGCATATATAAGCTAAAAGGAAATTTTTATATACCTCTGAACAAAAAAAAAACACATTTCAAATGCTAAATCTGAAGAAAAACCATTCGAATTCAATGTCATGAAATATCATGGGGATTTCCTGTCAACGGCATGAGCAAAAAGGTATTTCTGATAATCGTCATGGGGAAAGTCCGTCCGAAAAGTCTGACATCTCTGTTCAATAGGTGGGAAGCTTGCTCAAGTTGGGATAACTATCGCGCTAAAAATTAAGCTTTTAAAGGGTCTTCCATAAGCGACTTGACAACTTCAAACTTTCAGAGTGAACGCACCCTTAAACTGACAACCGAACTGTAAATGTCAACAATTAGTCTCAGTTCGGTGAACCCGTGAAGGACCCGTCGATTGGCCGCCGAGATCGCGTGATTGAACGCGTCTAGAATTTTCTTTTTCAGGGTCTACATTGAATCATTGGTCTATGCCAACAAGCCGGCAACGTTAGAGGAGCTTAGAGCCAATATCGAACGAGAAAAAGCGGCCGTATCGGTCGAAATGTGCGGCCAAGTCATCGAAATTTGGGTCCAACGTATCGACCGCTGAATACGTTTATGTGGTGGACACATGAACGAGGTCGAATTCCATTCGTAAATGTTTTGATAGCAATTCAAGTCAATAATTTTTTTTTTTCAGTTACTTGGAAATACGATTCCCGAGTACAGCAGAGCAAAAAACCGTCGCCACAAAAAGTGTAATACAAAACCTTAAACAAAAGAACAGCATCAACATCAAATTTGTTTCGAAAAGCAAAAACTTGAGTGAATTTACAACGAAAACTCAACGAACCAGTACTTGTTTCAGAAGTTCGTGTTTTAATAAATTGCTGGCTGCATGAATGAGTAGTTTCCAACTACTCGTTGGAAGCAAATCTGTTGTATTGTAGACAAAAAGTGCCAGTCTAAAAGTTGTTGATCTCTTTGTGAACCCGAATTATTTCCAGGTGGATATGTGTATTCAGCATGTTTAGGAACTTTTTTATTTGCAATGTATTTTCAGCGAAAAATGAAACTTCAAATTATTCAAATATGCACAAAAAAGAATTGGGGATGGTAATTCACTAACAAACTCCTATTTCGTTCAAATGTCGAACTTGGATGTGCAACGTTCGCTTATAAACAACTCCCAGCTTTCGCTTCCAAATATTGCTTTGTCTCTTTTTATTGTGTTAATGAGCAAATAAAAATTTGATATACCCGCAAAAGTTCAAGGCTACTTATCAATATGAGTAAAATAAAAGCCGCCCGACAAAAAAGTCCAATGACTAATGCCTGATACACGAACAATTTAAAATTAAAAGTCAAACGACGCACTATTTTTTTGTTTTTTAGTTTTTAGTTTTTTAGACATTTCATTGTCTCCCTGTTCTGTCGCAGTATGTGACAGTTGAGATTCACTCACATAAAATGAATATATGACAGTTGCAGATGGAAATAGAGTAAGCAATTAACTGGAAAAAAAAACACTTGAGTAATTAAGATAGTCTTATCTGCAAGTAGTGCGAACAAGTGACACTTGGTATCGGGAAAGATTCTTGTAGCTAGGTATTTATAGGATCGTGCTTCAGATAGCTAAAATTCGCATTTTATTATGCCAGCAAATTGTCGCACTTGTTGGGAGGCAAATTGTCTCATTAAATGAATTTTTAATGACGTGACGTTAAAGTAGAATGATGTGTCAAGTCGTAAATCACTTTTCTTACCAATGGATAATGGGAGATATTACTTTTTTTTTTGCTTAAGACTGTTTTCAACTGTGGAATATAAATATGCTCTTAATGCTTGTTCCGACATTTCGTTAGTGGACTAGCTGTTGCCCCGCGACTCCGGCTGCGAAGACTACTTACGGTTGAATAATGATGGAGCTATAAAAATTCAGGTACGCTGTTTGCCTTTAAATTGACCTGTCATACAAGATATATGAAGGCCGATTTGTGTACGGACTTTGGGCTTAATTTTAATACTAACATTCGTCACGGACTGTACAGATATCTCTCCACAATTTTTGTTTGTTATTGGATCGCGTAATAACATTTGAGTGACTTTTGTAAATGTAATTTTGACAGATGGAGAAAAAAGTGTTTGAGTTGGACCGGTGCTCAAAATTGATGTGAATATTTAAGCTGCGTATGTTTAAGTCCGTGAAAAAACATACACCAACGAACCGAAAGTAAGAAACCAAAGTGTCAAACGAAATAGGATTTAGTGGGCTTAAGCTTGTGTCAACGAAAACCACCTGGTATCAATGCGATTCAACCAAAGCCCACTTAAGTTCTGTAAATACTTTAATCAGGTTCTAATCTAAGTATGGTACAGCAAACAACTATTTATTGTAATCGCTAATTGGCTTAAGCTGAATTAATCCCACGGAAGTTGTATTGTTGTCCTCAAAGAATTATGTACTTTAAATGATTTCCGCAATGTACACTGTTTGGATATAAATGGAGGGCTTCTGGGCCAGCTTTTAAAGCCTACTTCGAGCTAATTCTTGTCATTTATCAAAAGCTTTGTCAATGTCTATTGAAAAGGCCAATTTAATTGTATAATGATACAGGCGGATATGAAATTTCATTCAGATAAGAGCAAGCTCGCTCGGAATGATGCCAGTGATTTAAGAACAAACTACAACAGCTGTGTCTACGAACAAACGCAGCCTAGCGGCAATGGAAATATCACCAACTATTAGATACCTTCCTTCTAGCATAGACAGTTTTTTTTAACTGGTGCAATAAGAATTTCAGTTCTTTAAATATAAAGAGACACTTCTAAGAATAAATAAAATTTTTAAATATTATCTTATTGGTCTCAATAGATCTTTTTATATGGGTTATAAATATACGTATGTATTATTGGACCTATTTATAATCATTTTTAGCTTTTATAGGTCACAATGAGGAATTTTATATGGCAAATTTGTATTTTGTAGGTCACAATAGATCTTTTTATACAGAAAATATTTATACATATAATGATGGACCTTACTGATAATCATTTTTAAAATTTACACTTAATATTTTGTAGGTCACAATGTGTTAATTTATTTCAATGTTTTTATTTTGTGGGTCGCAATAGATTTTTTTATATAGAAAATATATTATAGGCCTTACTAATAATTATTTTTAAATTTAAAAAATTTCGCCATTTTGATTTCCTAAAATCCAGCCTGGACATTAAATATAGTTATTATGTTTTATGTCAATGTGAATTCGTGCAATTGAGCTTGGACACAAAAAGTGATTATTAGTACTGTGAAAAGATTTTTTAAAGAATTATTCTGCCTAGAAAATTGTACGGCCAAAAATGTACTTCAATTACCTCCACATAAGTAATACGTCTTAATAGTTCCCTTACCTGAAATAAAAAGAAAAGAAAATGAGAACTAGTGAAAAATTTGTTTCCGAAATGAGGAAAAATCAATTTTAAAATTTATGAGATCAAAAAAGCGTTTAGATTGTGAATAATGAAAAATATGTGCTTGATATAGAAAGCTGAAAATCGCCACAATTCGTTCTCTTAGGAGATGGAATTTATTTAAAAAAAAAAAAACTAAAATTTAGACAGCCACAGAGTCGGGCATTATTAATGCACTACTTTTGTATTAAAAATGAATTTAGCAAAATCCCAAGCATTGCACAGAGAAATGGAATCACTTTTATATGCTTGTCTCTGCAATGTCGAAATTGGCAGTAATTTTTTTTATTACACAGAAGGATAATGTTAAATTTTGTGTAAAGTACAAAAATAAAGTATTATGTGAGTAATGCCCCACCCTGTCAAAAAATACCATTAATAACCAAATTAGAGATAGTTGCCAATAGTTTTTACGACATCTAGTACAAGTGTTACGCATTTCCGTAACACTGAGTTACAAGTGCAGTGATGATCTTTTTAGAGCGTGTTTACAAATTTTATTGTAACTTGTACCACTTGTGGACTTGTGGCTCAGTAGCAGCGTAGCCGGCTTCAAGACCCGTGGTAACTTTTTCAGTTTTAGTAAGATTTTATTCTTTATTACAAAAAATCGTTTCGATAACTGGTGGACTGTAACTCAGTAGAGTTGAGCGCTTGAAATTGTCTTCGTTTAAAATATTTTTTATTGCCCTTTCAATTGAGAATTAAGAATATAATATTTAATAATATGTAATAAAAAATAATTTGGGAAACATATTTATCAGTAGAGTTGATACTATCAAATACTAAGTGAATTTTGTGTAGAATTTATACTTTGTTTGAACAAAAATTGAAACAAATATTAGTACTGACAACATTTATTTGTTTTTAGTATCTTATGTGGGGGCTCTTTTTAGCACGGGCCCCTTTTCGTTCCCCTTTTTGAAATTTTTCAGTGGCAACGCTGCCCCGTAGTATATATACGCCATGTTGTTGGACTCCTGGGAAACGATGCCGTCAACGCTGTTTCAGTGTTACAGTCTTAGTCGCATTCAACAAGGCTAAGTCTGAACTGTTTCAAACAAAATCACTGACATTTTTGGTGCGCCCATCCTGTGCTTTAACAGGCGACTCAGTCTGGCCATTTGTCTATCTTGTAAGGCGCCAAAAATTCGCATTTAAAATGATACTCTCTTACGAGTTCCTCGGAACATAATACCCATTGGATAAAAATACACAAGGAATCAAACAAAAAAAGATGTTGACTAATCTTTGTCTTTTATTTGAAAAATAAATACGGTCGGACTTGCCCCTTAAAAATGCAAATATGTTGCTCTGAGGTCTGGGCTCATTCTTGTATGGGAACTATAGGGAATATCCATTGTCAGTCGTGTTATTACGTCAAGTCGAAGTGATTGAGTGGAGACATTCCAAGGGCGGCCCGTCTTCGAATTCCATCATATAATAGGTTTATGATTTCCTTTGGGAGTTGAACGAATTTCATGCTCCGAAGGTGTTTCTAAAGAGAAAGTTAACTCTACAGATATGATCTCAACCAGAACGCAACGAGCGCGAGTACTAGCTCTTAAATGAGGGCGAACATTTTTTCTCACCACCACTTTTCAACTGTCAGATAAGAGTCGCTGTTCACTAGCAACCTCAATGTTTTTGAGACAGTTGTGATGAAAGCGAGTCAATAGTAAATTTTTTTGTTAGAGCGCAATGTGTCGTCTCTATTTAAAAAGGATTAAATGTAAGTTGTGTGTTAAATCAATATTATTAGTCCTTAATAAATCAACACGACAAGTCGGCTGTTGAATTTGTCAACAACTGCGGTGATAGAATCGCATACGACGCGTAACTCTGTGTAACAGAAATTTGTTACAATTGTGTAAATTCACTTGTACTACTTGTAGCTTCACACTACGAGTATAATAAACGAAAAACACATCATGAACTCGTATCCAATGCACAAAGTGCTTTTAATTGATACAAAAGTACCTTAATTCCGCTATCAAAAAGAGTTTATTCGAAACTTTAGTCCCTGCAAGTTTTATTGGCAACTCAAATCGATATAAGTTGTATTATCAAAGCACTCAAGAAGACCGCCCAGTACCCTTGTTTGACGTTCGTAGAGAGCCCAACGAACTCCCCCCTAGATTCCACATTTCATTGCCATGACATCCCGACTTCTCATCACTATCCATCTATTTCGATTGATGACCGAACTAATCCATCTCTCATCGCATTGACGGCTTTTTTTTATTTATTGTTTTTTTTTTTTAAATGCAACAATATTCCACTCAAGTCAGTGAATCGAATGCGCCTGACAAAAATGATACAAATTCCGAACCCTGTCATCGACCTGCCATTAATTACTGAATGTGCCACTTATGGCACACAATTGACCCCCAACCAGATCGTTAAACCCTTAGAGCTGTCATTTTCAGCGCACAAATCACACGGCTGTATTCCAATTCTTATCTCAGATTACAACGCCACACACACAAGAACCTCACTGATTGTGCATAATCAGCAGAAACTGCAAAAAAGAAAAATACCAGCAACCAGCAGGAAACAAAAAATAAAAATTAAAGGGAACAAGAACGAGAAACACACAGCAGCAAATAAATAAATAGGTTTATTCCATCTTAACCTCAAAGGGGGGGCGTTCGCCAGTCGCCACCCACCCGCGCACGTATAATCGTTTATATCAGTGGGTGCGTTACTAAACATTCCCGCAGGCAATATACTAAAACGCTGGGTATAAACGACATATTTATACAATTCCCCTTCTTGCCGAGCGTCGTGAGGGCCGCAGTAACCATGTTGTTTCGCTCCTAAATGTCGAACATATGTGTGGTTCTGCTCGCATCGCACAGGAGTCACACACAGAGATACAGCAGCAAACAGCAAACGATAAACGACAACGACGACGACAATGACTTTTCTTTTTCATCCTCTTTATGCACACATTTGCGCAAATAAAATCCTTTCAATATTCTATGCGCTTCTTTCTATACACTGTCATCTATTCATCCCGCCTGCCTGTGCCAATGCTTCTGCTGACTCTATTTCTGTCTCCATCTATCCCCACGTTCGTGGATGTGTTTCATATTTATTATTCTTCAACAAATAAAAAAGATTTTCCATTTTTCCTTTTTCAATCTCTCATATATTTAATGGATATACGTTCATGCATAGTCGGGAATAAAAACAAATAATAAAAAATCAGAAGGAAAAAATGGAATCTGTCAAAGAAAAAATATGTAAACGCCACCAACAAGCACAACACACAAACGTCAGTTCTTGGCAAATTAAAAAAAATAACCCACAGGAAATATCAACCCGGACGGGTAAGCATATGTCGCGACTGTGTTCATACTCTCGTTCTCTGTTTTATGACTTGGAATAGTAGTTGAAAAGTAGCTGGCAAAAAACTGTAAAAAGAAAAAATACTGGGATAGGTATATGCCCTCCATAATCTTTCGGTACAAAGTTTTAATTCGCCGGCAGTCCATTTGAAAAGTCGCAAAAATTCAGACATTCAGACACCCAGAGACACATTTTGGGTAAAGTTATCTCTGCAGTAGGTCCTTCGTCCTCGTTCTACCCATAACCAAACCCGCATCCCTATCCAGGCAGAGTCACTATAGCCCATTTTTCATCGCAGTCGTCGTCCTCTAAATATAATCGATTGCCGGAGGGAGACGGATAGAGAGATAGCTGCTTTAAAAAAAAAGGGGGTAACAACAACAGCTCTGGCGATTACCATGATTTTCCAACAAATTAGCCAACTTAATTTCCTTTTCTTCAGATGGCTGGAGAGGGTGCGCAGTGGGGCGCAGAGGGGGTGGATTGGGCTATAACAGCAGTAAATGACAGAGCAAAATAAAAGGGCATTTTTGGGAAAAGACGACGCAAAAGGAACAACCACGTTGTCGGGAACGACCAGTTTCGGAGAGTTTGGATAAGTTTTGCATTATGACAGGAGTTAGGGGGTATGTTCACAGTGGGGGTACGTTCGTACTATACCGAAACTGAATGATAAATGGCAACGGAGATAGCTGATGTTCGTCGTCGTGGCGAGTGTAGAGAAGTAGTAAAAGTACAGTTAGAAGTGAAATGTAAAGATGTGTCTCCTGTTGGTCGTTTGTACAACAAAGTGCTGCAAGACTAGTAGCAGAGCGTGTGGACCGAACCGGATTCGGATAGGGGTGATGATGATGGTGGGTTGGTTGTTTGTTTTTTTTGTGTTTTCGGGTCATTTTGCACCATTCTGCTGGTAGTTTTATAACACTTTGGAAAATATTGTTCGAAGCAGTGGATCGGATGGGTATAAGTGGGGGAAGGGGGCAAATGCTTTCCAGCGTGAAGCTAACTACTCCGGAGAGATTTGATTAGGTGGAAGAATGTTTGGTTTTCTTTTTTCTGTGCGCCTTTGTTTGTTGTTATTTTGTTTTAGTAGGGCGCTGGGACTTAAAGCGAGATAAGAGGACACAAGAAGCCGTTTTTGCGGCTTAACCTTGGGTAATCTAGTCCTTAGTTGGATGCCAGATGGAGTCATCAAAAGGGCTTAACGTTGTGTTGGCATTGAGATTTAATTTTTTTTATTTTTATTTGTTTTTTGTTTTTACCTGAATGAAGAGGGATTTGAGTAGAAATTAACTGGACACTAGCTACACTTTGGGGAGGTTAGAAGCGTGATGGATGCAGCTCTCTATTCAACTCAGTTTGGAAAATTGCAACTACCGAACTTTGAAAAGCGCCCAGCTAAGGAATCGCAAGAGGATTTTTGTTCACTTCCAAAGTTTTACGGAAGCTTACAGAAAAGAGTAAGCAAAACCGTAGACTCTATCAAATATATTTATTTGTTGATTTTTCGAAGTTAGTCAAACCTCCAAAATCTAAGTCAGAGAAAGTGCAACGACGAAGACTTTTTCAATCGTTCGTGTAGAATGTCCATCGTGACGTCTGTTGTGTGGCATGTATCCCCATCCTGCTGGAATACACATAAAGTCTATTTCGTTCTATTTGCGTTAAGACAAAGCGGTAAGCATCGGTCTGTAGCGCACCAAAGAGTCACTTGTCTTTGGTTATTAACTTTAACCTCTTGGGGCAGTTGGATCTTATACGGGTGTAAGGAGCGACTCCCGACGCAAAATTCGCCAAGTTGAGTGCTAAAAAAAAAGGATTCCCCTCAAAGCCGTCACCGTCTCCCACGTCCCAAATGTGTGATCCACTTACAAACAGTCAAACATGATTCAATTCTGCAAACACATCGACGTCTTCGTGCACCTTTGACTTACATTGCATTTATCAGTAAATTTTTCTTACTAGCACTTTGACAAATGAGTGCCGCGCTTCACTTCATCCGCCCGATATACATGTATGTCAAAAATACGCACCAAAACTGAGTCGAGTTGAGTCTTCTTATTCCAATTATCTATAAAACGCTTTAGTTGAACCCCTTTGACATATCATTTGATAAAAAACAAGCGTTAAATTAAATTTCACCATAACGATTTGACCTAGCACCCCTCCGACACCGCCCCCCCCTTCTGGTAATTCCTAAATTGCAAACACTTTACTTTCATTTCTTAATCTAGCATCTACTACATTGCGCAACATCACCATTAACATGATGGCCAAGCCAGTATCAAACGGCGTCAATTTCACCGATTAAATTCAACCACCACCACTCTCGGGAAAGAGTGAAAGACATTACCCAACTACATCGGCAAACATTGCTAACAGCCGCCGCCACAAGCAGCCCCTGCATCACAAATCAACCCTCATAAAAATCAAAATCAAAATGAAAACACTGTTTTGCTGTGTCTTCGCCTTTGTGTATGTTTTTCTATTCATCCAGCTGTTAGAGGAACACACACTCGCACACAAATACAACCGAAATGTCAACGGGGAGGAAATTGTTATTTGTATGCACAAGTGTTTAAATAAATTACAAAATAAAAAGAAACAACCACGGAAGCACGGATAGATCTCTCTGTCTCTATGAAGGGTTCGAAGCTTTACTACCGATAAAAAATGTAAACAGATTCCTAAGCACACACACACACACAGTACTAGATGGATGATTTTGTTTGTTCGGCTAACTTGAAAATGCCTGATTTTTATTTCTTTTCCCTCGCAATCGCAATTAATCGATCACCGTCTCGGCGTGTTCACATTCGTAGCATATACATTTTTCAAAAGGGATAAGGTCAATTACCTGCCAATCGAAGGCCGTATGTCAGTCGCAGTCTTAAGTATAGACTCCGACTCCTGCCACAGGAAACCTACCCTACGCTCTTGACTTCTTTACCCATCGTATAGATGTGTACTACATGTCGAAATGGTTTTATGACTGCCAAATATAGGGAAAAAAAATTCTGTATATAAATGTTTCGAGGGAAAGGAATAAATTTCTGTGGATTTAAAAAGAAACATAGAGCAGTATCTATATCTGTTTGTGCTTAGGGATAGAAATGGGAATGGGAATATCTCGTTTTCTTCTACTTGGCGGAGCAGAGGACAAAAGGACGGATAAGGAATAACAATATTTTATATATTTTGTTTTGTTTTGTTGGTTTTCTGCTGTGTCTTTGACGATTTGACAACAGTTGAAATTTCTTATTAAATACACGACGATATGACAGGCAACGTCTGGTATAGCTACTGCAAACGAATTTACATAAAATGACAGAGAAATATATTTGTTGAGGCGACCAAAACGAAAAAAAAAAAAAATAAAAAAATAAAGAACAAAAAACTGAAAACATCGAGCCGTGAAAAGACGTTGAAGCGAAAATATGTGCCGGATAAGATGCGCTGAAAAGTTTAAGGGTGAACATGACAAGTTATACGGTTTTTTAGGCAGAGATAATTCGAGAAGCGACAGCACCGCAAGTGGCGTGAAAAAGTAGTTTGTAAGCAGTTTGCCATCCAGCTTGGTGATATTGGAGTGGGGTTTTTATCCCAACACGATGATGAGTTGTTTCGGGGGGAGTAGTTTGCAAAGTGGCTCTGTGAGTTTACTATCTCCAGGTTCAAAACTGTACAGCGCCGTACTAATAACAAATTTTAGAAGCGACTTTAAATTAAATTTACGGAAACTCACAATTGCAAAATATGCATGGAAAATATAGTCAAAACTTCAGGTAGTGGATATAGTTACTGCTCTGTGTTTCTTTTTAAGTCTTACTCTAGTTGAGTAAGTCTGACAGCTGTCTGACTGGATGTATTTCAGTTTTCATTGTCTGAAATCAGTCATGTGAGCAGCTGCTTCAGTTGACGATTGTGGTAGGATTAAGCGACGAATCTACTCAAGAAATTCGTGACTTAAGCAATGTTCACACGATTGCCAGATCTGCCAATATTGTCAGGTCTACAAATGATCTAGGAATGAGCTGCAAATGATCTGACAATAGCGATCTACCTTACAATACAAGATTTTCAGTTCACACGGTTGCCAGGTTTTGTCTCAAACTCCGACAGTTTCATTTCCAGATGGTTTGCCAACAAATAGTTTGTCTGACAACGTTGTCAGGTAGAAAATTGCCAGTTCACACGGTTGTCAGATGTTTGTTTGGAATAAAAAGATGCGATTGCGATTGTTTTGGCCGTTTGCGTATTTGAGAGTAGCGAGGAGGATGAATTGCCACATAAACGTCGGCGTGTTTGCACGAAGGATAGGGTGGCCCGACCAACAGGAAAAATTGCTCGTGGAATTGAGAACTGAGGAGCCACAATCGTTTCGCAATTGTTTGAGTATGGATTCCAAACAATTCGTTGATCGTCTTGCTTTAGTGACTCCACATATCAAAAAGCAAGAAAAAAAAAGTGAATAGAAAGGAAAGCAAGTATCATTAATAGAGGAAAGGGTTATAAGCTCTTCTTAGATCCTTTCCGTTCCTATATCAACTTCTTCGTCCACGTACAAATTTGAAATTATTTAATTCACACATTTTGCACCAATCTACAGAAAAATGGGGAAATAAAAATAACACCGAAACTTCGTTTTGTTCGTTCAAATTATGAAAAATATTTGTCTACAAATAAAAAATTTGCAGATGTCGCAACCACAGCACATCTGTCAATAGCAAATGAGTCTGCAAATGTCCTAAACGTCTGGCAATGGTCTGACAATGATATAATTGGGTGTTCAGACGATCGCGCAGATAACTGAGAAATTCATTGTCAGATGACGGTCTGGCAATTATCTGACAATGACTTTTCTTCAAGTATTGGTAGACAAAATTGCCAATTCACACAGTTGGCAGTCATTTGGGACAATTTTTTCATTTGTAGACTTGACAATATTCTCAGATCTGATATGATAAGTGGGTAAAAACACGACAAGTGTCAGATCTGACAATCGTCTGAACAGAGCTTTAGTATTAAGTTGACAGTTCGCATATGTGGCTGACGTAGAAAAAGTGACGTTCCCGACCAATCTAGTTTTTGCGTTCAGCTTACATCTTTTCCAGTCCAACTAAGTCGACTTAACAAGATTCCATTTTTTTAATCATTGTTCGAATATATATTTGAATCTGACATCTGGCCACCAACTTTCAGTATATTCCGTATATTCCTGTGATTTCGCCTTCGCCCAAAAAAGCACCAGGCACTATGCATCTCATCATGGTGAAATGTCACAAATCAGCTGTCAGATTGGCTGACAAAAAAAAAACCCACCCTCTTTAAAGACACCTAGTTGGTTTCTTTATGTCTACATTATTCATGCCTATAATTGATCCCACTTCCAGCTCAAAAGGCCTATGCATAAAGTACCATTTACTCAGTATAATGGACGACTTATTTTACCTCAAGGACAGAAAAAACCCCCTAAAAACACGACAAGTAGGCAGCGGTAATTGGAGTGTTTGCAAGCAGCTTATACGATTTATCCGCAACTGGTAGAAAATGTACCCACTGGTCATAAAGAAAAACAAATTCTGCCAAAGTCTCTCCAGACAATGATACCTCCTTACATCCCGTACCAGAAGGCCGTCGGGAAAAAGCCCAAATGCACGTATGCATGACAAACAAACTGAACTTTAAAAGCAGTTTCGACTGCGTAAGCTCCACGTCCGTGCAAGTCTTATATGAACACCTTCCAAGAGTGAACCGGTCATCTTTTGTCCTCCTTTTTAGCCGGTGCCATCTTCGCCGCCTCTTTTGTCAAAACTTGTAAATTACCCTACGACAGCTCGAAATTTCAACCCTGCTTAGCGAAATTGTATACGACGGTCCATTTTTTATATTTTTTAGACTCCGTCATTCGGACCGTTTAAAGTCGAATCTGCTGCTCCTTTTTCTGACAACAATCATTTACAGGAAAACGTCACCCACTTGCTTCAGAGGTCGCCCCACTTACTCCCAAATTTGTTAACTCGTTATGCCCCTGCCGCAGCTCAAATTCAAAACACGATAATTTAACACCTCCGCATGACAAACAGCAAGGTGCCACCCTACTCCATCAATTCAACATCTCATAACAATTCATCACAAGCCAAATGGCTGGCTTTCCACTTCAGATGACGGGTAGAGGGTTCTTTTCCCTTCGCCCCCTCCAATTTCCCAGGAAATCACCATAAAATTGTAAAAAAAAAAAACATACAAAAGGAACGCACACAAAACCGATAAAAGCCTCGCTCTCGTGTCCAGACAATGTCAGCTTTTGAGGAATTTTCGCCCACAAACAGCACAAAGCCGACCTTAAGACCGTTGTCATCCGAAACAACGACCAATTCACCGCAGCTTTTATGTCATGATTTCATTATTTCGTATAGTTCATTCGCTTTTGTGGAAAGCAAGCGAGACGAGAACTAGGCGAGAGCGAGGCGAGAGCAAGACTCATTCGCGTGTCGCTATGTCTGGCTTGGATATTCTGATGATTATGACGTGCCTTCGACCAATACAGCACACAGCGCTCTCCACACTCTCCATACTCCGCAGCACCGCTCATCCGCTGGTGGGATGATTTAATTTATTTTTCTTGTCATATTTTCTTTGGTTGGAAAATAATAATAAAGCAAAAAAAAAACACCACCCAAACACCAGCCCGATTTTCGCCCAGTCCAGTCCCCTTCCCTGTGTGCCAACAATATCACCCATAAATAAACTCAACTCACATGAGGACGTACGAGATGAGAGTGTGTTGCACTTTAATCAAATCACGCGCTCAGTTAAATCGAAATGTTGTCCTCCTCCGAACGTGATTAAGCGAGCGAGTGAGCGGTGGGGTCCCCCGCCTGTATGTATACACAGAGTACACACCGAGGCTTAGGTGGAAATCCAGGTGAAAATACTCTCAAGTCGAAATTTTGCGATTTAACACAAAAACACAGAAGGATATCTATATAGAGGTAAAGGCACAGAGCATACAGTGCACAGGGTATACCTATAGCAACAGGAACGACGACTTCCGCTCGAAATTGCTTTTTGAAAATCTTAATCGGAAAATGGGAAACATGTACCACATACCCACAGCACTCTTCCCGCCTGTCACCAATGTTGCTACTGGCGCTGCTGTTGCTCGAGGTATCCATATTCCCCGGGTATAAATTCCATCACGATAATAATTATTAGTTATGGAATGAGTGTGAGCCTGTGGCTGTGTTTTTTTCGTATTTTTGTTATGCCGCATGGGCTCGAATTTGAAATTCTTTTTCGGGGGGGCTTTTGTATGAGGAATTTTGCTAAACGGGGAAAATAAACTCCTGGATGGTTAAACATCCGTTGAAGCGTAGATCCGAGACTTAGAAGAGCAAAAATAAATAAATATAGGAAATAGAAAGGCACCAGAAGGAGAAGCCTGGCGCAACAGGAGAGCGTGTTGTGGTTAATCAGGAGAGAAAATGTTATTGCTGGATCAAACGAGGGTGCTGGCAATGAATTAATGAAATTCGCTTAATACACATATATCTACGGCGTTCCATTAACCGAAATGTCAATCATTCCCTTCATTTGGATAATGGACTGTAATTTTTTTTAGAGTTATACGGTGCGAGGCATTGGAGTGGGAAGGTGAAGGCTTAAGTTTTAAATTAAGACAAACTTAAGACAAAATTAACAGAAGCATAAAATTTGTTGACGAGTGCATTTTTACCCCACGATCCCCTAACCACGTTATTTGCAGACACTCGCAAGATTCCCCTCGAAACATATTGGCGACAAATAATTGTTTGCAGGGATGTCATCCAGTTTAAGCCATCGTGCGATTTTAATGACATTTGTTGTTGAAGAAATAACAAAAATTGCCTTCAAAAATATAGGACTCAGGGCTCAGCTTCTCACAATTTTTGGAAGTAACGCATCATCGGTAATAGATGGCGTTGCTTATTAATAGTATTGTTTAAGAAAAATGTATCAGCCTTCCTTTCATTTATAAGCAATCCACAAACAAAGGAAGGTATGTCTTGCGTCCTGCTTGAACATGGATTTAAGAGAATCTTCTGTGCGAAATTGTCAGAGCGGTGAGCTTGTAACTTTGTGAATGGACACTAACAATGATTACTGACATTGTACTTGGTAGGGGAATATGGGTAGCAACTTTGTATACAGATGTGTAAATATGATCAGAAACGCAGCATACTTTTCCAAGCGAGAAGTTTGAGTCATGAAGCGAGGAACACTCAAAGGGGTAGTAGCGATATGAGCAGGACTTGCTAAAAAAAAAAGTAACACATTTAGAATATAAGCCGTCCAAAATGGGATTTTTTTTAACAATTTATTTCGTCAAATTGGCAACACTCGGACTGATGGTAGTTGGTCTGACAGATGTTTTTTAAAATAAGTATTTTTTGGCCAATCATCAGACGGCAAGCTTCGTATATAGATATGTAAAATTGATTAGACACACCAAAATGGCCGGATGCTCTTCCAAGCGAGAGGTTTGAGGCATGAAGCGAGGAACACTCAAAGAGGTAGTAGCGATGTGATTTAAACATCAGAGTTTAATAAATTAAATAAACTCCTATAGCTGATGAAGAAGATGAGCCTTCTAAAGTGAGATTTTTTTAAACTCCTATAGCTGATGAAGAAGATGAGCCTTCTAAAGTGAGATTTTTTGATAATTTCTTTCGTCAATATGGCAACACTCAGTTGCATTTGTTAGCAATTTCCTTCCGGTCAAATTGGCAACACTCAAACAGATGGTATTTGGTCTGACAGCTGTCTTTTTAAATCCACATTGTTTGGCAAAAAATCAGACGGTAAATGCTGCCGTCGTGGGGTACGTGATTGAGCTCTTAAATAGTTGAAAGACCGCGATGATACAGTATTTTTAGTGTCAAATTTCGTTCAGTGAAGATAACTCTGTCTTGGTGGCTTTTCCAAGTGGAAAAGCTGTCACATTTGAAACGGGGACATTTCTAAAATTACATCAGCTGCAGATCCTCCCCAAACATCGACTGTTTGGTGCGATGCATGGGCTGGCGGACCGTACTTCCTTTCGCAAAGAACCATCGTCGTTAGGCAAAAAGTAAGTAAGAAAAAGTCTGCTGGTGGATTCAACAGAAGTGTGTCACATGTCGGAGAAACCATCGATTAATTGCAGAAAGTTTTTGGTTAGAACATTATCCACCGAAACGCACCGATCTACATTTTCTGTAGTCTGTTTGATCATCAAAATCAAAATCGAGTAAAAAAACTGCTCGAAAAGTGGTCAAAAATATGATTTATTTTCCCATTTCGCAAGCAAAATAAAACGTTGTCCCTCAACATTTTTGCGTTTTTAATTCAAATCAAACAATTCATCCCAACACGGCATTAACTCCCACCTAAGCAAAAATCAAATGCATATAAATCCATCGACAACCGAACCGATTACAAGCTGTAGTAAAGGAAACGTCACTTAAGTCGGTCAGTAGCCATGCGAAACCATCAAAATCAGCTTACCAGAGGACGTCAAACTGCCTCTTCCGCCTTTAGCTGGTGCTTAATCATGTCAACGAACCATTTGCGCGATTAGTTTTCATGTGCGGGGTTCCTGCTTCTTCGTTTCTGGGACATGACAAGTTAATTCCATTCGATTAGTTCACTTTCTTCATTGCTATTCCTCCACACACGTACAAACTGCATTCACACTCGTACTGTTTTTTTTTTTTTTAAAGTTTACTAAACGGATTAAAACTCCCACATTTTGAGTAGTTTTTCGTTTTCGTTTTTCCAGCACACTCCGTTCGTTCGGAACGCCGCTGTTGTGTTGTTTGTTGCGTGTGGGGCGACGGACTACGGGACTACGGGACTATGGGACTTCGGGACTCCTGCTGCTATCGCCGATGTCGCCGTCGCCACACAGCCCTATAATAATCGGCCACAACAATGCATGTGGGCATCCATTTGCCTTGCATGTGCCAGAGAGCGGTGTGTGTAGTGTAGTGTATCAACCGCACTCGTTGTCATTGGCCCCCATTCCCCACAACACATATACCTATATATATTTATACGGGAGTGTGCAGGCAACCCCACCCAAAGTTCTTTTCTCTGCGTTTGCCTTTGGTCGTTCTTTGTTTAGCTGCGTAAATAATCTTCATCGCAGTTTGTTGTGCTCCAAAGGCGCAATTAAAATGTAAGTTTAGCTCCTTAGCTCGTTCGCCCTGTTGCGTGCAATCGACGGAATGCATGCGCTGCGAATGATGACATTTCGGTGTTGTCTTCTTTCAAATGTCAGATGAGATGACTCATTCAACTAGTGATGGTGTATGCCCGCACCCGAACCACTGACAAGAAAGGGCAGTGCGACCACCAGAATAATGGAAACCGTTTTCGTGCAGAAAGTCGAATAACTCAATTTTATTGCTCTGCCATGCAATGACAGAAAAACCATTTTCATTTATAGTTTGTGGACATGTGCAACATATAAAATCGAATCATCACCCCCGCCTGGTGGTGTAGCTGGTGGTGGTGTGGCAGCGAGCGCCGCCATATAACTAATGTGAAATGACAGAAAGATTGTATTCAGGAAGAAGATAGTGGGGGCTGTCAGGCGGGAGAGGCGAGAAATGCCATTCTCGACCACATTTGAGGTTAACAACTCGCCAAGCATTCAAACGTACAACGAACGGACCGAACGCAGAACCTCAACGATGCACGATGAACAGTGACAGTAGAACAAATGGGTGGTGGACAAGTGTACTCGTATAGTGCTGCACTAGTGTATGTGCATGTATTTGTGAAACGTCAACTTTTCTATCAGTGTGTCGGTCGGTTGATCGTTTTTTTGCTGCTTCTTTTTCTTCTTTTTTTTTTCCTGACAGACGACGTACGACGACAACGTCCACTATACGTTCGGTCGGTATGTCGTGAATTTTGCACACTGACTGACAAAATTACTGCTGCTTTGACTCGGCTTTGTACGCTTTCAACATACGAATGAGTCCTTGTCTATCGAGCAAGCACCTCGTGGTCTGATGGAATGGGTGGGATGTGTTGTTTGTTAATTATGCTTTGGCAATCCTTTTTTAAATGCACGGCAATTAGCAGCTTTTTGATTGCTTTTGATGTTTTCCAAGAGCACTATTTGAAGAGTTTTTTTTTTTTTTTTTTTCTCGTCTGCTCCTTTAACCTTTTTCCATCAGATTGGTTGCGGACTGCACTGGGTGAAAAGTTAATTCAAATTGAATATTCTGGGTCGTTAAAAAGGAAAATAATTCATTTCTTCGAATCAAATGACCGAGTTGGATATTAATTTCACCCCGCACTGTGACTACATGCATCTGCAAATATAGTTGTTGATTGGAAAGCAATTTGTGTTTGAAATTTATTGCCTTTCGCAAAAGTGTCGGAACAATGATGACAGTGGAAATTAGATATTTTAGGCAGATACACACAGAAAGAGCGGGGTATGATATGATTTATTGATCTGATTCACTGGCATACAATTATGTAAAAGTGGCCGGCTCGTGAATAACCAAGCAAGCAGGTCTGTGTCAATGCGTTCATCCCAGAGGCGAATACCTTACGTGTCGAATAAATATCAATCAGGAAGTGAATTATGGGGAATTATGAGAACGGGTCGTTTTCCAAGTGAATTGTGCAATTCAGCCGAGGGCTGGTGAAAAATTAACCTTACGAGCGGCCTTTTATTGCGATACATAGAAGAAATAGTTTTCCAGTTGGGCTAATTTAGTTTCCACACCTTTGTGCAACTATTTTTAGCAGTTACGGGTAATATAACTTAGCCAATATCTCTAGGGGAAGTAAGTAGAGTTTGGTGCATTGGCAATTTGGCTTCGTGGTATTTTTTTCGCATTTAAACCTGCCACGCAATATAATTGGCAGCCACTTAGGTAACAGTAAACACCAAATGAATGGAGGAAACAATCAGACTACAAACTATTCATGGACATTTGACATTGAATACAGCTTATCAGGGGAAGAGCAGATTTCCAAAAATTGCCTTTAGTTTCTGTCAAAATCCGCCATTTAATTTTCTCTCTTTTATAAACGTCATTTCGAATCCGATTGATGAATAAAAAAGCCAGTTTTTTTCTTTGCTTCAGTTCACGTCAAAAATTCTCTCTGACAATGGATTTGTGAGTGAGAATTTTTGACGTTTCGTGACAGTTGTCAATACGAATTTGGCATGAAGTCAGCAAAATTCAGATTTCACTAAACGCAAACATTATGACAGTGGTTAAAGTCACCCAAAAGATATACAAATTGAAATGTCAACTTGACAGGTTTATCTGAAAAAAAAAAATCTCTTCACATTACCAATCGAAACCAATATAAACTCAGCGGCACGCCACATCAGCCAGCTGTCAGACTTCTTCCAGGATATTGCAAATTTTAAGCAAAGTAAAGTGAAATGTCAATTCCATACATTTCTGTCAGTCTTCAAATTGAGAACCATTTGCAATGAAAATGTGTGACATTCGGACCAACGTCTCCTTAATGTCACTTCAAACGGATCTAAACGCTGAGATGTTTGTCAAAGAACTTATCAATGCCTATGAGTCAGCTGTCAGACTCAGACTGTCCCATTCATTTAAAGAAAGCAAATATTAGTTGAAGGTCGTTCCATTTGCTACACAAACCGCCACTGCCCTGCTAAAAACCACTTGAAATACTCATTCCTGGTAATGGTTTTCAAATTAATCCCCAAATATAATCAAATGGAAACACTAAACCAACTATCACCTAACCGAACCGCTTGTTGAATCAATTTCAACCGAAATCTCCCCAAGAGTTTTAACTTTAATTTAACACAATTCAAAGTAAAATTAAAAATGTCAAAGTAAATTAAGACCACGTCCTAGAGCGTTAGCAGTTGCAATGCGCCCCCCTCTCCCTCGCAAAAAAAAAAGAAGTCCATAATTCAAGTTATGTTTAAATTGTCTCCGAGTGTAAACTCTATTTCAACGGAGACGGAGTCCCATCAAATTCGTCTCGTGGTTAACTTATTTCAGTCTGGCAAGAACCATCTCCCACCGCACTATACCACACAACCAAGTGCAGTTCGCTTCTCTTGACTTTGCTTTTCTGCACGTACAACTTTTTACACCACAGACAATTCATTAATTAAATCCTTGGGGGAGGATCTCATCTTCATCGTCGTCGTCGTCGTCGTTGTGCTTGCTTCTGTGAAAGTGAAGGGCAAATATAGACAAACCACTATCCATGAAATGAGTGGAAATAGTTCAGTCATTGATAGACGAATATTTTTGGATAGGATATCTTAAGAATGTTTCGTATCCTTTGGCACTGGCCCGAAAACTACACACGTCCCTCTCTGTGCAAGTCAATGAATATTACATTGGAAATAGGAATTGCAAATGCCGTTAGAGCCATTGTTACACAAATCAGCAAAGCATAAGCTATAGCCTTAGCCAATGATCCTGCCGAAACAATCATTGAACTGGACACAGTCGTACATGGCCTATGGATGTATATAGGTTTGTTGAGAATCCACTCCCCGAAGGATTAAAAATGAAATTCGGCTTCTCTAATAGAAAAACTGCGCGCACACACACAAAAAAAAAAAGGAGGCGCAGCGGAAATGCACATCAAATCGATGGCGAATCCTATTCCGCGGGATGTTTGTACATTGTGAATCTGACGAATCTACTTGTCCCCCAGCAGTAGCCAGTGAATTCCTTTCGAAATGATTTGTACTATCCTACCAACCAGCAGCACTTTACCGAATCCGATTTTTTTTCTTTCTTTTTTTTTCGTGTGTAACCCCCTTTGGGTCCTACTGATTTGATGCAGTCGCACAATGAGTCGAGTCTGACTTTCTGACTTTCGTGAGCAACAGTGGAATACTACAAGGAACAACGTTCACTGCAAACCAATTTTATTGTCTCTCGCACCACTCCTGGACTTGGTTCAGTCACAGTGCACAGTCAGAGGCAAATGCAGTAGTAATACATCGCACAGGGATGGTATGAGGTGTGTGTAATAGCGAAGGTCGTTTTATAAAAATAAAAAAAAAACAAAAACTGACTGAATGGAATAAAAAAATTCTTACTACGCCATTGTTGGTATCCTTTGGGAGAAGAGAAAGGAGATAAAAATGAACACATAACGAGTTTTATGTTTTTTTGTTCGTTTACCTCTCTTCTTGGCTTTTGCAATATATTATTATTATTTTTTTGTTGAAAATAAGGGAGAATCGTTCTCGGTAAAAAAAAAATTCTGAACACGAGATGAAATTCTACGGATATTCCATATTTTTTACTACAGGTTCTGGTGCAATTGTTTTTTTCTTTTTTTTTATTCTATTTCCCTGTATTATAAACAACTGATTGACATATATACTCGCACATGGATATATGTGGGTATTATCTGTCTATTTTAAACCGAGTGTAGATATAGGTTTAATATTTCGCCTCTCTGTACACTTTTTGCCACACAAAAGCCTTATAGATCTCCCCGTCCCCGTAAGGGTGGCTTTTTACATTTTGCTGTCTACTCAGCTCTGCGTATTTCCTGATGGGATTTTTCTTGTTTCCATTTTTTTTTTTTTTTTTTGCAGCCTCCTATAGATATTCAAGAAGCATGAAATCAAAAAATATTACGAAGAAAATAAAACTGCAGACAAAATAAAAGGAAAAAGGAAAATGCAAAAACAAAATGGAAAACGACGAAATGGGTAAATAAAACTATACAAACAGAGATGCGCGGGCGGCGGGAGAAAGTTTGGAACTCTGTTTTTTTCGTTGATATCGTTCGACTATATTAATTCCTTGTGGTAAAGGATGCGAATATTTTACTGTTTTTTTTTTTTTTTTTGAAAATGTTAACAGAAATGAAAAACGAATGCTGCCTGCACTTACCTCTTTCAACTCCAGAGATGTCTTTTCCGTAACCTGCAATGAAGAAAAACAAAAAAACGAACCGGTTAAATAAATGAAAACAATTTGTACTGTCGAGAGGGGCATCAAGAGGAAGAGGAGAAAGACTACGAGTGGAGTATAGGTATGAAATGTAATTGCGAAAGGAATTGAAGTAAATAATTGCAGGTGAACGAAAATATTTGTTTTTCAAATTCGAGCAAAGTGTGCACTCGGGTTGGGATACTTGCAGTCGTAATGATTAGATTGATTAATTATTAAGGTTTCTGTAGCAATTGGTGAGGTGTATGAGTAAGTTGTTAGTAAAAAGGATATTTTATATAAAGGGTTTTCCAATAAGGGGTGTATTTCGGTAGCTGTCACTTTTGAAGCTTTTATTCTTTGACATTTGACAAGTAGAAACTACGCCATTACTAAAAATGGAACGATACACGCTTCAACAACGCATTGAAATTATTAAAATTCACTACAAAAATGGTGAAAATCTTGCAGTCACAGTTCGCGAAACTAAAGCATTTTTTAGTCGTCGTGAAGCACCTGGTCGGACAGCAATACAGAAATTGGTGGAAAAATTCGAGCTGTTGGGTCAAGTTAGTGATGTGAAGAATAAAACCCGTGCACCTCGCTCAAGAACAACTGAGAATATTGCTGCTGTAGCCCAAAATGTTGAAGAAAATGCAGGTTTGTCCTTTCCTCGTCGTTCTTTGGAATTGGGCATTCCACAAACGTCATTACACCGTATTTTATGTTCGGAGTTAGATGGTATTGATCTGGACAACGTTTACTTTCAACAAGACGGCGCTACGTGCCACACAAGCAACGAAAGCAATGATCTTTTACGGGAAACGTTTCCGGATCGTGTTATCTCTTGAAGAGGTGATCACAACTGGCCACCGAGATCTTGTGATTTAACACCTTGCGACTTCTTCCTTTGGGGCCACGTGAAAGATAAGGTCTACGCCAACAGCCCAGCGTCGATTCAAGAGCTCAAAGATAAAATTCGTGAGGCTATCGAGGACATAGGGCAGCCACTTTCCGATTTGGTTATGGAAAATTTCATGAAAAGGATATGGTTCTGTATGCGTGCTCGTGGTGGCCATTTGGCTGATGTTGTTTTTCATTATTAACGGCATACCTTCCTCTTTATTATGAAATAAACATCCGATCATTTATCTCAAAAAATGGAATTTTTCTTTGAATACCAAAATAACACCCTTTATGTGGTTTTCTTTTTCCTAAAATTCCTGTGACCTTTATGTGACCTTCCCCTAACTCCATTCTCCACCCGTCAGCGACTCTCAACTTCAGAAAATATTCTCTTCCCTTTGACACCTCATTGATGAGATTGGTTAATGGTTAGGCGTGAGAGCCGCAAAATTGGACTCAGTCCTGCGTCTACTATAGAAATCATGACCAGCGTATGACTATGCCTACTCGTGCAAGAACTCCACAAAGTAAATTGCTGGTGTGAAACGAAAAACCCTATACAACAGTGACACAACAAAATCAAGAACGAAAAATCTTGGCTTTTCTTTTCGTTTGCAGTATATGCTCCTACTGCGAAATGATGTCGAAAAGTGAGTAATTGTTTGTTTGCTTGGTACGATTCTCCACTCTCTCCGGAACATTTATTGCTTGGGAAAATTTGACATTTCCTTTTCTTTTTTTTTAGTTGTTTTTTGTATAAAATGGAATCACATAAAAATATTGAATTTTTATATTCCAAGGAAGTGAAGCATGAATGTCAGGAAAATGACCCAACCCCACCTTTCAATTACAAAATAAAAATTCTGGCTGCTGTCAAAATGTCAGTCGTACTTGTGTAGCAGTTGGTGGAACTGTCTCCACAAATTATTGTTTCGCTGTCCATTTGGAGACCACCGGCAAAATTTCGTTCCGAAACAGCAGCGCACTAGACTTAAAAGTGTGATGTGTGTTTGTGTGTTGGCGTTTTTCACAATAATTCTAGTCTCCACTGGAATTTGAATTTGAACTATATATATACTGACAGCTCTAAGGCGGCGGGACAGACGGTGTTTTTATGAACATTTGATAATTTTTCCCCATTTGCAGTTGGCATTTTTTTGTAAAGAAAACAGTTGCACGCACTGGTTGGCGATAAATGCCTTTTAAGTGAACCAGGGACATCAAATAATTTTTGATTAAGTCTAACTTATGACAAACTGAGATAAGTTTACAACAATGATTCAAAAATTAGGAAAATACAAGTAACAATTATGAAATAATTTGTTACTTTTTCCCAGAGGGGTGTTTTTGAGCACAGAAATTTCCGTGAAAAAATAAAAACTCCCACGGTATGACAACATGTCTCCCATGATATTGCAAACTTTAAGCAAGAGTGAAATGTCATTGGCATTGGCGAATAAGTGTCAAAAAAGCCACTGCATTTGTTGGTACATATAAAATCAAAGCCTACTTGTAAATGGTTTCAAATTAAGAAAAGAAACCGGTGGAACAAACGTCTCCTCAATGCAACTCAACTTCAAAGGAACGGAGGTATGTAAATATTTACGAAACAAACCATTTAGGATGGCTATCCAAGGTCAGTCAATTCCATACGTGGACGCACTTCTGAATACCTATGAGTCAGATAGTCCGCAGCTTTGGAAAAAGGTTTAAGACTCTTGCTAGAACAAGAGTCTGCAAGAGCGCACAACTTGTGTAGCACTTGCATAGTAACATTGCGCGTACAATTCGATACAACGTTCGTTTTTGATACAATTTTGATTTAATTTGGCCGCATTTTTTGTAACACATGAAATACAAGATCACGTTCAACGCGAATATCTCTATAAAATCAATTCAAATCCGGTCCCCTTTGGCGCTATCACAAAAATGCAATTCAAAACTAATTGATATAGAGAGAAAAACAACTTTATACTTCACAATTTGAGCCCAGTTTCCCAGCGAGTGGATACAATTACGCTCGTATGTAAAATCTAAACTCGATTCCCCAATCTAACAAACGGAAAGGTTAAAACAAAAAAAAAATGCCCCACTATTTCAGTGACCCACACAATCACTCCCGGGCAACAGCCTGCCTCCATTCATTTCCACCTTGCTACGGTTGCTACGCTACGTGACTCTGCTTATCACATTTTGCCTACGCTCTCGCATATATATATAAAGCTGGTAAAACTTCCCGCAAATGTCGTTCGTAAAATTGGAATAAAAATCTCGCAAATGTAATTCAATGTCTCTAAAACGATTTCCCCTTGCATGCACGAGTGCATCCATCAATTTAGTATGTGCGCTGGATCAACAAGAGCAAAATGGAACGCACACGTCTTCCCGTTCATATTTTGCACCATATTTTTCCACCCACCATCCACCATTTTGCTGCTACAAAAGAACCCGGCACTTGCGGCAATCAAATTGTTGTTTCCTCATAAGAAATCCATTCTACCTGGCTCTCCAGGCAGAAAATTGAATTTTCATTTTATGCAATCAAATAAGAAAGTGAACGAAAATCGTAGCACGCGAGGTAAAAAAGAAACGAGAAGAATAAACGCTTTCATCGCACTTCGGTGTTTCATCGAATTCGGGGTGGTAACACTCGTTTCGCTCCGAAATCACCCAGAACGGAAATGAAATTAATTTCCAAGGGCTGTGAACGGAAGGAGATACTGTTTCCTTGTCCCCCCCCCCCCCTAAAAGTATAAGCAATTAAATTTGCAGGAAAAAAAATGCATGCTCTGTGAGCACTGAACTACTATGTATAGGTGTATGCCTTATTTTTGGGCAAATGTCACATCTTTTTTGTGCTCTGTGACATTTTGCACATTTGCATGCAATATGCGTGGCTGCATGCATGCATCTCATGCACCATGTGCTTTTGATGGAGAAGTGATGATTGCACGATGCGGAACGACAGGGGGAGGGGCCGTAGGGGCAGATGTGGAAAGGAGGACATTTCTAATTCTGGAGGGTTGATGAGTTTTCTTGCCCTCAGCAGACGAAGGTGGTGCTCAGTTATGAGGCGCGACAAACCAAGGTACTCTGAAGCCGCACCGCGTCAGCACACAAACTCGCACAACAGTCAAAGAAAATCAAAATTCTAAAGTTTCAAAAAAGAAAAGCAAAATTGTTTGTTGACTCTTCCTCCGTATGATTTGGAGAGATGTGTTTTCCTTTTAATTTTGCACTTCGTATTTATATTTTATTGCACATTAAGTTGGATTGCTGGCTGCTAACACGGTATAGCGATGGCAACGATGACGATGCTGATGGTGATGGTGATGGTGATGGTGATGGTGATGTTGATGGCTTTCGTTTCTATTTGTAGTTCATTTAGAGTGCGAATGAGAGCGAACGTTCTTTTGATGAATTTCTATTTGCCTCTGTGCGGTGCAAGTAAGCAACAATCAAGAAGGCAAGAAACTCTCTCAAAAGGTGCAATTAAAGTTGGCAAAGTTGAATATATACATATAAATATAGATATGTATGTATCGTAAAGGGATGGGGGATATTTGTAGACGACTTAGGGAAGTTTGCCAATGTAATGGCGGGGAATGAGAGTGCGAAGTCAATTTTGAATTTATTTTAAGAGGCCAACTGCGGAGGCATGGTCTTGCTTGTTGACATTCAAGTTGGGTCGTCACCATATTGAGATCAGGAAAATTATATTCACAAATTTTCTCATGACACTTGTCTAAACAGAGATTTTTTTTTTTTTTTGTGAATTTAAGGAGGGCGCTTGTTTTCTGTTGAATAATTTGCTTATTTTAAACTTTTCCCAAAAAATGGTCATAAGGCAACTTCTTGGAAATTTAATTCTCTACAACTTCGGTCTAAACAACTTTTTCCCTACGATTGATATTTTCCTGCGAATTTCACTGAGAGTCGGACAGTTTGCAAGAAAGTGGGGGGCATCTTCCTTCGGTCTTTTAAAGCAAAAACAATATATAATTTAAAACAGTTTCTGGGGATGAAATTTTGTCTCCAGCCTGTGAGCCTACGAGCACTGACAATCTAGTTTATATTGGTCAGCTCTCAGGTCTGTCTTGAAGTCTGGTTTATATTATATGATACAGATCTTTGAAAATGTGAAACTCTGTTCTTTTTCTTTTTTCGATGTTTGTTCTTCGAATTGGCAACACTTTTTCCAGTGACAACCAATTTGACAGCTGACAGCTGATTTGTGCTCATTTTGGTTTCCCATTTCGACATGAGTAGCGTTTTAGACCCTTCACTTGATATAACTTAAAAATGTCTTCATCGAGACAAAAAATACAGAAAAAAATAAGAGCGCGATGACTTCCTGAGAAAACAACCAGAGTTCGAAAATGTAAGGTCCTTCAAAGGCTATTTTCGAATGTTCGGCTGATTTTATTACTTTTCCAGAGACTGATATATTTATGCTGCTTTCAAGCTTAAGTTTTTGAGGTCCATCGTTTCATCTTAAAAGTTATCGCAGCACTGTCTAAGATGGAATAAAACGTACAATCCTACTCAGACAGCTTGTAGAAAGCGTCTTTCCTGGTGAGCAAGAGCTATCAGCAGACTTGCGGCCAACGAATATGAAGTCAATCTGATTTTAGGGTCATGAATTTCGAACAAATCTTTTAATTTATGAACTTCTGGGTCGTTGGTTGCGTTTTCGGTAATTCCTGAAGTGTTTGTTGAGCTGTTTAGCCCGTTTCCACAACCCACCTTAGGTGGGAAAGTTTCATGAATCCAATTTAAAAATTCGACACAAAATCAATGGTGACGCCGACAAATGTCAGCAAAAAAAAAACCTCTCATCACAGAAACAGGTTCCTTTAGGTCTGCGGCTTCATATCATGGATTAGTTGTTGATTTTTTTCACTCTCTGACTCATTTCTTAGTGAAATTCTCTCAGATTCCATTTTTCAAATCACCTTCAACGGGCTACCGTATATCGTGCGACAAACACGTTCTCCGTGACTCAACCACAGCGGCTATGTGTATACGCCTGGCCTAGAACGAATATCAACTAAAATTCCAAAGCAATTAGATCGCACAAATGGCGCAAATTGCTCAAAATGGAAAACAACAAAGCCGCTCACGAATTGATCGTTTGATCGTGTAAGTCGTGTTTTTTTTTTTTCATTTCTCGTTATGTTGCCTTTTGGCTTTGTAACATAACAAATCGGTCGCAAAGTGTAACAGAGGGAGACTGTTTTTACATTACTATGTGATGTGTGTGCCTCTCTGATTTCAATTAAATTGCCTGCGAATTTGCTTTCTATCGTCGGTCGTTATACGCACTTTTGTAACTTAACTTAGGTTCGTATGTTTTCCTTTACTCGCTGTGGCTTTTTAATTCACTTTGCGCAATGATAAAAGAAAATGTCGGTCAGTGTGTGCACAGACAAGAACGGCGCCAATTTATGGAATTCAACTTCAATTGTTAGACAGATAGCCGGCCGAGTGAAACTTTTCTCTAATAATTCCTCCATTCAGGGTATGATTAAGAATCTCATTCACACACAAAGTTCAGATTTGAAAGTGAACAAGAAGTTTAAATCGATCTTTCAACTCGAGGTACACATTCTCGTATATATCAGTCGCCAACAGGTGGTGGTGGTGGGTATTATAAGTTTCTACTCTCTTTTTGAGTGTCGGCTTCAGCTGCTGCCCACACCTGGTGAGCAAGAGCCAGAGCAGACTTTTGGCCAACAATTATAAAGTGGAAATCTGATTTTACGGTCATGAATTTCGAATAAATCTTCGAATTTATGAACTTCTTACCTCCTTCTGGGTTGTTGCTTGCGTTTTCGGTAATTTTTTCCAAATCGAATCGCTGGTGAGGTGGTACTTGCTACGAGTTTCTGCAAATCAAACAATTATGCAAGGCAGAGTGAGGGCCGGGTGGGGGGTGGCTTCAAATATCCCCAACAATCTGTTGTTCATGACAGTGAGCAGTCGGTGGAAAGGAATGTGCGGCATCTCACAGTGTTCAGTTACGCACATACACCGTTTCTGTGTAACTGATAGGTTGACATTTAAAATGCTGCCTTGCCTTCGCTACGAGTACAGGTTGTATAACAAGCGAACGACGACACCGCACCGCATCCAACGCTACCTAAGAAAAATATGAATCTGTCATGCACATGGAGAGCATGTGACAACGTTATCAAATAATAGCGCACAGCCAAAGGCGTCATAAACTTGGTGGAATATTCAAGACGAATTTTCCTTCTCCGAATTTCAGGAATTTATTATGCAAATTGCAGATGGGTCCAGCAGTTGCGGGAAGTCGGGAAATACATGGGCGGAATTGTTGGCGATAGTCGGAACGTGTAGTAGATTTAACATTAAACAAGACTGAGCATGACAGCTAACTGCCAAACGTCTTTAGTTTGTCGATCGTCTTTTGACTCGACTGCAGCTGTAGGTACGGTATGTTGTTAGGTGTGGTCCTTTTTGTCAAAGGAAAGAGTGAATAAGTCGTGTAAGGCCACAACGGGTAGAGCCAATAGACACCAAAGCTCAGGACCGAACTCTTCGATTCAATCTAGAAGAGACAACACAGTAGAGAAGGTAACCGCTTTCAAGCAAACACCGTTTTTAAATGATATCTGCATTTATGTCGCTTTGAAGTTTCCAATTCGAGGCCGGAATGAAAAACAGTCTCTTCATACGTTTCCCTGTGGATTTATGATCGAAAAGGTCTCACCAATTAGCCTAAATGTATGCAACATCGTTTCTGTAATGGCTTCTGCTTGATGACCAGTGGGGCTGCTAATATCCCTGGAAAATCTTTACGTCAGGAAGACTTTTGTACGCCCTGTTATGAGGCACTGATAGACTAGTGTCCACCCACAGAAAATATTATATATGTTTACACCCGCTGGAACATGCGCTCACACTCAGGTATAGCATTTATCTCTGCTCGGATAGCAAGGGCATATGACAGGTATTACAAAACAGGTGAAGGACGAAAACTATGAACGGCATTATAAAGCCAACCAAGGGGGTAACACCTATAGATAAAGCTGTACCCCAACACAGGTGGGTGTGTGTATCTTCCAGGCATGGGGTTTTGCATCCCTTTGAAGTAAGCCGAAATCATTCAAGCAGGAAAGGTACCGAGTGTAAACAAAAAGGACATCTGGGGATAGTAATTGGTTTCACCTCACATAGATGGCCACTCTTATCAAGTTGGCCGGCATTTGTTGCAAGGCAGGATGCACGAGCAAAAGAGTAACTGCCATGCCCAGATATGTCGTAGTTACGAAACGCCACTTCAGACCGATGTTGGCGTTTTGCCAGTCTATGCGCGACTAATATATATTTGTGGCTAAACGGAAGGAGGGCAGATAGCGATTTTCAAGTACCTGCTGTAAGTTGTGACTGTTGACTTGTGTACATCCTTTGAGAGTTCTGATGGCGGGTATTTGACGTCATCTCTATCTAAGTTGGAGTGCGAATTTAAACTTTTACCTGCGGGACTGCATTCCAGCCACTGGTTTGACTCCCTCAAGTGGTTGACTTTGTAAGCCGATTACTCTCCGCAAGAAATAAGTTCTCAGTTCAAAGAAAGCCCCGGGCTTGTTTGTAACCATTATTTCTTTAATTCCTACACAAGCAGGTACCACCAAATACATCTAATGGCATCTGCGAAGTAATGCGCAGAATTAAACTAACAGCTAATAACCACATCCTTCTGCGTTGTTTAGGGTGGCGCAAAACTATAATCCCCCTTCCCCTTGAATAGTTACGCGTTTTGTTTTATTCTGTTTACTCTTATTTTAAGATAAATATTTGCACAAGCGTTTGGTAAACAAAATTTGCAAGCGCATTAAAAGCCCGCAAACCGCACAATTAATTGTAAATTCATGAGTCATTTGCATATAATGAGTTTGAAACGTGGAAACATGCAGAAACAAGAGAATTGTTAAATGAGGTCATTTCGTGTATTGACGCGCGTCTCTACACACCAGGCACGGACACGGCCAAGTCGGTAGTTATATTCTGTGGATCTGTCGGAATGATTTTGGTGAATGCCCGTGTGTGTATATACACCTCAAACGGAATGACGGTGACGAATATAATTCAAATGAATACAATTTATTCTTTGTTGGCAATTTTCATCCATCTGAGAAATGACAAGGTAATGACTGTGGTTTGGGTTCGGTGGTGCCAAATTGTGTGAGTTTTCTTTCTCAGTGAGGAAGTGGAAAAACAAGCAAATAGAAAAGAAAGAATCTAAAACACCCACCTTCAGATTTTTTTTTTTTTTTTTAATTTAAGAAAAACTAAAATTTGTCCAAAAATATAAGACGGTTTAAATAAGTGTTGGCAACGCCGCCACACGATACTCAAACAGCAGAAAAAGCGCCGCCATTTAATCAAATTGAATGAGGCGGAACAAGTTAATAAGCACGCAATAAGCACGCACTCAAGAAAGGAGGAAACTAAAAGTACAAATATTTCATTATATTCTTTCTAAAATTATTTTGAAACTTAATAAAAAAAAAAGAAAATTAACAAATCGACATATTATGATGATAGAAGCAACAATTAGAGAAAACGTGTTATTTCCTTAAAAACCATGGAGTCAGAACCTATATCAGACTAATCCATATTTTAAGAAGGAAACATTTTTAAATACATTTATGCGATTATTTTGTTGGTCAGCATTAATAACGAATAACGAGTAAAAAATAAAATGCAACCATTTTGGTCAATTTAACAAGTGTTTTTTTAACAGAATATCTTTATTTGATTGATTTATGTTGCTTTTAGTGCTTGGTTTTGAAAGAGGCGAATTAAAGCTTTCTGAGTGGGAAATTTGTGTTCCCAAGTATGGTAACACTATTTGGGTTTTTTTTTAATTTCGTTTCTTTTGTTAATTGAATTTTTTTAGTCGAATGACAAAATTAAGTGAAGGTAGAGTTGTGTGAGCCAAATAAAGTCTTCCCAACCGTCTTAGCCCAATATGGGTCCTCAACCGGAGGAGTGAGACAAGTGAATTTGCCTTTCTGTCTATGTTTACAAAAATTGTTCCCAGCTCAGTTTGGTTGCTCAACCGGAGTGGGTTGTATAATTTTGTCAGTTATTCAGTGAATTTCTAACACAGTTCAAAATTTCTTCATTTTCTTACGAGATATAAGTACAAAAAAATCATCTCAAGTCTAAAATGGGTGCTCAACCGGAGTCGGGATGATCGTTTTCGACGAATGTAAGAATTTTTGACGCGTGAATTTGACTTTTTGCCATTCTCCCAGGAGATATTTAAAAAAATTGTTCCCAGCTCAGTTTGGGTGCTCAACCGGAGTGGGTTGTATGAATTTGTCAGTCATTCAGTGAATTTCTAATACAGTTCAAAATTTCTTCATTTTCTTACGAGATATAAGTACAAAAAAATCATCTCAAGTCTAAAATGGGTGCTCAACCGGAGTCGGGATGATCGTTTTCGACGAATGTAAGAATTTTTGACGCGTGAATTTGACTTTTTGCCATTCTCCCAGGAGATATTTAAAAAAATTGTTCCCAGCTCAGTTTGGGTGCTCAACCGGAGTGGGTTGTATGAATTTGTCAGTCATTCAATGAATTTCTAATACAGTTCAAAAATTCTTCATTTTCTTACGAGATATAAGTACAAAAAAATCATCTCAAGTCTAAAATGTGTGCTCAACCGGAGTCGGGATGATCGTTTTCGACGAATGCAAGAATTTTTGACGAGTCAATTTGGCTTTTTGCCATTCTCCCAGGAGATATTTAAAAAAATTGTTCCCAGCTCAGTTTTGGTGCTCAACCGGAGTGAGTTGTATGAATTTGTCAGTCATTCAGTGAATTTCTAATACAGTTCAAAATTTCTTCATTTTCTTACGAGATATAAGTACAAAAAAATCATCTCAAGTCTAAAATGGGTGCTCAACCGGAGTCGGGATGATCGTTTTCGACGAATGTAAGAATTTTTGACGCGTGAATTTGACTTTTTGCCATTCTCCCAGATGATATTTATGAAAATGGTTCCAAGCTCAATTTGGGTGCTCAACCGGATTAAGATTTTGTCAGTTATTCCGTGAATTCGCCATGATTTATACCATTTTCTTCAATAAGACTTCTAACAATCAGATGTTTAAGATCACAACCTTGAGAACATAACCTACAGCCGGAGGTTAATCGTCTCGCGTGAATAAGTTGAGCTAACTGAGTGAGCAAGCAGCAGAAAAACTACCGTCCCAGTTGAGAGTCATATTCACTTTTTGTCCGTTGTCGGAAGAAAAATGCCTTTATCATGTTAGAATTACTCATGATCGCGCCGATCCGCCAAAAGTTTTCATCGTCCGTTCAATTTTATCACTCGGAACAAAACAACGTCAACAAGTCGGCCATTTTAAGAAAAAAAACATATAAAAAACTATAAAATCTATCGGAGGTGTGCACTCACACCTTCCCCGGTTGGCTTTTATTGGCACACGTAATCACAATAAATTACCCAAGCGCTTTCGGTCTTCGCTCCGGCACAGATCAAGTCAGCACTAGCCCAGCGCACCATGCAACAATGACAGTCGTTGTTTGCCGGTTTACAGAGGCAGAGTAAGACCGGCGCACAAAATGACTCACCTCAACAGCGATCACCTTGTGGCTATAGGAGCACGTTGCGAAATTAAAAAAGAAAAAGGTTACCACCGGGGTAAGGGTGGACAATGTTTGTTTTGTGTTACTCCGGTTATCTTATTAATTACCTTGGAGATTACAAAACACGCTTCATGACTGCATAAATGCTCGGCCCGCCTTAAGGCCTTCCCATATTTTTTTTCCAATTTTTTTTTTCCTCTCCACTTCGTTGTTTTATGATTTCCCTACGTTTTCATGATTTTCGTTACCTTGAGTGGTTTTACAGTGAAAGAAAAGAAAAAAAAAACTCACAAGGGCGCTGTTGCATTTAACACTGGGTGCTGAGGGTTGAGCGCTCAACTTCCGGTCCCATTTTTTATGGATTTATAGATTTTCATCATTTTTTGTGTTTGCAGTGTTTTATTTCTCGCTCCTGTTCACCACTTGGTCGTCCTTTTTGCGCAGCCAAACAATAGACAAATGATTTATTACAAAATGGAGTTTTTACGAGTGCACATATGTGTATGTGCGATATGTATGCCACTTTGCAATGCTTTTCTGTGACGGCCTGGCTACTAACCCAGCACGATGGCTTTTATTTGGATACCTCCCGCCGCAGCAATGTGTTTATGTACGTGCGTGTGTGTGTGTGGTGCTCCAACGCCAACGATGATGGGGGGGTGGTATGGGGTGGTATTCACGGGTTTTCCCCGGGTTTCCTTTCATATTTTGTTGAATTTTCGTTTAATATTCGAATTTCAACCCTCTCACAATAAAAGCAGCAGGAGCAACAAAAACAACAACACCACCACTGACTAGCTTCAACTGTGGGCTAGGCCGATGCCTGCAAAACCGATTGTGCCCCATTACGCTTTTAAGCATTTGGAGCAGGCAGGGACGATGCAGAGGAACATTTGGCGCGCTCGTTTGGGCCAATGAGCAACGCACATCTGGAGAGGGGTGGAAGATTGTATACATGGAAGCATGCATGCAGACAGTTTACGTTTGCATAGAGGGAATTTTTAGTCCGTGACTGTTGTATGCTGCACCAGCGGGCTGGTGTTGCGGGGATGGTTATGAAAAAGTTTCAATGGGGTATCGATTGAGGATACTTTTTGCTGGCTGTGCTGTGTGTTGGTTTAAAAGTTTACATGCAAATACTAGGAAAGGCGGGCGGAGGACAGCTCTCTGGTGCTGACGATGGTGGATGTGCATGATGTGCATATCCCTTTATTTAGTTCAATGGTTAGTCGTTAAATTTAATAGTTTTTTTATTTTTTTTTATTTCTTACTTTGTTATGATTTTGCAAACATTTGTTGGTGCCAAGCTTGTGGATGGCTTTAATAGAAAGATCTCTACAATTGACGGCACGGCTTCGGGCTGCTTTAAAAGGCTAACAAAATGTATATGCGGGTACTTTGGCAGGATTATGGTCTTTTCGTGTGCGGAAGACTGTTGGGGAGTTTCTTTGTTGAGTGTGAATTTGTTTTGGCACACAATTCAGTCTTTGACTTTTCCGGGTTAATTTGGTTTTCAGGGCGGCATTGGGCTTATCTGTTTCAAACTTGAAAGAAACTTAAAACCTCCTGGAGCAATACGTGACCGAATTTGTTTTTGACAGAATTCACTGAGTAAGCTTGTAAAATGTTTCTGTTGCGATTTTTAATGGCAAACAAACTGCCAATAGAGACGAGATATTTTCTGACATCATTTCCAAGATTGCATCTTGCGAAGATTTTACATTTTCTTAGGTGATATTTGCGAGTACCGTCTTAGCCAAATATGGGGGCTCAACCGGAAAAGGACTTACGATTTTTTAACGGAGTTCCTCTTTTAAATTCCTTCAGCTATTCGGTGAGTTTGCCAAACTGTTATTGTTTTTGAAGATCGTTACTAAAACCGCTTCATGCTGAATATGGGGGCTCAACCGGAGAAGGGCTTAAGGTTTTTCAACGGAGTTCCTCTTTTAAATTCCTTCAGCTATTCGGTGAGTTCGCCAAACTGTCGTTTACGACAAAGAAAACATTTTCATGCCCAACATGGGTACTCAACCGGAGTAGGGTTTAAAATTTTTCGACAGCGTTCGATTTCAAATTTCATCAGCTTTTCCGCGAGTTTGCCGAACTCTTACAAAATTCTTACCAAAACCGTTTCCAGGCCAATGCAGGTCCTCAACCGTGGTAGAGGTGATAGTTTTCGACGAGTAAATGCATTTTTGAAGATACTGCCGTAATCCATAGTATTTGGTCTTTCCCTTACGAAAACCCATCTACCTAGACCTTCTCGACTACATTGCTGCGCAATCAGAGTCAACGGATACTTATTTTTAAATGAGGGATGAAAACGATTTCGACTCGAACTCTACTAGTCCGACGTCGTAAGGTGTCGACAGCCTGAATATACACATAGATCTACGAAGGCTGTGCTAATTTACAGAATTCTTGTTGAACCGCCCATTACAGAACATATTCAACTTCATCCCGGTCACAGCAAAGTCAACAAAGTACCACAACTGCTGTCTCGACTTCTCCTCATCAAACTCTTAGTTGAATGGCTTGCCACAAACAAAGTCTGTGCGAGGACGACACCAGCTACTGAAATTGTTGAAATTTTCCCCCAAAAAATATGGAACACTGTCCCAGCCGACGCAGTAGCTGTAAGTAAGCACCAGCTGCATGTGGGCAAATAACAGTCATTGTTCCAAATAACTGGAAATACAAAAATAATTACGACCTACTCCAGACGAAATTTAATTGCGGAAGGTAAAGGCGAGCGGTCTCACATACAGACAACTCGCACACAAAACCCACTTCTCCGATGCACTGAATTTAATTTTTAACACATTACAGGCTTGCAGCAAGACACGCACCCAGCAAACGTAGACCCGTGTAGAGTAAAATATTCAGATATAATATAAATCGACAGACAGAGGGAGGACAGAGTCGAAAATTCGAATTCGACTCGAGTCGACATTTAAGTCATTCACTCTGTCATTTTGCGAACACAACGGCATAGAACAGAGTCCACTATATCGGACCAGAGATACACCCTTAAGAGGGTACTCGAGTTGATGGTCTAAGTTGTGATGGGGTCGAGAGGGAGGGCAGATTAAATAATTGCACTCATGTAATATAATTGCAATAAAATAACTGGCATAACCGGGGGGAAGATTTGAGTGCAGGTTGGTAAGTAGATAAGGAACGCTGTCTCGGGGCCAGTTTAAAATATTATGCCTGACCGACCGCACAAGGTGAAGCGGTTTGTGTATCTGTATAGATCCGAACACACATTTATAGAGAAACTGGATTGCAGAGAATGTGTCTGACTTTCGCTTGAAGACGGCAACTCCAAGAAGCAAATATTTGCAATGTGTACATGGTATTGAGAGCGAAAATGGGGAGAAAATCAGAGTAGGTGAGCAAAGCGATAAGATCCAGTTTGTGAATATAAATGGAATGGTTACGAATATCAATAAGCAAAACGAATGAATTGAAAGTAAGTAGTTTGGTATGAGATTATGCAATTTAGTATTTAAATTGACACAAATCCAGTTATTTGGCCAAACAGTTATTTAGAAAAGTAATTTGATTGAAATTGCCTGTTTACGAAGGGGGCAACCGATGTCGGAACAACAATGGCCAGGAATCCTTGGCCAAGGAGCACTTGGTGTTGCAGTTGACGGCGGGTGTACTGTATCGGAACTGTTTTGATTGCAATTTTCAGATAGAAGTGATTTCACAATAAACAGATGAGGTTGGAATTTGCAAGACACGTTTTGATCCTTGAAAAATTAAACAACTGTCCAAGGTGCAAAGGTTTTACTACGTTTTGTTTGCTTGACAAATAGTCACTGTAATGAAAAGAGTCCTCCCAAAGACTGAGTGGCGCGTGACGAAAGATCTAGATTTTAGAGCTTAACAGCAGACCACTTGTGGAACAAGCGAATTTAGCAACCGTGTAGATGCAAACATTATTACAGACACTTGCAAATGTAGAACAAAGTTTACGTGTCAACAAAAAGTCCTCCCAACTTATGAACGAAACAAGATGAACAAGTCTTCGAATCACTGGAATCACATTCACAAATTGTGGGTAACTTTGTAGAAATCCTTGTTCTTTTCGGTTACTCTTGAACATTTCTTTTAAGTGGTAGCTCTTTGGACTAACTCGTAAACAGATAGCTCGCCCTGTGCGATTTAAGGTCGGTAAATATTTGTTTTTATTTTGTTTTACATTTAGGTCTCAGATTGTTGTCTTTATTGAAAGCAAAATGTCATTTGACAGGAAGCTTGGCTGGAGCAGGTACTCCGCTTAGCTACACTTAAATTACATTTTGGTAGACTTTCCGTACACCACAAGAGAAACCTTTCAAAGCAATTCCACGGAAACAGTTTATTTATTTATAAGAAGAAAACTCTTCTTTTTTGCCAGCAGGAAAGTCAAATTGACTTTCATTGTCGTCGTTGTCGTTTAAGTGATTACAATTCCTCCATTAGAAGACATTTCCAAATGTCCAAGAGTCAAATTATCTTGATGCGTTCACCATGCCAACAACACCCAGCACTTATTACGACGACCGACAACCGACGACGAGAACAACGACTCCAACTACAAGAAGTTCACAGGCAATTTAATTAATTCTCCACTACACTCGGAGCTGGCCTGTGAGAAAAGTAAAATTGCAATTTCCATGAAGTGAACGCCTTTGAAACTGATACTCAATCAAGTGGAAAAGTGTTATTAACTTTATCCGTTGTACAGTGTGGACTTCTAATGTTTGAATGGGGTGCTTCGACTGAACCTAACCTGCAAATACTTATATATACATATATATAGAGTTTATGCACAGGTTTAGACTTGGTAATAAATAAATAGTTGTTGCCATATTGCTGCCGGTTGGTTTTGACCCATTTTTCCCTGGATTTTATTTTCTTTTTGGTGTTTTTTTGATTTTTTTTTTTTTTTAATAAACTGCTCGAGTTTGCAAGGTTTTCCCCGTCAGACCCGAAGGCGAGTGTTGACCTTTTTTATTTATTGCAGGTTATTGGAAAATACGGCTTAGAATACCTACGTATATGAATAAAATAAAGGAGCCTGTAGATGGAGGTTAGGCTTGGGGTGGAATGATTTATGATTGGATAGCCCTTTGAGTGCTACTGGGTAGAGAGCTTTCTGATAGGCGACCAGCAAGAAATACTGTATTTCAGCAATTACACTTCACGAGCAATTAAGTGGGTTCACTAGTAAAAAATGGTTATTGCGGCAGCCACGCGCGCAATTGCTCATTTTTTAAAAGTTAAAGTCAATTAATAAGGGGAGTCAGATCGAGTAATCGCTCCGATTACATTTTTTTACCAACCACTTGTCATTTGCTTTCTTTCTGTCGACTCTAAAGAAGCAAAGTAACTTGGATGGAGGAACAAAAAACAAAAACCTAACGAAATATATATAGAAATTTCAATATCGTAGACAGCCCCCGAATGGCAGGTGATTTAACTTTCAAAAGCAAAATCCGGCATATCGAAATTCCAATTCGAGGAAGGAACCAACACCTGACTCGAATGGCATTCAGCGAAACTAATTAGAGACCCAGCGAGCCCATCAGTTCTCCATGCTGGACACATCAATTAATAATTGCGATGAAATGCACTCATATATCACGAATAGTTGTGGCATTTTCATTTTAAAATCTGTTTTTTAAGAGCAGAGTGGAGTTAAAATCCATCCGATTGACAGATGCTATTGGCAAATATTTATTTAAATTTTATTACCCTTTTTTGTTAAACAGCTAATACCCCATTTGACCTAAATTCGAGACCACATGCAAATAAACATCGATCTTTTCGCACTTTGGCATGCAAACATGCAGGTATGCAGAGGAAAATAAATACGATTTATGTACCTACATTTGAATGTGAATGTAACTTTACGCACAAAATTTGATTTTTGAGGTCTTGTTGCCACAAATGCAGGGAAATGGTTATTGAAAAAATAAAACAAATTCAGTCCACTTATGACGAAACTACTAAATTGTTTTTTAACACCACTTTGTTCGGACTGTACAAAAAAGGTCTGCACAATATTTGAGATCGGGTAATCAAGCGCGGCACATTTTCGCAAACTAAATTTTGACAGATGAGAAAAATAGTACCTAGGTACCTATTTGGGTTTGGTTTGCATTAAAAAAATATTCAGCTTCTCACAAATTCAGCTCGAACAAGACGTTTGACTTGATTTTTCAAACATTTAGTCCGACAGGAATTCTTTGTTCATACTTATGTGGTAGGTATTCGATTGGGCTTCTTCAGATTTGCTCTCAGATTTCAGATTTCATGTGTCTAATCCAACATTAAAATGTCACTTGCTCTTTTTGTGTTGATATTCGTGCGACTTGAATATGTGTAGTCTTCGACACTTTTCTATGCAATTTCCATTCAATGATTAAAATTTATATTAAAACATTCGTAATTTCCGTCCCGACTGATTTCTAAATATTTGTACCTACAGTAAATAATTTACAAAAATAGATTCACCCGATGCAATGCCTTTCTTTACTGTAGAAAAAAATTCACGAAAATGTAAACTCCACCAGTTGTCAAACTCAAATGTACTTGTATTGGTAAATCTGAAGCAAATCTGAGCAAATAACTAGATTCGCAAAAGTGCTCAGAAATCTGGAATAGAGTGCTTTTTTGTACCAAACGAAAATAAAAATTGCCCTGAGAGCAAAAAAAAGTGCTCTGAGAGTGCCCAATCGAATACTACATTAGATTGGATTAGTGTTCAGATTTCTGCTGTCCAATCGAACATAAAAAAGTTTCGTAGCAATTTATATGACAAAACAAAAAATGCAGTAGTTTATGGCAGCGTTTCATTGACTGCTTGTTGATTAGTTGCACCTCAAACTCAAATGAGTTTCACTTTAAAATTGACTTTCAATCAGTCACAGAATTTTTCAAAGCAATAAAGCTTTCTAAGTCTGACAGCCGGCTGACGTATTGTGCCTGAGCTTTTACTGGCGCCGATTAATCAAGTATTTCAACAGTTTGTTTTCTGTTCAGTCGTTTTCGCGATGAACAAAGACTGGGGACATTAAAAAACATTAAGTAACTTAAGTCAACTACTGGTCTGGACTGGATGTACCCTGAAAGGAGTAAATATAGATTGGGCGATAATGTCACTTTTTCTATTCCAGTACTCAGATATACGTCAATCAAAACTGACATCAAGTCAGCCAGCTGTCAGACTTACTGAACTAGATACTTGAACGTCCCCACTGTCTTCCACGTAAACCAAACAAAGCACAGCAAATGGTTGATTTGGTATCATCTGACATCTGTCAGGCACCTGAAACGACAGCGACATTATTTGTTTCACAGTTTAAGCGATTTTTCCAAAAAATATGTGTCGAGTAGAAATAACTGTAAAATAAAAATAAACGTCAAAATACGACGATCCACATTATCGGCTGATCTCCCAGCGGATATAACACTCAAGTATCAATTACAAGACAACAGCACCCATGTTCGAAAACTAGCAGACACAAAGAACAAGAAACAGAAACCATTGAAATTGATCGCGCGACAGCGTGGTAACTAGAGAACGAACGCCTACAAGATAAATCCAAACCAAAAGGTCAATGGCATCGCAATGACCAAGAAAACTACCAACAGACGACACAATAGCAACAGTAATTGGACATTTTTCAGAAAATGGCGCTCTATCCCGATAGATATTTGGCATTGGGCGAAATAAAAAACCATATGGAACAGGTAAAACGGCCAACAGCAGATTTTGGCATTGTCCCAGATGCTTCATCACACACACAGCAACAGAGTAGGTACCTACGAGAACGACGTCAGGCAAGGACAAACAAAAAACGATTACCCGAACATGAGAAGATTAATGCAGTTTGTCTGGAAAGTTTTGCATGTTGTGTATGGTAGAAGGATGTGCGCAATATTAGAATCAAAAAAATGGTATTAAGGACAGCAAAGCAGATTATCCGTGTGGTACTTACCATTTGCGATGAATAAACAAATCGTCGATGATAGAATGAGCATTAATCCACATCTTAGGGACATTATATTTTATAATCCACAAACGAGAAAATAAAAACTAACGAACTGAAAAAAAATTGTTGAGAAGGACAAACAGGTTCCTTCTCCGGCGTGTTTGTGTAGTCTTCACCGACGATAATAATCCTTTATTGCTTGATGTTGGCTGATGCTGTTGAACTTTCCTTTGTTATGAACTGAATCGAACACACGGAAAAGAGCAAGGACAGCGAGATAGTGCGTTTGTCCGGCTTCATATATTATAAACAAATTTTGTTGACGAAAAAAAAAAAAACAAAAAAAAAAAGACAAAAAGAAATTAAAGACGAAAACTAATTATTTATGGTATTAACTTTTTCTCGCACGTTTGACCATTTTCCTCTGGATTTGACTGTCGCGCGCGTCAGCATTTGTCGGGTATAATTAATCTTTTCGAATTCTCATTTTTTTTTTCGCAACCGATTGACGTGGGGGGTTTTGCAGGTTTGCTTTGTTTTCGTTTTTTTTAGAAGTGTACGGATTACTTTTCTTTTTGAAACGCAGGGGGTCAACAGGATGAGGAAAACCGAACACCGAACCGACCGAGACGAAAATCGTACCACCAATCACACTTGTGTAGGTATATCCTTTCCAATCGTCAAAAATGAGTGTGACAGTGTATATTAGGCAGAATCAGTCTTTTACACGGAGTGGTAAGTTGCCAGCACTGGAAGCGTTTTTGGAATGAAAATAATGGTTGCGGTTTGTTGTCTTTTTTCTTTTGTTTCTTCTTAGCAGATGAATCATACAAACTTTGTACGTTTGTTCAACAGGAATAAACAAGTTTTAATCGAAACTACCTTCACCCCGATTCTACCGTCACGAAATACCTACACAACAAACAAATTGAAGCTATTTCAATTTGGTCCATGGCCACTTTGGAAATTTATATTTCACCAACAAATTCACTTTGTGCAACAAAACAAAATAATTTAAATCAAAAATTAAAAGGAAACAAATGAACACGAATAAAACCGAAAAACGGTATACAAATATTTTTACTCGAACACACACTGCTACAATACGAAATTTCAGAACAAGAGAGATCTTGGAAGAGATTCCAAGTGTATGGAGAGATTAATACAGTTGCATGCGAATTATGTATGTGCACGCATTTATGGAAACACAAGAGACTTTTCCCTAAATAGACACCAACACTGACACACCACAAAGTTTAGGAATATTTTCGTATTTTTTTTTCTTCGAAAAATTTTCCGTTTGCAACTTCTTGAAGTAAACGTATTACAGTTTTGCTTTTAATGTAAGGAAACGTAACGAGTTTTGAAATTGGAGCACTTTGCATTCCCGCACCACAAAGAACAGAAAAAACTCCAAAGACGCCGATTTTTACCGTACCGACATCAACGCCGTAAGACACCACACGAATTTTCCGACAAAACTGAGTAGTGGCTTTCTGTTGAGGAAAATTCTAAGCGGACTGGAATCTGGAAATACTTATTGAATGGAACTTGGTAAACTCACCATTATAAGTGGAGAGTAGATGCGATGGAATAGCGCAAGTGGGAGAGAGATGAACGATGAGTTTAATTTCCAGGGTGTGTTCATATTGAGGAATGACAGATGTTGAGTGGTGTAGTCGTGTTAGAACTGTGCAGTTGAGTATTTTAAGTACTTTATCCAAATAATTTAAAAATAATCGTCGATCTGAATTAGTAAGTTACCGTTAACTTCATTAATTGGTCTTATCTCAAGAAGAATTTATTATTTCTTATTCGATCAGGTGACATCACATGTTTTTGCTCAAGATTAAGCAGAGTTTTTTCGTATTTAAAATTTGTGAACAGTGCGATCGTTTTATAGTGGCTCGAAGTGGTTATTCGGACGTTAGTTTTGAAAAATAGTGTTTTAAGAATTAAGAAATGAAATAGGTACTGGAGCTTGCGAGCGAAGCGAGCCACGCACTCCTACCTTACGCGATTAAACTTTGACATTCCGTTACGTGCCGTGTCCCGAACGACTTGTGAATAGCATCAACCCAAGATATTTCCCCTTGTGGCCAAAAAAAAGTAACGTGAAGTGTTGGCTGGAATACATTAAACTGAGAGAAGGCGTTTGCAGTGAAAAATAAGTTTTTTGTTCGGACTGGGCCTTGCGGAAAGTGATCTTGAGCGGTAAGTAACTATTACTTGTTAGGCTTTATTTCCTTCTGTTTTGTTCTACTACCCACTTTCAAAGAGGATCTTAACTAGAGGGTCAACTTCTGGCACCTACCCGATTTTCGCCGCAAATTTAGATCCTCTTTGTCCAATATTAAGCTCAGTGTTGTATAAGAGTCGTCATACCCTGTTTTAAATAACTGTAATTCGTTTCAAAGTATCTGATTTTCCATAAGTAGGCGGTTATCTTACTATTAGCTCAGCTCTTCCCTCATTTATTCCTTTTCCACTGCTCATACCTTAAATCTGCACTCTAAGCAACCATCCCTGAGTCACTTATTACAAACAGAGGGAACGGCCTTCCAAAAACGTAAAAGAAACACATGATTTTGTCCCGTTTTGTTATAAACAACTTTATTCATTTGCTTCCTCTGTATTGTCTTGCGAATGTAATTATAAAAATAAAGCATAGAAAATAAAATAAAGAAAAAGAGGATGGCAGAGATGACATTACGGGCGTGAGGATAACAACTTTTTTTTTATTTTTTTTCTAATTTCACTTTCAAATCGGTTCCACGATGCTGGTCAATGATTATGTATGTAGTGTAAGCAAACGATTCTAACAAAATCGAAACATTTCTCGGGGGAAACTATAAATTCAATCAAAATCCATGATATATGCGGCGGTTGGGTGGTGGATGTCGGTCCAGTGTTTACCTCTTGATGCCCCAAGCATTGTTGCTTGGCACTGGGACACGTCGTTGTCCATTCTCACGCTGCACGACATCCATGATACTTTGTGCTGGCAACCAGGACTGGAAGAAAAAAATAATATTAACAACGGTTCAGTGAGATAGCAGTAGAAATCTAGCGTTCTCGCAGCAAAGAATGATTGCAGCTCACCTTCTCCTTGTAAGCTGTTGCGACAACATTCCGATTGGGCTCGGCATCGTAGGCGACGGACTCGACGCCAAACATTTCGCACATCTCGTGAACCAGCTGACGTTTCTCGCGGTTCATTATGGGAAACGAGTGACTTCGGGACTTCTGTCTGCTCTCCTTGGCCAGTTTGACAAGGTTGGTCAGAGAGTCGTGAATGGTTTTCACCAGAGTAGGGTCCTTCTTCGCATAGCCGCGTATAAAATCGGAATATTTGGTAAGTAGCTTCTGTGGCAGATCGGGATTACGGATTTGCAGGCCAATGGCAAGTCGACGATTTCGCTCGAGCGTGCGGCATTCATCGTTGCATTCAATCCTGCGAGGGAGACATAAAATTACAAAAGTTGCACTAAATGCCGCTTGGTCGAAACTTACGCCTTATTGTTGTTAATCTTGACAGTTCCCAGGATGTCGCTCAGTTCGACAGTGTTTCCGCGTGAAACCTCTGCCATTGAGGAGGCCAACTGTGCCGTGGCAATACGACGGTATTCACGAGCGAAATCGTAGCATGCTCGTGTCTGCTTTCGGTTGCCGCACTCACAAGTCACATCCACCTAAAACGGAAAAGGTAATAATAGAATTCACGACAGTTCAGAGCCGTTCAGAGGAACTTACGATCTCCTTGCACGCAGTCTCAGGACAGTCTCCGTCATGACAAGCCGCCATGCACTTGTGTCCGCAGGCTGCTCGCACGGTGGTACAACTCTGCTTGCAGATCTCACCGGTTGCTTGGCAAGGGCCCTCGTGGCACGGCTTGATGCATTTGTGGCGCCCGCAGTTCAGCGGCTTATTGCAGGCCAGGCCACAGCTGAAACTATCCTGGCTGCATGGAATGGTTTTACGCTGCTCATGCTGTCCAAAGCACCATTTCGTGGTGAACATCATGCACGGTGGACAGTTGGTTGCCGAATGGCAATTGTGCTGAACTGGATGGTCGCACGGATGTTGGCGAGAACACGGCCGCTTGCACGGTGGTTTCTTTGTGCCACATGGTACCGGTGGGTAGATAACCTCAGCGCCACATTCGCAGTACAGCTCCTCAAAGGAGCTGCGATAGCAAGGAGGACAATTGCCCCGATGACAGGGTTGGTCGCACTTGTGCTTACCACACGAGAGAGTATAGTTGCAGGGCATCGGACAGATGTGGTCAATGTCGATGCAGCACTCTTGGCTGCACTTGTGTTTGCCGCACGAGCGTTTCTTTACGCAGCGCTTCTTGCAGCGTGCATCGTCGGCTCTAGTCGACAGTTGTCGGCATTTTATCATCTGATCCATGTGTCCGCATCTACACTTGACGGCCGTTTGCTTGTTGCACGGCGGACAGTTGTTCAAGTGGCACTTGCTTGTACAGTGATGGGGATGGGCGGCCTTGCCACATCGGAGTGTCTTGCTGCAGATGCCGTCGCAGACTGGAATCGGGTCCAGGCACGACTTTCTCTGTTCGCGTGCCACCGGCATCTTTCCACACGGGCATGAGGTAACTATCTCCGGACTGAACTTGCACGGGCGGCATTCTCCAGCGTGACAGCAGTCTTTACACTTGTGGTTTCCGCAGCTCAAGTCTTTGCCGCAAGGCTTGCCACAAGAATAGTTCTTCTTTTCGTGCGAGTCTCTTGTGCATGTAACCTGACGATCCTGTTTGCCGCAGTGGCACTTCTGATCAACCTTCTGATCACACGGCTTGCACTTGCCCTCATGACAGCTATCTTCACATGAGTGCAGCTCGCAGTTGAGAAGCTTCTGGCATTTGGCGTCACACTCGATAGACTCCTTAAGATAGCACTGCATGGTTTTGGTGGTCTTACCACAGCCGCATTCTCGTGTTACGTTAGCTTGACACGGGGGACATGGTCCCGGATGGCATAAGAGGGTGCAGGCATGGGAGCATCCCTCAATGCGACCACAAACTTCTCCGCAACTGTGTGCGATGTCGTTGCGATTCAGTTGTGGATTCTTAACAGTCCCACAGAAGCAGAAGTAGTCTCGTGGCACGTCCTTTTCGACGTTTTGACATGCGGGACAGCGCCAGCCGTCCTCAGATTTGGAGCTCGATGCCCACTTGATGATGCAGTTAAGATGGAGAATGTGGTAGCAGTTGTGACAGGACCAGACCGGGTTGTGACTCTTGATTGGCTCCACGCAGACAAGGCACTCTAAGCGACGTGCCTCGATTTCTCGGACGAGTTTTTCCCTCTGTGACAGTTTCTCGTTCTCTGGTTGTGGCTTCTTGGGCGATTTCTTTTCGGGCGAGTTAAACGGACTGTCGTTGCCATTCTCAATTGTGTATTTCTCCTCCCTGAAAGCATTCACACGATCGCGATTTCTATTCCAGTCATCCCTGCGCTTGTTGCTGCGATTGTTATCGTACCGTTGATTTCGGTGATAGTCACGGCCATTCTGTCGTCGAGAGGAATTGGCGTTCACAGCCGAACTGCCCCTTGAGCTGGAGTCACGATTCTTACCCGTGGCACCGGTATAACGTTGTGGAGGAGATTTATTGAGAGAGGATTCAAATTGATTTGAGCCTGATTTACTGCTCGATGGACCACTAACTCCGTTGCTGTTTGCATTCGCATTCTGAACGTCAGCTGCGGTTTGTATTTGAGTGGCTGCCACGTCATTTGGTTTACTCACAGCAGTCTCGTCCAGCGACAAGCTGGAGAACCTGGGAACAAACTCAGCCGCGGTGGCATGAAGTGTCGAATTGGAGTATCTATAGCTTGGCTGCGGGTTATACCTCGACGTTCCGCCAGTGCGTGAACTCCCATTGAAGTAGAATTCATCGACTGAATATTGTTGATCGTATTGTGATTCACCGTTGTAATGAAATGGATTTGTTGAGGTTGCTGGCGACGCATCAACTCCACCCGGTCCACCGCCAATGATGTTGTGCTGCATCATGAACTGGTTGAAATTTACATAATTGTTGTTGTTGTTTGCAGCACGACTGTTGCTACCACTGCCACCAGGTGCATCGTGGTACCGATAAAACGTGTCGGACATTTTTCCTCTTTCACACACAAAAATGATTTGGGATTTAAGGGAAACGAAGAATTAGCTCCTGTTATATGTTTCTCCATCCACAACGATGGAGCCACGAAACAAAAGTGAAAATGAAATGAACTACCCAGAACAGCAGCAATCCCCACTGGCTCTCTGGTTTTTACGGCCTTGTAGGCCTTACGCCCGCTTGGTTGTGCTCAGGACCAGGTATTTGATTTCTTCAAGGTCTCACTTTGATGAAATCTGTAAAAAAAAAAACCAAAGATGCACAATTTTTTTCACCAAGATATCGCAGAAAAAAAAGACGAGAAATGTCAAATTGGAAGATTTTTTGACGCGTGTATAAAGAGGTTATGAGGCCGACGATGACAATTTCACAATTTTCGCAACAAAAGTCATGAAATTTGTAAAAAAAACATTTCACAAGTACTAATTTAATAGTTGGACTTTTAAATGCAATTACCTTATGTATAAAATATTCTACTTAAAATATTAATTTCAAGGGGCGAAAAGGAAAACTAAAAAGACGAAAATACCAGGGAAAAAACAGCCACTGAGAACTGAGTCTTATAGCGGAGTGAAGTGAGTAATGGTGGTAGAATCTCAATTTATAACTGACAGTGGCTAGTAGTGACATCTGCATGCGAGAAATCAATACGTATTTGATGATGAGAAAACCGATTGGGATGGAAGTCGTTTTTTTTTTTTTTTTTCCAAATTGTTTGGCATAGCAAACATTTTACAATAAAGCTGTAGCAGAAGCAGTTTTGGAGAAGTGATGTCCTCGCTCTTGGTAAATGTACAGATTCATATGGAGAGCGTTTGTGTGTCGCATTCACCGTACCGAATATATTCCACGGAAGTACTAATAGATGTATAAGCCTGCGACCTGTCTTCTGGTTTCTGCTTAGCCGCAGAATATGCAACGTTGTATTAAATTTGAGGTTGACTCTCCATCTGTATTACTGTAGGTGTAGTGTTGTCAAAAGTAAGGCGCGTTGATTATTATCCTCCTAGAAACTTCTGCAGCGTTCAGCTACTCGTTAAATTTGTGGTTATTCAAATGTTGTGGGTGTCACTTTCACTTGAAGCATAGATCCTGGAGCATAAATGAGTAATTAGCTTTTTGTTCTGTTGCGTTAAATTTCGCCGTGATCTTTTTCCCTCCTAATACATTTGAATATGCTTTGCGTCTTCCTATACCTATTTTTATGGGTTTTTGTAGCTTCAACTTCAATTTCAACACAACAATTCACCAATATGAAATGCTTGTTACGTAGTAGGTATCGAACACAGTCACCCTTTAACGGCAGGGAAAACCCTCCCTGAAACAAAAACTGCGTCGGATTTCACAAAAGCCCTCACCACATTCAATCCGTCTACTAACCTTGTTTTCGAACAACAAAATTCCATTTATGACAAATTGCGACTCAAAACTTCAAGTCAGATTTTTTACGACTATTTCATGCCCTCGGTAACACATTTCATTAGTCAATATGATCGCCATGCGATTATTCCCTGCTAATTAATTACAAACTCTTTCCAAGCTACATTTTTTAAGCTCGCTTTCAACAAAAAAAAAAAAAACACCCCACGACGATCATGCTTCAATAATAAATTTCGTCACTATATTTTAGAAATCACTAGTCTTCGTTATGTTAGCACTTTATAGTGTGCCTCTGACGGACATCATGCCCATCACCACGCTATATAGTCAATAATTTCATTTCATCTATATTTAGACAGTCTTATGCCCAATTTTTTATTCTCAAATTAGCACCACATCTGAAGCTCTGATCACAATTCGATCACACCATTAATTAGTAAGGTGTTTACTACTTCGATTTCGTTAAAACAATGTGCGACGATAGACAGAGACTTTTGGCAGCACCTTTTCACACTCAGTTACTAAGTGCAAGTAATAAAATCTTTGGTTTTGGCTGCGACCTGCTCCCAAATGAACTAGAAATGTACAATTTCATTAGAATGACAGTGAAACCTGCTTTCAACACGTTTGCATGGGTTCGAGGTGGTTTAAGGCAGGATTACTAAAGGTTTCAATGCTTTTAATTTCGACTTCCACCACTTAAAGATGGTCGTGCTGCTGTAATTATTATCAGTGAAATGCGATTGCAACAAATGAAAGTGATTTTGATACAAAAAAAAAAAAAAATATATATTTAATAAATACACATCTTCATATTTACAATTTACACAAGTATAAAACTATTCAAAATTAGATATTAGATCACAAATGTCATCACCGGGTTCGCATCGTACACGATTCGAGACATGAAGTTGGTTGACAGTGCTAACACTGGAAGGGTATTTGTGACATTACCATTCGGGAGGTAACTGGTACCGGCATGGCTGGAGGTAGGGGTGCTGAGACGACAGGATACTGCACTGGCTTAAACTGACACTTCTTGGCATGTGTCCGCATATTGCTCGATTGTGTGAAGGCCTGATTGCAGTTCGGATGCGGGCAGACATAAGGCTTGCAGCCAGTGTGATAGTTGAGATGGGTTTTTAGATGATGCTTCTTGGTGAAGGCCTTCGGGCAGATTGGGCAGTTGAAGGGTTTTATTCCTGCAATAAGATGAATTAATAGATTTAATGACCACTTCTTGAGTTCGTGTTTGACTTACCTGAATGCAACCGATGATGGAGTGTCATATTGCTGCGATCTGCAAACGATTTTCCGCAAACTGAACATTGGTAGGGTTTTTCACCGCTATGCGTTCGCATGTGCTGTTTCAGGAGCATTTTTCGTGAGAACCGTTTACCGCACTCGGAGCACTTGTGCGGCTTAACCCCCGTGTGAATGCGGACGTGCATGTTAAAGGCAACTCTTTGGTTGAAGGACTTTGGACAGTATGGACATTCGTATTCCTTTTTGTTTCTATGGCGAAAGAATAGATTAAGAAAATAAAATTCGGCTTAATAGTATTTTGACTTCTGTCAATTTTGGTCAACATTGATTGCATGTAGTTATTTTACACATAAATTTAGTCTATAGCCTTTACGACTTTCTTAAACCAAATGACAGATTCAGTAAAAAGGTTATAGCGAGTATTTTTTCGTATTTAGTCGTTTGTTTTCATACATTTATTTTTAATGTGCAATCAAACAATTACAGAAGTGCGCAGTATTTAAGAAATATATAAACGGCCCAGCCAGTGGAGAATGCGCAAAAAAAAATTGGTAGTTTGACAGAACTTCTATTGGATTTCAAATCATTTGTGACAGCAAATAAATCACAAAAAAATTGATTAAGTGTGACATCTGGTTGATGCCAAGTTGTCTTAGCTTCTCACACTCATTTTTGTGTGAGTTTTATTTTTAATTGGCCTATACGTTTATGTCCTATCCAAACGGCTGGTTCGAAAAGCTGTGTCAGGACACTACTACTTTCAGATGTTTGTTTGTTTCAGATGAGTCGCAAACAAATAAATTTAAATTTGCTCTACTTACCGATGAATTTTCATATGGCTGCTTAGATATCCTTTATCGTTGAAAGTCTTTCCACACTCTGGACACTCGGCGGCGAATTCCTTCGTCCCTCGATGAACTGACAAGTGGTATTTATAGTTTCGCAATTGGGAAAATCCCTTACCACAGTCAAGGCATTCGTATCGTGGAGATTTGTGAGTTTTTTCATGCGACTGCAAGGAAATGGTTTTAAATTTAAAAAATAAACACTTTCACAATTGTAGATGATAAGTGATATTTAAATGAGTAGAATATATCTTGCGAGCTCCGTGTTCCCCATTTACAAAGTTATACGTCAATCAAGTGTTTATTCAACTGCTGCTATAAATAAATTCAGCTCAAGACGTTAGTAGACTAGAAGGATTCAGTTCCAGGAACTTGAAGACGGACCTTTTCGAAACAATTAAAGTTGCTAAACAAACAGTCTTTCGTTTACATGGGTACATTAGATTTAGTCAATTTTGAGCGTTGGCTGTAATGAAACCCGAGCTTGCCAGTGTTTTTTCATAAATTCTTATTTTTGTAGGTAACATATAGCAAATTAGGGAGAAGGCGGAGTAAAAAATGTTTCTTGAATTAAGAAAAAAAGAGGACAAGAACTGTATTCTTCTTTTTAAGTAGGCAAATAGGCTTAGGTGTCACTGACTTGAGGGCAAATCTGAATGGAGTCGCTTTCTCTGTTTTATGTCGACCTGTCAGATTTAAATACACGAGAAACTGCGGTCTTTCCAACACAACGTACGTGACGGCGATTCAAGAGTTAAAATCTGACAAAATGTGTTCCCACCCTTGGATTGGGATATTTTTAATTTTGACACGCTACACATTGCGATGGACTCCAATTGGGGACATCATTTGGTTCCGGAGTAACAATTATTTTATAGATGTTTCGAAATATTTATAAAAAGAAGTCTTGAATTTGAAGTAAAAGTACAAGGGTCCCTTACAGACCTTACATGTTCCATAGCGACCCAAAGGTACGAGGTTAAATCAAGTAAAACCACAAAAAAAAAGAGTAGTCATTAAAAAATCTCTCCAATTCTAAAGCCCCGGTCGTAAAACAACGCCCCAGCTCTTACCGACGGCAATTCGTACAGTAAATAGTAAAATCTCACACCCACCTGTAACGTGTCGGCACAACCAAAGACTTTCTCACAAATCGTGCACTTAAAACTCGTCTCATCCTCGGTATCCTTGTTGGCTGCACTTTGTCCTTTAATCGACAATTTTCCAGCCGTCGTCATCATCCCCGCCTCACCATGTACGTTCACCGTCACCGAATTCACCAGTAAATTCTCCACAAACTCCGACGAATTTACAAACTGCGCCGCCGCAGCCGCTCCAAACCAAACATTAGCAGCCGCCGCTGAATCCTTGTACAAAGGATATTTGGGAAAGTTCAAATTCTTATAAAACATCTCACAATCATTGCAATTTTGCACACTTGTCGCATTTAGAAATTTACAAACACGCGGACGAATCACTTCACCATTGCTGCCAGGACGAGATGTCGAAAAATTCAGCGCATGATTCACAAAAGGATTCATCATGTTCGGGAAATACGAGAACTTCCCATAATCGTTGTGAGGGAAATTCGAAAACCCCCGAACACTTCCGGTCTTAGACAAGTCCAAAATGTCAGCCGACGACGCGTTATCCTTTCGTTCAGCTCGATCTTCGTCACCCAAAATCCGATTTATGCTAAAGTCGGTTATCCTTTTGTATTCCGTGGCCGTATCCAAGCCTTGCACCCGTTGCAAAATGACATGTTTCAGACCCATCCTCACGTCGGTCATTCTCCACGAATTCTAAATTTGCAAGCCGATTTTCAGTCGAGTTCCGTTTATCAGCAAAAGCGGCTTCCTCGCACCACACCTGTCTCGATCGAAGTCAAAATCTTAAATGATTGTTGTTGACACGGACACCAGAGTGATGTCGGTGGTTGGTCGCCCCAAACTCGCACATCACAGTGACACTCAACAGATCATTCTCACCGTTCGGACTGTCATAAAAAAAAACCGAGTAAAACAACGCCCCGCATCGCCCGCAGGGTACCCGCTTCCCGCACTCATATCCACACTCCATTACTACCGTATTATGTGGAAGCTGTGTGCTCGGTGTGATTCGATCTTGTCAACAGGGCAGCTATACACAGCAGCTATACACTGATTCGGATGCTGGCAGTGGTGGTTGATGGCTGATGGGTATACGCAGGGTTTTATTGCTCTGTTATCACGAAGATACCACACACAGGTGCGGTGAATGGACAATGGTCAGTGTTCGGTGTTCGGTGTTCGGTGAGTGTGTTGCTCGGTGTGTCGCTGGACGGCGATGCGTATAGCTACGAATGTGAGGAGTTTTCCTACCGCAACCCATACAGATGGAGATGCTGCGCCGAGGTATGGGATGCACTATAATCTTTTTCGTGGATTAACGAACGTACAAACTGAGATTGAAACTATGGCCGAGGGGGGGGGGGCTGTGGTAATTAATGAGGGCAATAAAAATCTCCTCGTTTAAAATAAACAAATCATTTGTACTTGGGAGTTTTGCTTTGATGAGCGAGTGTGGTGGGCAGTTCCAGTTGGTGGGAATTTTGAAGGGTCTTTAAGGGATGTAAGATGTAAGATTGTTATCCTTGTTTTTATGAGCAAATGGCTGATGGGAGTGGGTATAGATTTGTGGGAAATATTACTCGTCTATTATGGAGGAATATTTTCACGGACTATGTGTTAAAAAAATAATAAATGAAAGAAAAATAATTGGAGATTCACAGCAATCTTCAAGGCAAATGAAATATCAACTGCATCTTTAGCTTTAGAATGTGGAACTAAAGAGTTGTGCAGCTCGAATAGAATTTTAAGTTGGCGGCCTTAGGTAGGACATATTTGGCGGTTGTTGGAATTGAGGAATGGAAATTTGTATTTAGACTCAAGCTAACAAAAGGTCCAACTTGATTAGTGGTAAATAGTTTCCTCAGTCATAGAGTCCTTCGCTCGCCGGAGCTTTAGAGGAGTGTCCCGCAGCAACAAGTTGGACCTCCTTAACTGGAACACACCGTATATGTATATCAAAAGTGCCTTTCTTCAACATAACTCTGCCTCAAATCGGATAAACTTCAGTTCTAGCCTACAATCATTCCCAGCCGCGATTCAGAATCAACTCACAATCGCATAGCATCAGTAGCAGTCTCAAATAACGAGTCGAATAAATAATCCATAACCGCGCACCGGTGCGGTTGGCAGCGCGCAGATTTGTCCACACAACCTTTTCTCATACAAGAGATCCATCTGAGTTGAAAATTTATAACCAAAATACTCGCTGGCGGCATATGGTGCGCATGTGCAGGGGACCGCCCGCCCCGGCCGCAATACGAACTATGTGCTGATGTGAAACATGCCTCGCCGCGTATACCTCAAAAGCCCCATCCCATGGTGCGTCGCGAAAAGCTTCTTAAGGCACAAGATTTACCTTTTATTTAGATTTTAATTGCTTTATAAACTGCCAGCAATTAATATTCCCCTCGGCGTTATCTGAAAAATTTAATCATTTCCCCGGCAAGAGAGAGATACTGAATTGATACCGGTGGTTGGTCACATTAATATTGGCTTCTTCAGTTCTCGAACGCGCCATGTTGTTGGCTTAATGTTGAGGTCTTTTCGCAGAACACTCTTTCACCAGAAATCCACGTTTAATCATGTGAATAATGATTATTGGTGCGTTAATGGTTTGTTTTACATATTCCTTTGTGTGTGCGCCAGTATGCTTTACGAGATGCCGCAAAAGCTTCCCGATATGCGCGGTAGACGCCCAGACCGAACAAAAGCGAACTCTCTTGATGCTTTCGAAAATCAATTCCATTCTGAAGAGTTGGCTGTTGCTACCAAAACCCAGGAGATTCTAATCCGGCCGCTCGGATTTTATTTCACACTCTTAATTGCATGGCCAGGGTGGCCGAAATCAATCATTTCGGGATGCGGCCGCGGTGAAAGGGGGAGGGGCGGCGACCACCGATCGTGTGGTCAGTTCAGTATGGCGCCTTATCGTTCAATCGCAAAAGTTTAATTGCATATTTATTTATTTATTTCTTCCCTGTTGTTTCTCTTGTTTCGGTAAGAAGAACAAGGCAAAAAGTGGAGAATAACTATTAAAGTGAGCACAAAATTAAAAGTTTCCTATATTCGGGTGGAAATGTTTAAAAGTGTGTTTGGTGTATGTTTCGTGAGATTTTTATGCAAATTTGTATGATTTGTTGGGGGTCTATGTTTTTTTTTTCCTGTTAAAATTCAACTTCTTTGAGATGGTGCGACGTGGAGCTGTGTAGAGTTGATTGGGCTGTGTTGAGAAATGTCAAATGGATGACTGTGATGGGTTTAATGGGTTTTGGGTTTGCATTTTATTGGATTATTACTAATCGTTTAGTAAAATTAAAATAGTAAACCGAACGATTTAAGTTAAGATCTAGGTAAATGAAAGATTTAATTTGAACACTCGCTGTGTACATCCAATTGATGGGGTGTGAGAACTGCAAAAGCTTGAAAATTGCCCTAAACTCTCATTGACGAGTATACGTCTATCTTGAACGACATTTTATGTATTTTTAACAACACATTTTCAGTTGTAATACGTTTCTTCTATATTCGAACATATTTTCCATCATTCTTGCAATTGTTTCCGAAAGGGAGCACGGTTTTTCAACTCCATTTAATCAAATGTACGGGAAAGGCAAAGAAAAGTTTTTTACGTCATTTTGTTCTGCTTCATTTAAGCTATGAACAAACTTTCTGTTCCGTCCAGAAGCTGGGATACAAAAAGTCTAAAAAACAAATGTTATTCGATCAAGCGATCGTGCTGTCAGTTTAGCGCTTTCGGGGTTTTAGCGCGCATTCAAAAATTCTAGATCCTTGCTAGTTGAATCCTGTCAAATTTCCTAATGTAATAAACACTTTATAGCTTATCAGAATATGTGAGAATTTTAGTAGGTACTGGTTCTAAATTTACCTCTTAGTTTTCTATGAATTTATTTTTAATTCAATTTTAGCTTTTTGTTTAATTTTTGATCTCCCTGTGGTTGAAACGACTTGGCAGCACTGCAAGCGATTGACAGTGAACGCACCTCAAAATCACATACACACCAACACTGTGTGTCGTTCATTCTGTGGGGGGAACGAGGAATAATATATGCAATTTGCAATATTGATCAGCAGTGGTTTGTGACCAGAAACACCATCCTGTTTAGGAAAGGAAATCCCACTGAAAAAAACCTACTTTACTTTGCTTTGCTGAGATCGAACCACAAAAAAGCAGGCCTATTGTATTAGAAGACTATACCTATACTCCGTGTTGGAGAAACACGTGTCCCTGCTTGGCCACACGATTCTGAACTCTATCCCCTCTATAAGACATGATTCTCGACATTCCGTGTACCATCCTTTCGACCCATTTCATAAGCCCACCTAAACAGCACGCGATCAATCATCATTGGCGCCCCCATACACTCAAGCTCATCGGTTTGATTCAACAAATACCTTCACCCATCCCAGCAGTGCTAGGTAACAAAAATAATGTCCTCACACACTCATTTGGCATTTTGATTAAAATAATTACACGACATCCTTCGATCCAATTAACCAAACTAATGGATCATCAACCACGCCAATGATAATAATAATTATCATTATTACCGCTGAACAAATACCAAACCGATCCTCCTTCCAACAATAACAAACACATCCTTCATGCTGTGAAAGATCCCCGCGCACAGTCTGCGCTGACGTGACCATAAATATCCCCAATTAACCACCGAACAGTTACAAATCGCCACTAATTGACAGAGGAAGGCCGCGCCAACGACAAAACGACTACCACGAGTCCACGATCGCTGTGAAGAGCAGAGAGTCGCGCCGCTCACGTATACAATAAACATTGCGCCTCGCACGTGACCACATCCGAGCCACAACCCACAACCCTCCAGTTCCAGTGCGAGAGAGCTTCCTCTAAAACAAGTTCCTTTTCATTTTGCCAACAAACGACAATATAGCACTTAATACCATCGAACTTGACGCAAGCCTGCCTTGTACGTACATGCTACCGATCGAAGCTAATTGCTTACATCCCACGGGAAGAGGAAGCAATCAGGCAATTCCTTGGCTTGCTTCTTCTTTTGATTCGATTTTACTTACACCATCAATGAGGGTATAAGACACTCCGTGACTTGCTCGTTGGAATGTAACGATTGCCTTTAAATAGGTCGATCAATGCACAGTATAATCGTATATAAACGTAGTTGTGTCGTAATCGCAGACGCCTTGATGCGGAGATGGTATGCGAATGCGCGTATTACTTTTTTGTACAATGTTGTGATCAAAATTATGAAATTAGCACCTGTTGAGTGGCACTTATAGTTTTTTTTTTCTGTTTTTGTTACTTTCGTTACGGAATTTTGACAGATAACAATGGATTTAGAGAATTCCATATACCTCGTTTTTGAGCGTTTATAACTTTGCTAACAAATGAAAGATGCTACAAGGTATTTCATCATCAGGTAAAGGGTTTTTTTTATTCTCCAATTTTACTATTTGTAAATGGATATTGTGATTGTGAACCTCTGTTCAAGAAGGTACACTGCAGGTTATGTTGAAGAGAACCTTCAGCACTCGGTGTTTGTTGTCAGAAATTATTGAAACGTCAAAGATGTGCCGCTGTCTTGTTGTTATGATTGTGTCAAAACAAAAAAAAAAAACAGTCGTAAATGACGTATGGTCGATTGGGGGTTCAATCAATTATTTACGAAAGTCAAAGTAAAGCGTTAAATAAGCACTGGGGTTTGAGAACACGCCTGGTTTGACTTGGTCATAAAATGTGTGGGGAAATTTGGATAGTACTTGTTGGCACACTGAGTGAAACGTTCATTATTTGAAAGCGGAGTAGACGAGAGTCTTTTGAGCACTATTTTTGAAGAATTTTTTTTTATTAGTATACCATTCGCATGTTATTTGAATTTTCAGAAAATGTGTAGTAACAAATTTTGAGGTTAGAAGTGAGATCGATTTTTTGTCGTAAAAAAATATCGTCGTCTATTCTGCTGTCGAAAGGTAGCCACTTTGGGCAAACTATCTATCTTATTTATGTCTTCTTGTTATTTGCGAAAAGGTTTTCCAATGTGCGGATGACTGTGAATCCTCAGTCAATCGGACAGATCTAGCTCCAGATCTAGTAGTGAACGTCCCTGAACCGAAAATAGCTCATCGGGGTCTACAAATCCGCCATAAATAAGTAATTCACATTCTTTAACTCAGAACATAATATCTGCACAACGAATGAATCTATTACATAATATTTTCTAAGCTATGCAGCTCTTCAAGGTCGATCTGTCAGTTAAAACGCAATTATTCCAGTCCAACTATGTACCAGGGACAAATTAATTCTTTTATGTGTTTGATTGATACCGACCGAATGGATGTTTTATTCAAATGCATAGACTTTCTCGCAGATACCCGAAATAGTTCTTTCAAGGACATCCGCAATGAATCCATATGTCTCCGAGAGTAGCGGGTGACAACACATACGCGTTTTGTTTAACAGAGCAAATCTCCAGTATCAAATTGCATAATGTTCCATCATTTGCATAAGCATCCAGTTTGTTTAGGTATAATTATATTGCAACTGGATGATTCTATCGTGCAGAATTCTATTGATTCGGCTACGGGCAATAAAAAGGCGACGTTTAAGGAAAGACTGCAGCTCTGTTCAGAATTGCTCTCGCAATGCCCTATATTCCTTGACGTTTGGAGTGAGATTGTTTTGATTTTAAGACATGGTTGTTCGGTGGTGTGTATTTCCCATCTGTCTTGGGAATTTTCTTTGGACGCAACACCGACTAAACGGTCCTGTTTTTAATGGAAGTTGGAGGGTGACGTGTTTGTGAAGAGGTTGGAAACTCCGATGCAACTGTTGTCTTCACATATACGGACATAAGAAAGTATATTTGCGGAAATCGTCTGATTAGTAACCAAACCAAAGAAAAGTCTTACATTTTTCGATCGCATTTCCTTCTAAGAGTCGAAAGGTTACCTTCCACGTCAATACACCCTACATGCATCAGCAAGGCAGACAAACAAGGTATGCAAGTCCAAATCCACCACTGTCAAGGTCAAAATAATCTAACTGATTGATTAGGCTGCGCCACCCCACATCTAGAGTAGCTGGCAGAAACACAAAGTCAACAAAGTCAACACCAGAAGCTTAAAACTGAATTTTACGACTCTATCCCCAAATGGATTGTGATTTCCGGTTTTGCATAGCACCGATCACTGAATCAAATACCTTTCGTACGTTCAGCTTCCATGTTCCATTATCATCCGTGTTCATCCGCACCGTGCTTCTCTTAATTCAGTAGCAATGTTCGACTTAAAAGGACTCATTAATCTCAGAGTTAGCCCCCCGATAATATCTGCTACAGCATTCCTCTTACTGGTTGTGACCTAAAACTTTGACATTTCGCAAAACTCCCCACGGAGTATTGGTGTGGCGCAAAAGACTTCCCAAAAGCACCATTAAAATGATTAATTTGAGGGCAGGTCCTTGATATGCGTGACATGCAACAGGTAACCCATCCTGGCAGACTCGCAACTATAATCCTTTTAATTGCCCCATAAGTGGACCTTAGAAGTTTGAATTTTGACAAACTCGAGCTGCGACAATCACCTGTTTCGGTGTCGCTATACCTATACCTACTGTTGTTGTGGTGCTTTTGGCGAACGACGACGACGAGGACGACGACTACGACGACTGCACAACGCAGGTGAATAAACATTTTAAATGACTTTTTAACGCGCGATGTGTTTTGTGAAGTTTTCACCTTTCGAACTACTACAGCAAATCTGCGAGAGCAGTAGCAGCATCATCATCATCATCATCGTACTTCCGAGCTGTGTGTGTGGATGGATATGGGTGTGCGACTTTGGGGTGTAATTTATGGCTAACAACGTTTCGACCTCAAATAACGCCCAAAAAGTGCTGTTTTCCAGTACACGTCTCACTGTGACTGCGATGTGAATGTGTTTTTCGTTCTGCGAATTTTTCTTTTTGGCCGAACCATAAATATATTTTTGTTGCGCTCAAGTTGTAGGTAATTTATTTTGTTGGTGTAAATTAAATTTCTGAGATTAATCTGTACTCTAATGGCTGTTCAGCTTGCACAGTTGTAATGGCTGACATCCGTTATAATGGGATTTTGTGCTGGTTATCTTGGTTGTTACTTGTCGCGACAGATGAAGAAATTTTACATATCGTTTTGGCTAATTAAAACAAAAAAAAAAGAGCCTTAATGGCTGCCGGGCACCCTAGGGCAGCAAACATTTTGGACAATGGACTACTTTTTGTCGAGAGGTTTTTTATTTATTTCAGGAATTTGAAATTTAGCTGCCGGCTCGGCACTGTTTCATAAAATCTGGCAACGAATTTGCAGTCATTAAAATAAAGGGTTTCCCAATAAGAGGTGTTATTTTGGTATTCAAAGAAAAATGACATTTTTTGAGATAAATGATCGGATGTTTATTTCATAATTAAGAGGAAGGTATGCCGTTAATAATGAAAAACAACATCAGCCAAATGGCCACCACGAGCACGCATGCAGAACCATATCCTTTTCTTGAAATTTTCCATAACCAAATCGCAAAGTAGCTGCCCTATGTCCTCGATAGCCTCACGAATTTTTTCTTTGAGGTCTTGAATCGACGCTGGGCTGTTGGCGTAGACCTTATCTTTCACGTGGCCCCAAAGGAAGAAGTCGCAAGGTGTTAAATCACAAGATCTCGGTGGCCAGTTGTGATCACCTCTTCGAGAGATAACACGGTCCGGAAACTTTTCCCGTAAAAGATCAATGCTTTCGTTGCTTGTGTGGCACGTAGCGCCGTCTTGTTGAAAGTAAACGTTGTCCAGATCAATACCATCTAACTCCGACCATAAAATACGGTGTAATGACGTTTGTGGAATGCCCAATTCCAAAGAACGACGAGAATGGACAAACCTGGGTTTTCTTCAACACTTTGGGCTGCAGCAGCAATATTCTCAGTTGTTCTTGAACGACGTGCACGGGTTTTATTCTTCACATCACTAACTTGACCCAACAGCTCGAATTTTTCCACCAATTTCTGTATTGCTGTCCGACCAGGTGCTTCACGACGTCAAAGAATAAAACCTTCAAAAGTGACAGCTACCGAAATAGCGGGGGGCATTCACAAGAACACCTCTTATTGGAAAACCCTATGAGTTCCTTTGCTTTTGTAGAAGGGCATTTGACAGTTCCTTGTCTGTCAGCTATTAATACAAACAATTTTTTGAGTAAAAAGTAGTAGATTCTGAGTGGAGATGTTATATTTTTCTCTTTCGATGTCGTGGGATTTCTTAAAATTAGATCGAACAGAAGAATAGAATTGACTTTATTTATAAATATAAGGCCTGGTTCAAAACCAACGGTCAGAATTAAATCGAACATACCTATAGACAAGTGACACAATTTTCAGTAAAATACAATTACAAAGTATCATACTCAGTTTGTCATTGTCAAATCTTTATAAACTTGTCCACTTTGGTCACTTTGACAGCCTACTGACCTGATGTATCAGTTTTGATTGATAAAATGAACAGTTTTTGTCTGTTGACTTCGGGGAAGTCGACCAATACAGTCAAGATTTTCGTGACCCAGTACTAAGTTGACATTTCGTATATGTGGCTGATATAGAAAAAGTGACGTTACCAACGAATCTAGTCCGGCCCATTATAGTCGACTTTTAAAGTGTGGCCCAGCCCATTTTCATTATCATTTTGTATCTGTCAGATTTTGATAAACTTGTCAACATATTGGGGACGTTCAAGTATCTAGTTTAGTAAGTCTGACAGCTGTCTGTATCTCGGTTATTATTGGCCGAAATCGGTCAGCTGTTTCAGTTGACGTCTATGGAGGGGTAGCCGACGAATCTAGTCAAGAAATTAAATTCGTGACTGAGAACTAAGTTTACAGTTCGCATATGTGGCTGACGTAGAAAAAGTGACGTTCCCGACCAATCTAGTTTTTGCGTTAAGGTTACATCTTATCCAGACCAATCTAGTCGACTTAAGATAGCTGGGTTCTTGAATGTGCCCGTTCACAATAATGATGTGTCATTTTGACAACTGTCAGAGCTATTTCGACAGTTGAGAGCTACTAGTAAGACCTGCGTGCAACTGTGTTTGATTTAAAAATAAGTGAGGGTATTCAGGTTACTTTTACAAAATAAAATGGATTGAGTGACATAAAGTGTCAATGAAATACATATCTATGAAATAAATTCTAAAACAAGTTAAAGGCCCGAACGCATTCTACAAGCACTTTCGATTTGTCGCCCAATTTGTCACTTTACTGTCAACAGCTCGACGTATTTTCAAATGGTAAGTTTTCAGTGCCTCAATAAAAAAATGGCCACGCAAAATGCTTGTCAGTTCTTGGAATATTCTTAGTAATTCTTTGGAATGACATTTATTTTTAGAAATTAACGATTGCTATTAGTTTTTCGACAACTTATACATTATGAATTGTCACCTGTTGCTCTTGTCGATTTTTATGAAATGGCGATTGGGTTTATTTTTCATCCTGTACGTAAAATGTTTGACGTCTTATTTTGCTCTAGTAGGTTCTTAAACAAAGATGAAGACCTCGATTTAAGGCTAAGCAATATTTCAAAAATGTACTGGTGCTGTTTCTATTTTTATTTTTTTTCTAAGTATCCGCATTCCTCATTCGATTTTCTTGATCGTCTACGACTTCCCTCAATGAAGAGCACTCCCCTAAATGATCTGAAATAATTTAACAAATTCAAATGTCAGGGTCTTAGACTCTGACTTAACACTGTGACCCCCAGTCTGTATGAAATATCTGTATAAACGTACCTACATGCGAAAAGAAAGCCTGACTTTAATATCATTAAAACGGTTATTTCAAGCTTCAGTTAGAATTTCTCAAGCTTCACATTAGCCCAAATTCACCTGCTGCAAGCACTCTTGTACATATACTCACCCGAAATCTGAAACCGCTTGTCATGTACACTCGAACACTCATAGCCAGGTGCTTAGAGTGGGTCATAGGTCCCCTAAACGAGAGAAAACACAAATCCGTGTATCTTTTCTAATACAACTGCTAATTAGCATACGTGAGATGAGTTTGGATCTACACGCACACACGAGATGAATTGTCTTCACCTGCTCCTATCAGAAAGATGCACACTGCGCAATGAGATACATTTTTTGTCCAGAAACACACAAAAAAGTGTTTTATGGCCCGGTACTTACTCAAACATTAAAACCAAATGAAATATACGCATACGCTTCTTTTTAATTAATTTTTTATTTCTTCGTGTTTCCTTTTGGCCCCAGACCCAGTGCCAGACACACATTTGCCATCCAGCAGTGTTGCTGACAAGCGAAGAACGAACGTAAAGGCGCTGCGCCCGACTGCGAATGTGTTAATTCGCTGTGCGATTGCGCAGACGGATAACAAACCGACACTCTCGCAGTGTGTGATTGGCCAAGTTGGTAAACAAAAAATGCACACACTGCGCCGTACAAATTTGTATAACTCCTCCCAATTAGGGGGTCCATTACCATTTGGCCTGGGAGGGTGAGCTCTCCGCATCGAAGCGGTAAGGTGAAACGATACCAATCGCTAGAGCTGATCTCTAGGAATTTCATTTCCTAGAAGTAAACGTTAAAACCTAGACTGGGTGTTTTAAATTTGTTAACGTTAATGGTACGTTCGGTGGAATTAATTTGAATTGCACGGCTCCGAAAACTAAGCTTAAATTTGGAAATAAAACGTGGTTTTCGTGCGCCATGGAGGTTTGCGTTGCATATGGACCACCGTCAGAGGTTGGTGCGCGAACAGGTCGAATGACAGGTGTTAGTTAATGCCGGCTGTATAATATACACAGAAGCTTATGGATACTCACAAATGGCCGGATAAAACAGACGAAAACTGTAAAACCCGATACTTGTTGTAGATTTACGTTTCGGAGAATGAAACGAACGTACTCGTACCTATGCATACTTTCGTATTAATCGTTTTTATTGGGGTTAACTAACTAATGAAATGGGTTTCTGTAGTTTTAGTTTTTTACGTTAATTTTAGATAGCCGTGCGTATACTTAGGAGCTGGCGTCATTTTGAACTATTCGGAAATCAAGGTAATTAGAGTGGCTATTACTGATTTTGTTTTTTAATTGAAAACTAAAGATAGCAGCGGTGATAAGCGCTTGAGTGAAGGTCGTGTTTGGAAGTTTTTATGGTGAAATGTAGGAAGTAGTGGGTAAGGTTTTTGGAATCAGTCTCGTTTTAGATAAGTGCCAACGGTAGAGGGTGTGGTTTCTCTACTTCTCGAGCCAGCTATTAGTATAGTGTGGTCTTATGGTGAGTAGCTGCAGGTTTTAAGATGCAACTATTTAAAGTGACTAAACCGAGGACAGGATTCTACGAGGTGGCGCAGAAGTTGTCAGCCGATGTTCTTTGGCTGTCAGTTTTTTTTTTATTGAATGAAAGCTTTGGTTCTGCTTTTAGATTATGTTTATTTGATGTCTTTATTTTGTTCCCATTGAGTCGGGAAATTGCTATCGGCTAGTAACCGCCGCCAGAATTGATGATCAATCGGGCTCGATTTATGGCATTACTCTGGCCAAAACTTCCGGCTGTAGGTCCTCGATTTTTTGGCGGATATTCTCTTTGAAGGCTTCAGGAGTCTAAGCCTGTTGTACTATCTCTTTGAAGGTGAACGTCTTCAAGTCTTTCACCAGAATTCTCTGTATAAAGACCGCCGATTGATGCCCAATCGCGTGGGATGTCGTCTTGTCGATAATCCGTGGCGACATCTTCAGCCACAGGTCTCAGCAGAGACCGGCCAAACCCGGAAGCATCTCGTGTCGCCCTACATACTTGCTCAGTTGGTGTCGGACGGGTGGAAATCTGTTCCGAAATTCACCACCGACGAATTATACCGCAAAAAAATTTAAACATTTATTCCTATAGTTCTTTAAGTGATGACTTTTACGCCATCCTCTACTAAAGTGTTTTTTTTTTTTTTTAAAGGCAGATACGGCCTTATATCCGAAAGGACTACTTATCCGCCTGTTCGTAGCCGTATTCGGAAGAAATAACATACCGTTGGTATGCCTACAAAACTCTTAAAGTGCAACAGAAGATGTCGGTAGACAGGCTTAAAACAAAAGAGTTGAGTAGCGAACTGGAGTAGAGAATGATTCTTACGGTCCGTGGAATTGTGTCTAAAGTGAAATTTATCAGGGATAAAAGCAAAATAGCTGAATCCGAACTACAGAAGGTCCAAGGGAGTCTTGTGGCCGTTTTAGTGATCAAAATAAGGAAAACAGTAAAATCTAAACGACCTCGACTTTGTTGACAAATAATGAATCTAAGTGAAGTACAAACCAGGTACAAGGTATCCCACTTAATCTTCTCTCTATTCTTGCGAAAGTTAAATTTTCCACAGCCACCCTTATTTCTTTTAAGTTCACAATGCAACTAAACACTCTCCCCAGAGATGATACCGACAGAGCTACTGAAACAAAAACCCATTTCTGGCAACTCATGCCTTCATCTGTTACAATCCAATCGTTTGCACTCACTTGAACATGCCGTTTAACGTTTAATTGTAAAACTACATAAAGAAAAAGGCGAACCAATTGTCAACAGCTTCCACGAAGCAACTACAGCGATCATATATTAATTACAATAATACCCTCGCACATGTCCGCACTAATGTGTCCACCACATAATTGTGGCCATAATTACCTCAGCGGTGCGGCGCGGTGCATTTTTTTTTAAATCTCATTCCTATGGGTCCACCGCACAGCCTCGTATCGCTTTCCTATGAAATCCGTTTCGCTGTTTGGATTATTATTTCATATTCCGCTCAAGACAATGTTGTCGTTCTCCCTCATAAGTCATTGGATATTTAATTATCACCACATTACGAGCTACGAGGACTAATAGCCATAGAGGGGAACGTTTCTTTGCTTTGATCGCGCCCTTCTCTACTGTATACTTGCCTAGGAATTCCACAGAAGAAGAAAAGAATTTGAGAAAACACGCATCTAATCACCTACAGAGATCTGAAAGATCTCCACCTTTTCGTTTGGTCGTGTAAGTGCCTCTATTAGGCCGCTTTAAGATGTCTAGTTAGAGCTGAATGACAGTAAAACGTCCTTTTAGTTTGATTGACATAAAAATGCGAGAAGTTTACCTTAAGACAATTATAACAATTTTAAAATGTCTCATTATGAAAAAAGGAGGTTTTTTTTTTCTCTTCTTTTCCATTTAACTCATTGTTGGAGCTGGAGAATAATTGGTTTCTTTCTACACCGTCCAACTGGAAAGAGACAGCCGCTAAGGCAGTTAATGCAATGTGGTAGCGCGTATAAATGTGCTGCACCAATGGCTCTGTGATGTGACATGTGAGGTGCGATCTTTGGGCCTTTCTGGTTGTGGCACTAGCAAGAAGTTATACCAATGCAAGTTGGTTTTTTGGATTCGTTCACTTAGACAATATCTAAATTAGTAGGTGGGTTTTTACTACTTAAAATTATTTTATATTTTCACCTTAAATTGCACGGCAGAGTGGTTTGGAACGGTAACACTGACACATTGAGTTCGCAAAATTTAAGGAGGGTACTAAAAATCAATTTCCATTTCAATTTATTAACATCTTCAGTTTTGAGTTGTACAATTTTAGATATGTACCGCGCATTTCCAAAGCAATCTTTGAGTATAATAAACCAAACGTCGTTTACCATCTCCACCAATAGCTGATAAAATTTCATATGGAAAAGATCAAAGTACGCAACACTTAAGGTGGACAGTGGGACATTGAATACATTCAGAGAGCAGAAAGCTAACACAATTCTATTGCTATTTTCAGCAACACCATTTAATCAATACTTGTCTTTTCTCAGTGATTTTTTGCACATTTGTCTGATTTTCCTTTGCTAGGAGACGAACCGCAAACCTGCTCGTCAATAGATAAGTTTCAAATCGTACATTACAGAGAAAATCTCCCCACACTCTTGCAAATATAATTTCGTAAAAAATCCACCAACCGTCAAAGGTTTAAAATGACATCCATCAGAAAGTAAGATCTTCTCACACGCCATTATTAAACAACCCCTTGTAACACACACAGCCAGCTAGGAGGTCAAAAATGTAATTTATTTTGAAGACTCCTAAGTGCTTTGTCCGTCAGGCGACAACAACTGTCAATTACCTCAATAATGGGGCTGTTGCACTTGCGAACAAACTGCAAATGCCACACATGCATTCCGGGCGATTGTAGAAATTTACATGAATCACAACATTGCGATTAAATCTTCCGCAGTAAAAAAATAAGTGAAACAAGCTCATCCGTACGTACCAACACTTTGTTAACTAGTCGTAAAGAAATCCCTTTTAATCGTAACTGTATTAAAATTTCCAAGATTGCCATCTAATCATTACTCATCCCAATCTCCGTCACCGAGGAAGTTTCCTTTACTCGGGCATGCTGTGTGACATATGACAAATTGCATTTAAGAATTTATTGCACATTTGATGCGCGGCTGACTGTCGTTTTAATTTTCTCCTCACTATAATTACTCGTGGGCTAATAGAAAAACGGCCCGACTTGCCTGAAATAGTGCATTGGACTCGGGAGGTATATACGTATGTTGCACATTCCACCAACGAGAAATATGACGGTCTATGGAAATGCAAAATAATGAAAGATCTAGATGAGCTTTGAGATGGGAATGTTCGTTTTCTTTGTGTGTTTTGCAAATGCGCACGTACGTAGTTCAGAATGGTTAAAGGTACCTATACGTATCTCAAGGTCTTTGCTTTGTTCCCTTACTGGAATAACTGGATATCGGTCGTAGGCATTGCATGTAAATGATATATATCTTGTAATCATTTGGGATTTTGTTTTCTCTCTTGGACATTCAACATCTAGATTTGTTTTGTTGTGTCATGTTTTGGTTAATTGCGGTAATTAAACAAACTACAAGAGGAAACTAGACATTGGAATTGTGAAATAATGCAGTTCTGCTCTATTTCGCCGTTGAACCAATGAATGGCTTAGCCTTCAAGGCGGCAATTGGCTTTGTGGGTTTTCAGAAATTCCATTCAATGTTGTGATGCAAAGTTTTGTGTCAAGGATTTCGTGGATTCAAATGACAGAAGTTTACTTAAATTGGTGAATCTTGAAAGTTGACTACTTTGGTCTGAGCTAGACGTACCTTGAACGGAAAGGTAAACTAGTCGATAACGAAACTTTTCTAACGTCAGCCACATATACGAACTGTCAACTCAATCACGAAATTCTTGACTTAATTCTACTCCTCCATAGAGGCCAACTAAAAAAATCTGTCAATGTGATCGATCTAGGCCAGTCGAAACTAACACACCAAGAAGTCAGCCAGCTGTCTGACTTATTATTCAAAAAACTTGAACGTCCGTAATGCTAGTTTAGTAAGTCTGACAGCTGTCTGACTAGATGTATCTCGGTTTTGACTGGCTGAAATCGGTCATATGAGCAGCTGTTTCAATTTACTTTTATGGCGGGGTAGCCGACGAATCTAGTCAAGAAATTTATGACTGAGTACTAAGTTGACAGTTCGCATACGTGGCTGATGTAGGAAAAGTGACGTTCCCAACCAATCTAGCTTTTACGTTCAGTTTACACCGTATCCAGACCAATCTAGTCGACTTAAGATAACTAGATTCTTGAATGTGCCCACTGTCTAACGTGTGATAAATTCAAAGACTTGGGAGAGTTACTTCCATTTCTTGGGCCCTGTCTACATTGGCATAATTTTGATATATCTGTGCCCAATATAAACTTATTCAGTCTTCGGAGAAATCGAACAGGTCTTAAAAGTCGCGGTATGTATTTTGTAGTGGGTTTAAATTTTAATCGATAAAGTTTTGTTTTTCTTTTTTTTTCATGTAACACAAAACATATTTATTAGCAATGAAGGTAAATGTAGTTTCCGTTTTTTGTTTCTCTTTCATATTTACAAAAAATTAACAAAGTTTAATTTATCCTGCAAATATAATCATTTCAGTAAAATATCAGTTTGTTTGTTAGTAGATGTAGATAAAAATGCTAAAAATGGCCAGATGCATGGGTTTGTCTGTCAATACTTTATTTCTGTACATACGTCATTCACTTGAAGGAAGGATTTAGAACTGTTTCTTAACTCGCTGTTCAAGTTGGACTACTTCTATGACGAATGTGGCGTAGCCTTGTTTTAAGAAGGCGATACGATTTATATTTTTTGTCTGTTTAGTTGTCTACGGAGAACTATAAATTGTTGTTGTTTCTAAATATTTCAATCTAGGCCTTGTATCGTAATTTTCTTTTAGTTGATGGTTAAACAATTTTTTTTCTTCAACTTTTTTTTTTCTAAAATGTATTCTAAATGTTAAGTTTCTAAAAAAAAAAAAACATTTTCTTTTTGTAATAGATGAGTCTCATCCTTCGTCGTATTTTTCTTTTAAATTCTTTTCTTTTTTTGATGAAGATTTTTTTGTGCTCTTCGTGTAAAGTTGGATGGAACGTATTTACAATGCAGGGTTGGATGTATGGCCCTTTTCTATTTGTGTCCTTCTCATGGCGGAGATCTCCTCGATGGTCGAATGTCATCAACTTGTATAAGCTTTTCAATGGGGATGAGGGAGAGTTCACCGCCAGGTGGCGGTATTGGTGGAAGTCTCGCGAGTGCCTGAAATTGTAGTTGAGCGTATTATTTTTTTTTTTTTGATTTGTACGACTTCTCTCTTTTACCTTGGCATGTTCAATTGCGATGTTAGCTGCCTTCTCTGCTTCTCTTTGTCTTCGTTCTTTGAGCTTTAGAGAAAATATCGCCACCGATCTGGCACTTTTTACTAGTTTCTGCTTTAAGCGGGATTTTTTAGCTGCTAGTTCTGCGGCGGCTGTGAAAATAATAAAGGTTACGAAAAAAATGTGGCAGTGCAATCATTTTGTAACACTAATCTTACCTTTCGCTTCATCGTCCGTAGTTGAATTCCTTCCATCACCCTTACCGTCCTTCGTGTTTTGGTGCTCTTTTTCCTTTTCCTTTTCCTTTTCTTTACCCCTTTCCATTTGATGTGATGACGATGAGGATGATGATGTGCCACTTGCACTCGGCCTCGTGTTTGATGGTTGTGCTACTGCTGGTTGAGCAGATGGTGTCGATGTAGTCGATGTTGCTCCCGATCCAGCTATTGGAATTGGCTTGCTGCTCGCGACATTGCTCCATGATGGGGCAGGCTTTAAAATATCCGATTCTGAGTTGTTTGCTAATTCCTACATTTACATTGAAGTGTTATGTATGCAGGAGTGCGCGTGTATTTTTGTGCAAAAGTGGCAATTGAGGCGTGTTAGTTGTTAGGAAAAAGAGAAAATGTGTCAGTTTCGGCAAGTACCGGGATATATCTTTTGTTTATGAACAAAATCACATTCCTTACAGATTGCCGTGCATGGTTTACTTTTACAGAAAAATAGAAAAACTAAAACTTCAAATGAAATCGCGTGCTCACTCATCACACAATTCTAGCATACAACTTCGCACACAGGCGGAGGAAGTAAAACTAAAAATATTGATAAAAGAAATCAAAAAATAAAACACTCTTTCTTTTAAGACGTTGTCCTCTAGTCGTTCCTTTACTTTTAAATTTTAATATTCAATTTATAGTAAATGAAGTCATAGAGAACTTGTGTACAATGGGCTCTGAGCGCCGTCTCTTTTTGACATGTATCCTCACCGTTTATCTCATCATTAATGTACTAAATGAGGTCTCTGCTTTGCAGAAGCATAGTCGCAAAGATATTTATTTGAATTTGTTAGTTGTTAAAAATGAGGACCATAACAGTAGACGTCAAAAAGTGGCAGTACTCTGAGTTCAGTAGACACCGTCGGATAGATTCTAGTACATTTTACGCCTAAAAATGCAGCAAATAAAATACAAGAGAGTAAATCGTTGGGTAGGTACTGTCAGTTTTTGTAAAATGCATACACGAGTAGTTCCAAAGTGACCACGTAAATGCTCCGTTAGTATATTTTACACTTTGTGCTAGATTTCGCAACGAAAATTAGAAACATAAACTTAAATGCTTTGTTGACCATTTATAGCTTCATTGAACGGTTGAATTCCTTAAAGAATGTGATTTTAATTCGCACTGGACAAAAATGTTGCAATAGCAGTTTAATGTACAAGTTATAGATGTTTTATTTTTAAATATTGATCTACTACATTTTTTTTTTTTTTTCGCTTCAAAAGGTCCATTTGCGTACATTTCCGACGAAACCTGATTGACAATAATACACAAAAGCATTTTTGACACATCGAAACGACTATTCTGAGGCAAGTAAGAGTTTATTCACTTGGTTTGTTGGTTTGTCGATCATAAACGTCAACTAAGGAACTGGTCGCATGATAAGGCGTCTCTTTAGCGACCATACTATTTTGATTAAGCGTCAAATTTACGAATAAATCTATGAATCTTCCATTGCAGTAAAGCCTTAGGTCGAAGGCGAAATTTGAGTTAAAAATACATTGTCAATAAAATCGGAGAGGGCAGACAATTTTATTTTCGTTGTCAAAACGTACACGAATGGACCATTTATTTTTGTATTGCAACATTTAGTTAATGTTTCTCTCTAATTTCCGTGTCAAAATACCTTTATTGCTATACAATCAATACTCCTATGAATGTTTATCGGTTCATTGATTTTTAAACGTGACATCCATTCGGGGACGTGATGGTGATGCATTGCTGCTGCTTTATCCTTTATAATGGATAGTTTTGTATTAATTTTTGTTAGAGATTCGGTTGGAAAAAAAAACTTTCTTGTAATAAATAAAAAGGTGTGTTTCAATTTTGAAAAATAGGTTTATCTAAAACTAATGATATTGTGATACTATTGCCGATGCTGAACTTAGTAATAGATAAAATATTGTTCTGTATATTTTGGTATCTTTAGCAGACGATTTCCCGTTTTATTTTGATTATACATCATGTGTGAATGGCTTTAAATAGTATAAACAGATTTATTATACTAGCCTGTGAGTGGTTTGTAAGCTCCGTGGTTACAGTCTTTAGAACTAGTTTAAATACCTACTCTTTTTCTTGACGTCTGAATTTGACAGATTGACGTGAATAAACGCCATTATCGTTTTAATTTAAATCTCATAGAATCAAATCAAAATATTTAGTGTCTCACATTAGGATTTTTTTGACCTAAGCCAATGTCAAATTTGGAAGAATGGGCTATGACATTTTATGTGCTTAGAACATCAAATTTGAATTTAATCGTCCACTGGCTTAAGCTGAATTACTCGCTTATGCTAATCCTATTAGAATTCTCCCTTTAGTTTTTGACATTTTCGTCTTCGTTCTTAAATGTAACACCAATTTGCTAAAGATACCAAAATGGAGAAAAAAAAAAACTTTCAATATTTTAAGTGTACAAATCAATCTACTACCAAAATAACGATTACAACAGAAAAACAAATTCTCCAACTACGAATAATACTTTGTATTGGCCTTACACTTATCGGCAAATGCGATGTACTCTCGGCCGATGTCTTTCTGACTTTAAATGGCGGAATCTCTTGAATTCTCGGTGGTGTCGATTGAAGGAACCGTGACGGTGTCGATCTGGGACTACTGCTCGTACTCGTGCATTCTGCCGAATCACTTGATTTTTTCCTAAATGGTGGAATTTCTGGTATTTGAATGGGTTTCGAGGACATGACCAATGTGCCAGCACTTCCTGATGTTGGACTATATAACATTTTATATAGTTTTTGTTTGTTTATTGTATTGGTATACATTTTTTTTTTTAAAGAGAAAAAGAAAAGAAATCGGTAGTTTTAATGAAAATTAATTGTTTTATGAAAAGTGCTCAACACTTATATTTTTTTTCTCTTTAATGAAGCGATTAATCAATTTTGTGCCAATTATTGATTTGTTATTTAAATAAATTTTGTTTATAGATCCAATTAGAACAGATAAATAAATAAAAATATTACAAAAAACATTCGCTGTTACTAACGAAATTTCTACCACAAGTACTATCCAAATTATTACGTATGTACATGGAATATACAACAAGGATCACGTCTATTCTAATAAACACAAGCATTCTCACACCAACACATGTTTAGATTAAATTACCCTGAAAAAGCGTGCATTCTTTGATTTTGAATAGAGCTTAAATTTCGCACCGAATATCCTCTAAATGAAGGGATTTCCGGAATTTTCATTTTCTGCTTACAACTTTTGCATGCGCTAAAAATTACGTTTTACGATGTTTATGTAAAAAATACAAAATTTTTTTATATACTTTTTATTTTGAATTGATTTAAAAATGTTTATTTATTATATTTTAAAGAGAGAAAGAGTAAAAGAAGAATTTAAAAAAAAACACACACACACACAAAATAAGTGTAGATGTAAGTTAATACGAAAAGAAATATTTGTTGTTGCTGAAAAGCGAGGTAGAAGGTGAAAACAATAAATACTTTAAACAGATTTCAAATAAAAGCAGTGTGTTTGGAAATTGTATACGCTGATGTTTTGAATTTTACATCTAGATTTCTGTTAGCGCCCCCTGTTCGCGAAATACTATTCTAAAACACTTGACAGTCAACGACAAGTATTTGCCGAAAAGTGATAACATATAAAATGCAACGAAAAACAAATTCAATTATTTAAATTACAAAAACAACTCTTTCAACTTTATATTTTAATAAAATTATAACTTGTCCATCACTCATATAAATTTTATTTATTTATGTTTCAATCTAAAGTCGGTGTATCTGCATTCAGTGTTTTCATTTGCTATTACCAAAACATCGGCCATTTTGATTTTAAATCGCTCTTTTTTCGACAAGTTCATTGTTTCTTGGTTAAAATGGTACCGCTTGTCAATGGAACGCTGATGAAAACAACGAGCTGTCATTAAAATACGATCCAAAGTAAACGAAGTTGAAAAAACAAACAGAACTAAAACTAAGTTCGTCGAGAAAGCAATAGGTGAGTCTACTGTTTTTTACGAATGCCACACCATTGTTGTTCAAATACCACTAGAGCTTCATCAGGGGGTTCCTTCATCTAATACATTTAGATTTAAGTATTCAATGGAACGTAACCATTAACTTTGTTTATTCCCAGTTCGAGGGCTAGGAATTTGACAACTAAATTTGCGTAAAATAAAATGTATCTGGCCTTTTTTTATTGACAATTTATGGGTAAACTGTCCCTGTTGTCCAGTTTTTTGACGTTTTCTTTTAGTACAACTTTAATTTTTAATTGCTAAAAGAGTAAATCTAAGAAATTCGTGGACACTTAAAGAAATGTCACAAAACTCTCGTCCAGTGATTATTAAACGAAAAAATGTTGGAAATTTTTGTCGAGTTTAAAATTAGTTTCTCTAACTGAATGTGATCGAAATATTCGAATCCAAAATAAATATAAGACTACATTTTGTGGGACAATTTAGCGAAATAGTTTTCAGAAATGAATTGAATAGTTTAAGTACCCAAAAGGCTTAAAGTTCAAATAGATCTTTTAAGAGAGAAAAAAAAGAAAGTGTCATGTTAGGAAAATAGTAAAAAAAGTAATAGAATGTATAAAGAAAATAGCTTAGCACTGAAGAAGCATCAAAGCCCCCGAATTGTTAGAACACATTCTTACCCAGCGCCAGCAGCTGCCAACTCCTGTTGCAAACTTAACATTGACATTCCACTGTTGGGTGGCATTGTCTCATGCAATGGACGAATGAGTATTGTACTGGTCTTGGTAGACAACTGAAAATCATTGCCCAAAGAGATAAAACATTTAAAACGAAAAAAAAGAAACCAAACATCCAGCCAACATTACCTGTGAGGGCGGTGAATCGGGTGATGAATCTCGATTTTCGAACAAATTTGCGTCGATATCGTGTCGTACCCCACCAAATGGAATCTCCTCGAATTGCAACAAAGCATTGTGATGTTGATCTGCTGATTGATATAAAATATCTTCAGCCAATTGGCTTTCCAACGATTGATCATTGGTTGTGGCCGCATCCATTGGCGTCATCTGTTCGTGATCTGGCTGTGAAAGGGATGTAGTCGATGGTGGTGTTGGGGGAGTCGGTCGGGGTGATGTACCTTTACATTGCATTTCGCGGCGGCAATGCTCGGCACGAGCGATTTCGGCCGCCAGCCATGACGGCAGTTCGGGCAGGAGCCAGGTGAGCGCCGATCGAAGGCCAAGCATTATGTGCTAAGGGAGTAAGGAGATAGTTGTAGATATAAATCTAAAAAAAAATTAATTATAGGTTCATGTTCAAGAGTTTCAAACGAAAAACCTCGTTTTACGAATGTCGTTAATTTATATCGCAAAAAGCGACACCTAATCATTTCCCTGTGCGGTGAAGCCACTTTGACACTTTGAAAAGTATTTTCATGTCTACTTTGTCTTTTAAAGCAGCCATTAAGCCTAGTTATATTAAAAACAAAATCCTTACCATTCACCCTATTGGAACATGGAAGACATTCTTCAGTTATATTCACTGACAGCGCTGAATTAGAGGTCTAAAATCCGCTTCCACCGAATGTCAACTGTCCATATTTTTCGTGCCCAGCAATTACCTTCTAATACCTAAACTAATCCCTTTCAAAACTCACCTCCAAGGCAACAATTAAAATAATTGTTTGTGTCGTTGTCAATCCCGGCCATAGCCTTGACACCTGTCCCGATAAACCAATCAGCGCACAATTGACAATCACCGCAGCCAAACTCAAAATACTCAATGCGTTTTGCCATGTTCCAATATTGGCCACTCGCTGTCCAAAAGGTCTCTGATGGACATGTGCCAACTTAAATGCATCCGACCGTATCTCCATTAAATTATTAACTAAAGCACACACACCCGCCAGTGGAAAGGCGGCCGAAAATAACACCACATAACCCATCTGCACCAGCATCTCCAGGTGATCCGAAAACGTACCGTCGTACTGCAATGCGAAGGGGGTGTTAAAGTCACCAGAGATGCCAATTTGTCCGAAAGCATGAACATACTCTACCTTGTACAAAGAGCTTTCAATTTCCGCCTGGCCAATATTCCGTTTAGTGGCAGAGCATGAGGGCGCCATTAATGTAGTGGTTGTTGTTGTTACGTCATGCCTGTCCATAGACTCATTAGAGCTCTTCTTCGCAGTAGATTGCAGCAGCTGTGACTGTTGTTGCTGCTGCTGCTGCTGCTGTGTATCGAGAATTGTTCGATCAGCATCCTGTGTGGGACTGAGGGCACCCCACATGGTGAAGCTGAGACGTGCCAGCTTCCATTGTTCGACAAAGTACGGCAGAGCGGATTCTCTCAGATTGCCGATTATTTGGCGTGAAATCAACAGCCCAGCAAGTTGCTATATACGAGAGTTTTGGTGGAGAGAGAAACAGTGATGAAAAGGGAATTGATTTGGACTGGATTTCATGCATGCATGTACGAGCACCAACCTCTTTGAGCTTTTCCTCGTCGCGCAGATAGAATGCGATGTAGAACAGCGATAGAAACGAGTTAACGAATTGAAAGAGTGCGACTTTGGCTATAAGATGATTCTCGTACTTGGATTGTAGACGGTAGTTTTCTGGAAAAAAAAGAATGGACATTTATTTGTCACAGTCTGCACCAAATACAATGTCGACGGGGAAAATAAACAAACCCTTGTCATTCAGCCAAACCGCCAACTTGTAGTAGGCTTCGTCCATTAGAGTGATGGCGCCGGCTAGTAAAACTTTCGGTATCACACTTAGACAGCATAGGACACTTTCCTCGGGTAATTTCTCATCCCACCAGTCCTGTTAAATAATAGAAGAACAGCAGGGAAATGGGGTTGTTAGCTTTGTTTAATGTGGAAGCGGTATTGTGTTTTCATAATTTCTTTTTTTGCTCTTCTCTTCCGAATATTTAATTAAAGTTTACGAAGCGAGATTGCGGGTGTCAAAAGCAGTGTCATGTGAGGGCGAAAGCAGCTAATCATTGTAAGGTTTCATGAGTTAGCATGGAAGTTTTTTGCATTGGACTATTTTCCACAACACTGTTCAATTTTTGCGCGTGATCAACTTCAATTATTGTTGAATTGTGTAATGTGTCTTACAAACTAGATGACGTCTTCCCGTCCCCTAACACCTGCCTCTCTGCCTCAATTTAATTATGTACATACTCAAAATTGTCGCCGTCACCGAATTGCCACGTTTAAATCTAAATTAATTAACGCCTGTAGAAGTCATGCTATACAAGCACACACGTAGCAGCCCAAATTCAGGTGAAATTAATCCGCAACGCCAAAGACGTACAAACACCAACGACCAACCGCTAATCCACCCCCAAGCAGTATCAGGCACTGGGGCGAATACGTAACATAAGGTTACTGGGCTTCTGCGTGCCAACCGCATTACTCATAGATTGAAATTCATTATCCTTAGTGAACGCCCCAAACCACACTTTGCGTTCCCATGTTAACCTCTTTTAATTTGTATTAATGCCAACCCCTATAATTATATACCCATAATGGTGTTATAGACCCATTACCTACCTTGAGCCGAGACGATATCGAGTAACGCTATCGCAAAAGCAGGTTGCTGGTCAATGGTCGCTTTGGCGAGGTATTTTTTTATATGAGGGAATAAATGGAATTCATAATTTACCCCGACGCAAGGTAACTGAACTGCATTCTACCAAAGTGGGTGTGGAGCGCACTGGAACTCCCTTAATCCACGCTATGGATTTATCGATCGAAATCCCATTTCAGTGTGGGAGCGACAAAGAATCCAAATACTGCAAAAAAGTGAAAGATACTTGCGGTGAAATTCATTTTTGGATCCTGAATACACATCTTAACACGCATCAGTGCATTTACCGTCTCCTGTATGTAAATATAAAGTGACTCTTTCGAAATAATGCTTTTATGGGCCACTAGTGAGTTTTTACGCCAGACCACACTGCACTTGGTGTAATTTTGTTCAAAGCAAAGGGGGGAATTGTTTTCTTTTAAATCGCTGCTACATAGAACGTATACATAGAGGGAAAGTATTTCCAAAAGGCATTGAATGTCAATGGCACTCGGGCAGCATTTAAATATTACACGAGGGTATTTGTTTTTTTAAGTATTTGGAACGGCGAAAGATGAAACGACCAAAGTGGGTTAAGTAAATAACACTAGGTTAAATGTGATGTTGGAATGGGTTGAGTTTAAGGAATGGTTATGTGTGAGAGTGCAAACAGGGGTGGTGATGAATATTTAAAATAATTTTTCCGCCTCAATCCTGAGCACTGAAGAAGGGTCATTTTTTGAAATGAAATCATAGCTCAAATTGCCCATCGAATATTCATATCCTCAAGGATCAGTTCTGACACAAAAAATTCATCGAAATCTGTGCAGATTTCCACACAGTTCGACTTTTTTATATTATTCACTTTTCTTTGATGGTTTATTGTTATTGCAAATAGTTTAATTTTAGTCTTTGTAAACATTAACTGTCCATTCCGAGCTGTTCAAACTGTGTTAAAATAAATTCTGTGGCGACCCTGTTTATTGAACATCTCTGTACTCGCAGTTCATTTCTCGTTTCAGTTTTCCCATCGTACCTATTTGGTTTGGTTGGAGAAAATAAAAACCCGTTACTGGCGTTCACGTTCACTGTTCACTTGCAAAATGTGGCGATTTCATTAAAACGTTTCTTACGACAACTGTTCAGGAGCTGTGTCGTGACAGTCAGCCGGTCAAACCAAATGATAGTTGCTTTCGTTGACGTGCGATTTTTGGTCTACTGAAATCGGGTTCGTTCGCTATTCTTATGTCGCTTTCCATTGGGATTTTCAGATTTTGCTCTCAGATTTCAGATTTTTCGAGCCCAATGGAATATAAAATGAAATTTTCTTTCTTTGCATTTGTGGTGGTGCGTGTCTCAAAAGACAGCTGTTATTAAATTCCAATTTGTGTTTGTAAAAATCTATTCAATTTATGTTAATATCCATTGCAGCGCCCAAATGTAAATCTTGCTCTATTTTTCACAGACTAGACGTCTCTAAAAACGTAAAATAAAACACTTTTAAGTTTGACAAATGACAAATATTCTGTTGTTGGTGTAAGTATGTGTTAATCTCGCTCATAAATCGAGATTCGCAAAATTGATCTTACTTTGAAAAAAAATTGATTTTTCTGTCCCAACGGAAAATCACATTAATTTAGTAAAATGGGATTTAAGTCGTATTGTCAGTTGCTTTGACGTTTTCGGAAAGATGGCAAATACCGTCGATAAATTTCTACTCTGAGCCTGTGGTATTTTCATATGCAGTTTGTCGACAAAGTAGTTTTGGTAAGGTTCGGACATTTCTTCTATACAGAATTACTCAACGTCAGCATTGATTTTTTGGTTTCTGTTTGAAAGTTAAGTTTCAATAAAAAGTCAAACAAAAATACTTTCTTTCCACAAAAGAGACAACACTTTCCCTTCCACGCAACAGGTATAGTTCAAATCCTACCTTTAAATTCTCCCTTGCCGACATGCATACCGTTTAACATTTACATGAATGTTTCATTCAGTATCCAACCCTTCATTAAATTTTCTCTTTTTTCCTTTTTGCGTAAAAATTCCCTTAACAGCTGCGACGAAAAAGGACAAGCACAATGGGCGGTTGATGAGTGATGTAGACAAGGGATTCATTTACTGTTTTTTCGTGATTAAATGGATTAACGAGACGAAATCAGAATTTTCAATTAAAAAAATAAGCGTCTTAACACAAATCTGTATTAATCAATTTATCTTACAGTTGAACAGGAGGGATTTGTCGTGAATGATGATGTCACATTAAAAAAAAAAAAATCAGTAACAAACTACTCTGCCATTTAAAGCGAAACTCAATCAACAAAAAAGCATATAAACAATAACAAAAAATAAATGATTTGTGTAATATGAGAACCTTCTGCATAGTGTTCATGCAATGAACGAGTCCATTCTCAGAGAATACGTTCAAGTCCAGCCAATCCTAAAAAGATATGAAAATATGTTGTTTTTTTCTAGTGTTTCTCTATGTGAGTGTGAGCGAAATGATGATATCTTTTGTAATAAAACATAACCAATATAATAGCAATAATAATACAAGTTCTATAGCACTCCAATTAAAGCTTATAAGCTAACACTCGTACCGCATGCAATTGCTACCACAAATTTATTAACAATTCATTAACATGTTGCGACAATAACACTGACGAGATGCAGACCAAAATCTCATAACACGCAGGCAATTTGGCACAATTGCCAGCATAGCACTAACCTAAAAATATGCGACAACATCAAAACCATTCATCACACACCACACACGTTTGGGGATTTGGGATTTCCTTCTACCCCGCTGTACGTAGGACTCACCTGAAATCGTAGCATGAGAAACATCACAACAAATACCAGAAACAAACACAACCCGATAATAGGAAAACTAACTAAGTACCGAAAGGCACGACGTTTCCACGCGGGGGCTTCTTTTGGCTCCAAACGACCGGTTACGTTGCTTTCGACAAGCGGGCCCTGGAAATATGCAAATTTTATTCACTTAAACACCCAGTACTGTTGGTGGCTCGCTTTACCTTGTAGAGTGGCCTTGGCGGCTCCAGCAGTTCGGGTGGCGTTGATAATGTTCCCCAACGGAACGCTAATTCCACTGAATAGCGCTTCCAAGCTTCCAGATACAGTGAAGCCCAGGCAACGTTAAACAATGAAAAGAGCACGTGGCCCATATCCTGTGCGGTTTGACCCTTGCCCAATAAAACGGCATAGAGAATAGTTCCGAATACTGCCGGCACTCCCAAGGCACATGTGTAATGGCCTAGCCAGGCGAAATATAACGCCACCTTGACGCCAAAATATTCAGCAATGTCATCTATTTTTGAGATACGACCTGTTTACCATTTTGTGCACATTGAACAGTAGGGGGCGCACTTACCTAAAGGCTGTGGAGCAAAAATCTGCTTTACCCAACTGGATTGGAGATTTGTTAAAGCGGTTGTCTCGTGCAACGGGAACACCTGAGTGATCAGACCTAGTTCCTGCCAGGCAGCAACTGAAAGGGGACAACAAAGACGATTGAGTTCATGAAGCCTCTCTTAAATGTCAATAATAAAATATATAAATAAATATATGGCAAGATTTATCCATTATCCAGCCACCGACTTATTTCAAAACCAATGGTGCAGTTGTTGGGTTTATGGTTTTCGTGACATCCACCACTACCCATACCTATGCTCTGTCCTTCCTCGACAGCTGCTCTGCCCTGCAACGCTTCCAAATCACTTTGTCCCGCTCGCAGGCCTTGAAGCACTTGCAGCACCAGCCATTGGCGCTCCTGTGATGTAAACAATGTTGTGCTGCCATCTTCGTTTTTGTTTTGTGCAAAACAGTGCGATTCGCGTGTTGTAAATTCTTTTAAGGCACCTCCGAGATCGGTTCGCAGACGCTTTGGAAGGCGGGCATCTTCGGCGGCTTTATAAAGGCTGCAATTACATAAAAAAAAAACATTCCTTACATCATTTTGTGCCTCTTTCTAAATTGCATTCAACTGACATATTAGTCGGAGCACTAATGTAAAACGCATTACGTTTTGAGCTCTCGTGTGCTTTCACTTGTGCTATCAGTCCCAAGCCAGACGGTGGCTGTGATCGTATTCGTCCAAGTAGCCATCTTAGTGCTTCGTCGGGAGCATCTTCTATGAGCAAGTAAAATCACATAAAAGCCAATAAAACACAACAAGGCCAACTTAATTACCTGGAAACTCAATTACCACATCACATTGTGTTGGGATTTTATTTAGCCACAGTCGACGTGGTGTCATTAAATGTCCAGCATATGGAACCTTTCGTCGCAACTGACGGGAAGCTAAAAGGAAATAATACGAAAAGGGAAACTGTGTTAATAGAAAATAAAAAAGTGCCATGGATTTTGGTTAAAACTTTTCCCGGTATGTTTGCGTCGCGTTTGAACATGGTAATAGTTTCGGTCAGCCCAAGCGTGATAATTTGTTGCAAAATGCAGTCATTTCCATTTTTCGAACTACATACTTTTATGGGCCCGAATAACGTTCAATTATAATGTTTGCTCGTGTTAGTGTGGTAAGCCTGTAAGCCTTCAATTTAGGTCAATGTAAGGTTTAGTTTTCGCGTTAAGGGAATAACATTTCAGTGCGGGTTTGGGATCACAGGATGTATAATATATATATATCAATATCAATTTAAATGATTTTATGCCAAATGTGGTTGTTCACAAATAAATTGGTATTGCCTGTTGCAGAAATACGAACAACACACAGCATGAGAGTCAGTCATCTGTCAGATTCTCCTACACTACAAGATGGAGTCGATTAAAGAATGGAGAAGTTTGAAAACTCCATCTTGTAGACAATATGTGTATAGTTTCTCATTTGGCTGTCAATTTGCAACCTTCAGCCGTCAATACGTCCATTTGCAATTTGCGTGTACGAGAATCTCTTTCAACGTTGTGTAATCTCGAACAGAAGTGCATCGTCATTCGTCCCTCTGCCGCTTTAGTGAACTTCCAGATTTCATAACAAAATAATCGTCGCATGTCAAAAATATTATCCTACCACATATTTCCTATCTGAAGATGAATACGAATTTGCCAACGAACGAAAAATTAGTTTAGATATCCCAACCACCCTTGAGTCTCTTTCTCATTTCAGTAGTTTCCGTTTGCATCCGGTAGAAAAATACCATAGGTTGCGATCTATAGCTGTAGGATTGGCATCTGAAGCGGAACTTGTATTTTATAATAAGTATAAAGATTGAAGAGTCATCGTCATCCTATTGAATGAACAATTGCTGTCAAGGATCATAAACTTGTTTGTAACGACACCCATTCATTAAAAAAGAGAAATAATAATAGAATTGAGTACATACTCGATAGTCTTTTGTGCGCGATTACATCGTGAGTCACTCAAGTGAGAATACATTCATGCCAGACAAGATGTGGCCTACCCACTTAAGCTCACATTGGAGATTTATCGATGGAACAAAGGTTGTGCAAATAGCAAACGCGATAACTTGAAAATATACGATACACGAAAATATCAATTTAAGCTTGATGATCCACCTAACCGACTCTCGTCGGTAAATTAAATCAAATCATAGACCAGACGTTCCTAAGAGCGACACTTTAAAGGAAGGTTTTGACGTCGTGCTATTAAATTAATTCAGTATTTCTAAATCCTCGCAATGATTTCTGATAAATACGCTCTTCTCAAAAGTCAAATAAAGACGACACAATGCGTACTTAAAGAAGCCCTGTGTGAAGCTTGCTGTGTTCATATCGTCGGAAATGTCCTTGGATATTGATTGATTTAGTTTCAAGTTTGGCAAGCTAGTGGACTTTCTTCTTAAAATAAAACAAATAGCTTGAGCGTAATCACGTCGATTTATTCACTACAAAGTAGACAAACGTCTGACTTAAAGGACACGTCTGTCTCCTTCAGCGGCTGTTGAACGAATTCCTGATGAGAGGACCGAAGGGTAGTACAAGATCGGTTGCTCATACACTGATAAGTGTGTTGAAATGTGTGTGCAGCCTATGTCTCGCTTCGACATTTCTTTCGTTGCGCATGGATAGACACACACGAGTAACCTGAACACAATATTTGCAGGAATATTGAACATCCTGCCCACCTTGAAGCTGCAAGCTTAAAAACGCTAATGATGTGTTAGATTGCTGTTATTGCTGGCTTGAATAATTTGCTGCATTGGGGCTTTCTTCTGAATAGCATTTGCTCGTAGTGATTGGGAAAACCATGGACGCCCCTGCCTATGCCCATGGAAAACCAATTCAATTCAGGTATAAGTTGACAGGCTGCTCATCAACGTCTCTTCGTTAGTTAATAGTTGTATTGTGATAGAAACGATCTCTATTGTTATTTATGCGTAGGTCTCGTACTTGTCCTAGCTTGTTGGGATGCATCTTCTAAACACCCGCTCGATTGGTTGTCCTCTTTAAGAATGACCAAGTCGTCTACTTGCAAATTCGGATTCGTGCAAATTCGGATTCCGGTGCTTCCATTACGTATGCAATTATAGTTCGCTCAGAAAGTCCTGCGACCACCTGCTCCAGATACAAAACTACGCGTGCCGATTTCTCTCTTGAGGTGATATTTAACCCTTTTCACGCTCGCCTCCCAGAGCCCTCCGTGATGTGGAGCCAAAGGCGTTTTGAAGTGCCGCTTGATTTAACGTTTGGCAACTCCATCGTGGAGTTCGGCCTTGTCCCATTGCTCGGAAATTCGCGGCAGCTCCATATTTGCCCCGACAAAATTCGTTCCATTGTCACTGTATACATGCTCCACCATGCCTCTTCTAGCTATGAGATGATCCAAGGCAGCTAACCATGCCTCCGCGTTAAGGTCACTGACCAACTCCAAATGGGCAGGAACCCCTCAGCCAGTATATGCCCGAATAAAAAAAATCGACGTCGTAATGTTTGAAAGGTCATAATACCTGCACTCGAGCAGCCGGCAGATCGGCATTCAACGGTATGGACGTCCTTTGTCGACATCGTGTGCATACAACGCATTCGCGCATAATTTTTCTTTGCATAAGCTGCGGCAATCTGATGGATATTCCGTGCTTTGAGTGTGCCTATTTCATTTTGAAGCTTCCTTTTCCCGCCTTCTCTTACGTGTAGAAACAACAGTAGCCCAAGCCTTATTGCCAGTCTTCGCCCATTTATTGATATTGGAGTGGTAAGCCAGCAGTTTCTGTATAACTGCATGTCCCTGCCCACCTTGACTTGTTAGAGTCAAAACCGGTTGGAGAGTTGAGCACTAATCTTGTTCGTAACATATTTTCTGCTGCTGATAGTTTCTCGTTCGGAAGAGTTTTTTTTTTTTTTGCGCCGGTTCCACCATTTCTGCAACAACTTCTGCATCATTGACTTCATAGTACCGAAATAGAACCGCTCTTGCATTCGATACTCGATCTCAAATGGTATTCCGTGTCATCCCTCTCAATCGGTAAGTCTCGCAAAGAAACAATAAAGAAAAGAAAATGTATTAGCGAGAGCAAATTGCTTTCTTGCTCAATCTACTGTTATGAGCTTAAGAACGGGGCCTGCTCAGAGATACTTGGCATGTATCGAACAACGCCCTGCTCTTTGTTAATGTTTTTTTTTTTTACGATCAAGTACATAACTGAGGTACAAATGTTGAAACCCTAAGAAAACGAGTTTGAACCTTGCGAAATTACAGCGTCTTATAAGTACCTAATCAACAATCCGAATGCACGCTTGGATGGACAATGCTGCTATGACATATGCCTTCATCCTGCGCACGTACACACGGTCAAACGTTGTCGTGCTCGCTCAAGGACAACATTTGTGATACCTGAGCACAGGCATTGCTGTCTGAAACCTAATCTCTGACCCAACCGTATTGATCCGCATTATTTGATTTTGCATTGAAGCGATGCTGCTTGTGGCTATCACTCAATATTTGCTTAGATGCCTACCGTCTGCGACTGCGTATGGCATTCGCCTGGGAACCGTCGGCCGCATCTGCTTTTGATATTGTCGTAAAAACTTTGCTCGGCTGTAAAAGGAATTTGTAAGATTCCCACCCATGTACCCGGGAGTTGTGCTGCTCGACTGGCCGGCATATGCGTGCCTTTGAAGCCAGGAGCTTTTCTTTTTTGCTGCTCCACTGGCCGGCATGCGTGCCTATGAAGCCAGGAGCTTTTTGCTTTTGTGCTGCTCGACTGGCCGGCATGCGTGCCTGTGAAGCCAGGAGCTGTCTTTTATTTTTGTGCTGCTCGACTGGCCGGCATGCGTGCCTGTGAAGCCAGGAGCTGTCTTTTATTTTTGTGCTGCTCGACTGGCCGGCATGCGTGCCTGTGAAGCCAGGAGCTGTCTTTTATTTTTGTGCTGCTCGACTGGCCGGCATATGCGTGCCTTTGAAGCCAGGAGCTTTTCTTTTTTGCTGCTCGACTGACCGGCATGCGTGCCTATGAAGCCAGGAGCTTTTTGCTTTTGTGCTGCTCGACTGGCCGGCATGCGTGCCTGTGAAGCCAGGAGCTGTCTTTTATTTTTGTGCTGCTCGACTGGCCGGCATGCGTGCCTGTGAAGCCAGGAGCTGTCTTTTATTTTTGTGCTGCTCGACTGGCCGGCATGCGTGCCTTTGAAGCCAGGAGCTGTTTTTTATTTTTGTGCTGCTCGACTGGCCGGCATGCGTGCCTATGAAGCCAGGAGCTTTCTTTTTTTTTTTGTTAACGTGCTCTAGCTTGAGCCTTGAACACGCCCTGGATATGAAGGAGTTGCGTCGAGAAAGCTGCACCTTATAAATATGCATTATGTAGGCAGAAGTAATACGTGTGTGCTTGATATCTTTATAGATACCTATACATACTACATAGCCTTAGTACCGTACAATAAATATAATAATACATAAAAACCAGAAACAAAACACATCCAATGAACGCTTAACTCGCGTACCACCGGCAGCTCTGCCTCTAGCATTACCTAAGTTATCAGCGATAAATTTAAATAAATAACAGTATTTTCTATACATATCTCCTCCCACACTGGCTCTCTCTGTCCTCCACCATTCCATTGCTTTATGGTCAACCGTAACGAAATCTCCACGACATTATGCATTCTCGGTTCGCTAGGATCAAAACGGTCGAAATCCAGAAAAAATAAAAAAATCCTGCTGCTAAATGGATTTGCTAATAATGAACTTAACTGCGCTTTTTTCATGTGCGTGTGTTTGGTATTGTCAATAAGAAACTACTTGTTGCGAGAAATGTAAATAAAAATTTATTTCAAACCATGCGGACGCATCGATCCGTTACCTACTCATTGACGCGCATGTTTATTGCTTAGGCCAATGCTACGCATAAATGACCAAAACAAAAAAGAAAAGTTGGTTTGTGCTCAAGTAAAATATCCCTCAAAGGGTATGGAATCTATTTGCACCTATGCATGCCTGTGCATGTTTATTACGGTACACAAACATTCAACCCGACCCTCGTTATCGGGTCATGCGGCGCTGCTGCGCTCTGCTGATTCATAACAAAAAAAACCTTTCCTCACAAGAGCTATCTGCTCAAAACAAATATCCCTCAAAGGATACAGATATACATATTTGCTACCTACGCAGGCCCATCATAGTATATTGCGTAGGGCGAGCTACCGATCGTATGCAAGCATCGGTACACACGAATCGGTTAGTTTCTTTCGTGACCAAAACTCAATGGCGCGAGAGAAATCAATTTGAGATTTCAATTTTGCCTGCCTGCTAACGCACTGTTCACAGACACAGAAACGAAAAAAAAGGATGAGTTGGCATGACATGGAATACCACAGGAAATAAAACCTGACCCCCACGCTTAACGATTTCTCTATCTAGGATTTTGCTGTGATCAAGAATATGTCAATTAGGTATATGCACTGTACTTACACTCTATCTGGTGTTTCCTGATGATCTTCCACACACTGTGAGAATTGTACCGCCAAATTATTGTGAAGCCCCAATGGATGCACAATGACTTAATAACTTATTTCACAAAAACACAAACACAATAGAAATATATGCCGATAGGGCCAGCTCAATGTTCGGCTCGTAGGACCTTGGTTGATTTAGTTTCAAGTTTGGCAAGCTAGTGGACTTTCTTCTTAAAATAAAACAAATAGCTTGAGCGTAATCACGTCGATTTATTCACTACAAAGTAGACAAACGTCTGACTTAAAGGACACGTCTGTCTCCTTCAGCGGCTGTTGAACGAATTCCTGATGAGAGGACCGAAGGGTAGTACAAGATCGGTTGCTCATACACTGATAAGTGTGTTGAAATGTGTGTGCAGCCTATGTCTCGCTTCGACATTTCTTTCGTTGCGCATGGATAGACACACACGAGTAACCTGAACACAATATTTGCAGGAATATTGAACAGATATGAAAGACAATCTTCTTGCTTGTGTCTCGTTTTAGCGCCTGGGCAACTAATCAACAATGAAAAAGTGGTGAAATCTAATAGAAGGGCGACGAATTGATGCCTTGCTCTCATTGTGTGTGGTTGCAGTATTATTCAAGCGATATTTTGAGATGAATCCTTGAAATGAGAAACGAGCAGATGGTTTTTTGCTTTGTCCTCGGCTTGATGCTCGTTTAAACACTTATTGCGTTTGAAGCGATTCTGTTATTGTGATGTTTTTGTTTTCCCTTTGTTTTGGTTGCTGCTGTCTCTTTGATACGTTTAAGTACTTTTTTCTCAAAAGAAATCAGGCATCTTTGTGGGGAGTGCAGAGGGTTATTCATTGTTAAGCTGGATTAGCCTCAAACGCTTTCTATATGCTTTATTAACATAAGAAAAGCCAATGTTAAGAAGACATAAGTTGACCCAACTCTTGCGAACATCTAAAGAACACCCCAGAGAAGAGCTCTTTTGAAAAAGCTTCTGCCGTCTTCTGTCTTAAAAGAAAAACAACACATCCAAATGGTCGCCAGAAGTTGTAGGCGAAAGGAGCTGTGTAGGTCTATCGCACCCACTATTTATTTTTTCCTCAATAGCTGTCGGCTCTATTTCCATAGATGTGAATGAACCGTTAACTCACTGAATTGTATGACTGTGTACATTGTCCGCTTTGTTATAATGGTCATATTCATTTTGAGAAGTAGTGTGTATTTAATGCGATCATGTTGATTGGGAGCTTGAATAAATAACAAGGACACGTTTTATATTTCTACTGTTGCGGAACAGCAATTCAAAATACATTGTAAGCAACTGTCACTTATAAGTCATCCCGCGTATTGTAATCCATATCCAATGCGCCTCCAACCATTGGAACATATTTGCTATTCAAAACAAATAAGTATACATTGAGCTTCAGATGGCACTTGAGTACTTCCCAACAACGTCATTGTGATAGCTTAAACACTTATTCTGTGAAACCATTGCTGTTCTGCCACTAATGACATGTCTATTGTCTATACATTTAAGTACTCGGGTATCTATACAGACAATACAAATGAAATAAAAATTTGAATTCACCGCAAAGGAATAAAAATAAAACCCCTAGATTTATGGGTATGTATTTTTTTCGATTCCCTTTCACATCTTGTTGCCCTTTCCATATTCTCTATGCAATCACAAACGCTTGCCAATTACTTGTAATGACATCCCAACGGAACTATAAACACAAAACAATCATCGAATGCAAGACATTGACATGACATCCACTGAAATACATTGGAATATTCCCACTCGTCAAGTAGTCTGCGAGTCCAAAGCCACACATGAACATTCTGATTCCGACATTGTGTCTGTCTGCTGTCATTTAGTTTCTTTCCCTGATAGAATAATGTTTTCATTCCATTTTTTCCGCCTCGGAGGGTGATTCTACACCCCAAATTACCGCCATGATGTTGATGATATGATAGAAAAACATCATGGCACAGAATTTTACGTCCATTTGGCGATGACGTAGAGCCAAAAGGAATTTTGTGATGAATCTGGTACTCATTTTTGAAGCAAATATAGTCATTAGAATTGAGTGAAATATGTGATAAATGCCAAACCTCAAAATGACTGCTCGATTGACGAGAAAGAACGATGTGTATGGTAAATGCAAAGCTGTCAGGAGGAATACTTGCTTGCGTGTCTACGTTCATGAGTGTCAAAATGGTAATGAATATAGTGATTCCAGTTATTCAACAAAATGTTCGATAAAATGAAGTGTCAAAGTAGTAACTTCAATACAAAAGCTTTTTTGACAATTACTATCGAAAGAAACACATTTAGCTGGGCTTGTCTGCCACTTATAAAGGAAAGGTTCATTCAGAATTTAACAGAGCGGATCCAAATGTCTTCGCTAAACATTTTGGTTGAAGCGCAGACAAAACGGAGACCGAAAATCGATTTAGTATATTATGTATAACAAACGTTCACAACGACTTTGTAAATATTTGAATAATTTTCTTCGTTTTGAAACTGGATAAGACATCCGTGCGGTCGTGCGTCGTTTTCGAAATGCTGCGGGAGTGCGCATCGAATGCCAAGAGTGTTGAATGTTGATGTCTGCGGAAAACGGAATAAATAAACATCCAGATATACTTTTTATTGTCTTCTTCTTGCGCGAGTGCCGTATATGTGGACTAAAATAATACGGGATTTAATATTGAGTTGTCATGCGGAATGAATGCCAAAACAGATGGGGGATTTAAGCCTACGAAGGGGTGTGTTCAGAAGTTGAAGAAAAAAGTATATGATGTGGTGAGTCAATTTATTTAATATGTCGGTTTCTATATCAGTAATGATTACTTTCAATACGTGGGTAAACCTACATATCTACAAACATATCTTGAACTTTAGAGATTCCTATTCTATTATGGAGTTCGCATTCTTCGATTTTCTTTTCTCTGTCAAAATAGGAATGTCCTACTTTTCATATCGGTTGTGTGTTCATTGTTCGCTAATATGCGTCATATTTCAAAGGAATACGTAGACATGTATTCAATTGGCGCCCAACGAATGTTCATTCAGCTTTCTGCTGATAAAGAGCGTTTCTCTGCGGCGACATATCCCCCATTTATTACTACACAATTTGTCGCTGAGCGGGACAGCACATCGAATATGTAGAATAGGATTATATATAGGTCCATTTATTCGGCTGCCATCGAAAGTCTATTCATACGCGAAATGCGTAAGTGACGTCCGTATCCAAGTATATATATATATAGGTATATTTATCACGTGGATTAGAATAGGTCCATGAGGACTCGAAAATATCTGACAGCCCCAATAATGCAAAGACAATTATTATTATTTATTTACAATACCTGACATCTTTCTTCTATCACCCAATGAACCAATAAAATAATTCATTATTATTTCTGACATAGGTAGGTCATACACTTGTGGGAATATTTTCTAATTAAATTCCCCCATGCTCTGAGGAATGCAGATATGATAAAAAAAACCGTCTCATGATAGTATAGCCCCAGTGGAGTATTGTGCATAAATGTCAGGTTTAGTATGCACATGACACACACGAGCAGAAAATGTTATCTACATAGCGCATATGGAGTAAAAAACAAATGCTTTTAGACAAGCGACATCCGTATTTCTCAAGAGACGTCGCCACCATCAACACGAAATATGATACGAAATAAAAGCCATTTAAAAGTGTGAACATTGCTCGTTATTCTGCGGTAGCAAAAGTGCGGATGTTTTTTTATCTAATAGGTTTTTTTTTTAACAGATGAAAGTAGGTACTTTTTGCAGGTCCTTCTTGTTTGTATAGTGACTATACATACAGCCCATGTCGTCGCAGTAATTGCCTTATCTTATGTAGTAGAACAACTGTCGGCGTTATGCATTATACATATGTAAGTCCCTGAAGTCGTGCAAGGCGCAATTTGCCTTCAGTCTTAAAGCGTGACATGTAACATAAGAACAGTAAGTCCTTATTAGATTTGTGGGTGTCTTAAAAACCGGTTAAACGTTTTGACACTTTAACACTTTAAATGGGAAGTCAGAAACTAAAATTTGATGTAACAGAATTTTTCCGGTGTCAGTTTAGTACATTTTTTATTTTTTTAACCTCTTTACCCCAAATGTGTTTTTTAATCATTTACGGATAGTTTTCACTAAAACTAGATTAGAATAGTAGAATAGACTGACTGAAGCGAGTATTGTGATTGCATTATCGATTCCTTACGACATTGAAAATTTGACTTTGAAGTACTGATGCGTTCTTAAATTACCCTTACAATAGGCCAAGGGTCAACTGTCGAATGGCAAAGGTTATCCTTTAACCTTTTTAAGACCCTAAACAAGTTCCTTCATAAATTACTTTATTAAATCTATGTTGAACCAAATAATAGTCCTTGAGGTATGCAATACAAATCACGTTCTACATTCCCCCTCCCATTTCTACACATTACACTTTTTAGATTTCATTAAATTCACTATTGATTTTCGAAAAACCCAACCTCTATGCTTATACAGAAACGAATACACTTGTGAATATATCAGGCAAAATAAAATTTATTGCACCACATCGCATGCAACTAACGTTCCGCTGTGGTATGGGATTTCAAGAAACCACCCATTTAAACTGGAGTAATATACTACCAAGGATATAGGCTCTGAGACATACCACTTTGCCATGTGAAACGTGTAGATTCTACTCCTGCGTTAAGAAATTCTTAAAATCTGGACCAATGCCAATGAAAAAAGATTGGTAAGCTTACTGGCTCTCAGATTTGTACGTGGCTTAGGCCGACGCCGACGTTTCACTCCTTATCGTATGTCCTGTCTCATCATTATCACAAAATTACGAGTTCTCTTTCTCACTCCGGCTGGAATTATTATTTGGATGTAGGTGGTTGTATACATCCATTATAATATGCTTGACACGTGTCAGGTCAACTTTTGCTCCAAAAAGTAAAAATTAAATCGGAAAAATCTCTGCGAATATGAAAAACAAGTATGATTGATTTATTTTTAGTTGCTTTGAGTGAATGTATTGGTGTTGTTCAAGTTATTCAAGTGCCTCATTTGACCGTTACTAGTGAAATCAAAACTCGTGATTATGCTGGAACTGTCACGTCAATCTTAAAGTATTTCGGCGGATACGTTCCTCTTTAAAATTAATAACTTCATCCTCTACGTACTGACAATTTTGACGTTTCGAACTTTTTAATTGAGCACTCAATTTGATGCACAATCGAACAGTCCTTCAGGCACACTATTCGACTGCATACATACCAAAAGAAGAAACGTGACTCAAACAAAAAGCACCTATACCAACGGAAGGAAGTTGACCTCAGTCAGGAATACGAAAAGAAAACTGGTTGGGTAAAAATTGGTAGATTTTGTATTTTTGTTTCGAAATTTCGTATGCGGCAAAAGAATTTAGAATAAAATTTAACAAATTTTGGTTAACTAGACTTGTCGGCTACTCCTTCATAAGCGTCATCGGAAAAAAAGGTTAAAGTATTAAATCAAGGCCAATATTCAGACATACAACTGCTTAGTAAACTGGAGTTATTAAAGTCTCTAGTATGTTGACACTTATTTTAATATTTTGCTTTCAAAGATTTGTCTACACTGTCAGTTGAATATGAAAACCAAAAACGACAAAAATGTGCATAAATGATGTTTGATATTCGACAAATTAACCTAAAACCAAAAATCATTCACTTCCACTGCTTTTGACAGAAGCATTCAACCTTTCAGAATGTATCCACAAAAGAAAAAAGTTTTTACCTTAGTTCATTCAATTTTACATTGAATCAACTTACATGCGACCAAGTCGTACACATTATTTCTCCCATACACTGGTCGTGTAGGTAAATATTTAAAGAAACGGATTTCCTTTTTTGCAACTGTCATCGTCCGGCGGAATATTTATTTAATTAAAAGCTCAACATGGCATTTTGCGCATCATAGATATGTGTGTGTGTGTGTGTGTGTGTGTTAAAAGGGATATTTTTAGAAGGATATGGGGAGTTGATCTATATTGAATCACTCTTATTATTGGACGATTAATTTTTCGGCTGGCGGAATGAAGCTTGGAAAATGTAGGTACTTTGCCGGGTTTGCATGTTGTGTTGGATTTTAAAGTATTTGTATTGAACGAGAGACCAATTTAAACTTGATGCTGAATCGTTGATTTCTTAAAGAGGAGGATTTGACGTTAGTTGATTAGTCAGATTGACATGGAAAATAATAACCGCGTCGCATATTTATAAGTTTCCATAAGTTGCGTACTCATTTCAAGTTACGTGTGCTGATCAGTATCAGTTTCAAATGTCCAGCCTATCCAATGCAACGGACACGTTTGTAGGATGCTCAAGTGCAAGTGGACCGACATTAAGCAAAGTAATTCACAAAATAAGCGCGCGAGTCAATTTGCCTAGTTTGGTATGATATTTACTACATTTTCCTACATTACATGCCTACTTTTAGTACAGCCAATCAGCTGACTTATTGCCAGCGTTATTACCACAATCAGATGGACCCTCGAATAAATAATTACGTGACAACGAAAGATAATCAAATCCACATAATTTATTTAATGAACACGTAACAGCGAATGGCTTTTAAAAAATTCTAATCGGTTTCGCCTCCACACAAAAGTTGTAAATCGAAATTTTACGGTCAAATTCCTTCGGATATGGTTGCTTTCGGCATCTATCGATCCTTAATCCTAATGCCTTGTACACTTGAATTTTCGTTAAAAATCCATTCAAGTTCTTGCCCCACTGAGATTTGTGCAGGTGATTCAAGTGGAGTGGAATCGATGGAGTAGATACTTTGATTGTTTGCAATATAATTCTTTTGTTTACTTAACACCCGCTCTTGAGTCTTAAAGTATATGTCCACGGAACAGTGAAAAGATTAATGGTTTTGCTGTTAAGTAACATTAGCCTGATGGAGAGTGTTGTCCGTTTGCGCACTGCATTCTTTTGTTGTGGTAAACAAATCAATTCACACCTTAATAGAGGACACATTCAGAAAAGTAGTAGCAGTTTAACTTCTTTTGAAAATAAATGGGTTTGTCTGAGGCACCTTGAATAACGTAACATGCGAGAGGAGATTGCCACGAGGAATCCTATGTTCTATCTACTTTATTTTATTTTTCTTCTCTCTCGTGTACGTAATGAGCCCTAGATTCAAAAGAGGGAAGTCCTTTCGTGCAATTTGCTATCGCATTTGGCAAACAGTTGGAGGCATCGCACAGGAAAGTCAACCCAAGTTAAATGTTAGAGGAACACCCCTGCATTGCAATGTAATACATTTCATGACTCATGAGATGGTGTGCGGTGTCGTGGCAACGATACTTGGTATAGAAAATGCATGTCACGGACTGATAAGGATTCATTCCTCTTGAACATTTTGTTATTTCTATCCTTAAAGGGACCTTTTAATGTTTAACTAGATACGAAGAGAGAATGGTTGTTGATGCCTTCGCAATAAATGGAAAAGATGCTGTTTGTCATTCTGCTTGTAGTGGCGTTGTAAAGTTGCCTTCTTGTTGCTAAGAGGCGACATCGGCCTGTCCTGTATGTCAATATTTGGTTAAATACTTTATTATGCAATGGTGAAGAGTTTTTGTGTGAGGTAGACAGCGTATACTGTAATCTAGTCCCTCAGGGGTTTGTTTGCACATTTATTTAGACGTACCTACATATTCTAATATTCGAGGACGATCATTAGCTGACTCATTTATTCCCTAGGACAACTTATTTTTTTGCAAAAGAGCTATGGTTTTGTACTCATGTTACTTTAGTGGTGTTTAGCATTGGTGGATTTTAGCGAGTGTACACATGCATAGCTGCGAGCTTGTTCTTGTACGTCTTCGTCTGATGATGTGTAAATTATATTTAGCCTCCGCTAAACGATAGCGAGGAAATGACATCTGTTGTAAGGGTAAGTTTGCATTCGAAACAATTTTGTTTGCTCTGATACGGACGTTGATTTGTTTAAGAGAAGTTTACCTATTTTAGCAGAAAATTGCTACTACAGTTTGCTATAACTTTTAGAGGGAAAATAGGAACTTCGTTGACGGAACAAAAAAAAAAAAAACACTGAACGAATGGGCGCTTTACATTGACCTTTCGCCGTCTGCGATAGATTCAGATTCGGCTTTGCAATCTAGCGAGAGACCCTCTTACATTCAATGTTCAATCAAATTTAGGTAAGTGCATATTTTCGAAGAATACAGTTCCAGAAATGTGCTCTTAGTTTCTGCATGTATCCTCCATTGACCACATGTCTCCATTGCTCGAAGCCACACATAAAATGATCCCCCGTGATGCAGCGTTCGTGCATTGCGTGATAATATTACGTATTTCACGTAACCCAACAAAGTCGGCTACAAAGTTGTCCTTTCGCTGGGGATTGTAGCGCCTGATAATTGCCATTACTCGCTTTTAAAGGGGCAAAACAACGCATACAGCATACCCCAACCGAAAATAACTGCTTTTGGGGAGTGATCGATTTTGAAACGGGGAGGACTACTCCGGCGGCCACCCCCTTGTTTATTTTTCTGTCATTAAACATTGATTGTCGTTCGTCTTTTATAAAGTCCGAGGGCTAGGGGTTGCGGAATACCTGCTTGCTTTATAATTTAATATTTCCGCGACGGTGACTGCATTATTATTCCTCATCAGTGTCACCACAACGAGCTATGACTACAGAGGAGATGTCATTTAAGAGAACGCGTTTTTCGATCAGCCGCCTGCAATGGCAGTTTTTAAATTCCGCTGAGAGAAATTTTTCCATTGCATAAGGCATAACTACTACCATTTCCATTCCAACCCTCTTGCTCTCTAGCACAGAGAAAAACACTGGGGGGGGGGGGGTATATGTTTCTCTTTTAGTCGTGTTTCGTATGACATTTAAAATGCCTTGGCGCTATTCATAAACCCAACCACTGGCCGCCCCATAGATGATAAACATTTTTTTTTTCTTTGCTCACCCCATTTAACACCACCACCCTGCGCCCAACAGCTTCATTGTTGGTGTGTACTCACCGTTTTCAATCGTCTCTTTGGCACACGATATAATTTTCCCCTTACGCCTACGAAGATTCGATTCGAAATTGTTTGTGTCGTCTGTGAAGTCCTCCATGCCGGCATCTGATTCATGCACGTCCTCGGAGGATTGCCTCTCGGACGATAATTCACCTGCAGCTGTACCTGTGGTGCCACCACCACTACAGTGAATCAAATTTTCCGAACTTTTATTCATTTTTTTTTTTTTTTTTTTCTTTTTTATCTTATTTTTTGGATATCCGCTTGGTTTTTGTTGCACTTAGCACATTTCACACGAAAAACAAAAAAACTTACTCGCAGGTCCTTGCTGAGAAACGCAATTTGCGGGAATCTCTTTTTGTCTCCTATCTTCGGACGAGATTATTATGTAAAAGGGCACACTGTTTTTTTTTTCTTCTTCTTTCTATCAGAATATTTGAAGTCCTTTTGCTATATTTATTTACTTTGTTCGCAGTCGTGCGAATAAAGGATTTGCTTTCTTATTTTTATTTTTTTGTAATATTTCTTAGAGAAAACACAAGAATAGTTAATGCTGCTAGGTACTGGGGAGTGTGTATGGTGCCTTGAAAGGGATTCGTTGCCGTCGAGTGGTCTTAATCGCACTGCCGAATAGTTGGGGCTTTTACTTTATTACCAATGCGTTTGCGGGAATGGTATTTAGCTCTTTCTTGTTTTGCGATTGAAGGGAAAACGTAAAACAATGCACTTAACCTTAAGGATTTGAATAGAAACTGGGGGAGATAGACGGGGAGGCAAGGATACTGAGATAGAAGTTGTTAGACCGACGACGGCTACAGTAGAACGAAGTTAACATTTCGAATGATGAAGTCAGACTGACAGTTGTTCTTCGGATATTAGTTACGTATTGATTTTTAGACCCAACGAGGGTTGGTTGGAAATATAGTCTTCATCGAATAATATTCGTTCAAACTGATATGGTTTATGTCTTGGATGAGGGAAAAAATGGATATTATCATAGACATTATTTAAATATAATTGCGTCGTTATTTTCTGTTAATATGGGGCCCTACTCTCTATTTCATTCCGAAAGTCAATCCTATTCGAAATTGCTTTTCAGTTGGTACTCCGCAATATTTACTTTCGGAATTCTTAATCGGAGTAGTAGTACATTTCATACAGCTTCCGAAATAGAGAGTTGGTACAAAACGTTAATTTTCTAAAAATATTACTTTCGAAACGAGATACAGAGTAGGGGCCCTGCTCTGTGGAGGCTGTGGCCTGTGGAGCACCTATTCCGTCTTTATTGCAGACACAAGACGTCCAACAATTTGATTTCATCTGTTCAAATATTTCTCTTGGGGTAGCCCAACTTATAACCTCTAACAGAGCGTCACGATGCAGTTGAAATTGAATTCTCTTCACTTATGGGAAGTCTCCAGGAAGTGAGTGTCTTCGTCATAATAGTAGCAGCAGCGAAGTACGTAGACTGTTCCTTGATGACCATCAGCTGTCTAAACAACTTCTTTATAAAGGTTAGGGGTATTCATCTCAATTTCGTAATTAAACGTTCCAGCTACCAGCTAAACTCCACTAAACACCTTTGAACTGACACTTCGATGATTTGCTTGTCACTCTCACTATCATAGCCTTCTATTGAAAGACGAAACACCACGTATACATTTCAAATGTTTTTTAGTTTATTATTATATTGTTAGGTCTAGCGTTTACCTTAAATTCATAGTAAACTTGCTTGGGTCGATTTAGAATCTACTCGTACTGATAAAAACTTAAATAGCTTGCTTTACGTACAAAACTATACTTCGTACTAACAAATAGGAATCAAAAAAAAAAATCAATGGCTTCAAGCCAATATAAAAGAAAACAAAATCATCCACAAACATGGACGAAATAATAAAAGGACTGCTTAACTGTGAACTGTCTAAAGCAAGTAAGTGGGAACAACTGTCGAGTGGTGGCTTTTTACCATTCCTCTTCCGCTTCCAAGGCAGCTGGGGCAGCATTCGCTTCGAAATTATCACTTCCCTAGAGTAGAAGAAAATCAGAATCACTGCTGAAGAATGAAATGCGATTGTCTTACCTTAACGTTACGGAAATCCCGACCACCAAATTTGTTGCCGAAGTTTCCTCCACCTCCACCGCCACCACTGGAGTTCTGCAAAAAATCGGGCACTTCCTGGTCGGCAAGCTTGAGTATTTTCATGAGATCGGCTGCTAGTGCACCGTCCTGGTCGGGATCGAAGAAGCTGGTTGCTTTGCCATCGTTACCCACGCGTCCAGTTCGCCCAATGCGATGGACATATTCATCAATGCTCTTCGGCAAGTCGTAGTTGATGACGTGTGAAATGTTTTTGATGTCTGGGAAGAGGGAAAAATTAAAAAATGTCCAAATCACGAGTGATGCTAAATGTTACCAAGTCCTCTGGCTGCCACCGAAGTGGCAATGAGCACCTTCATCTTTCCGCTCTTGAAATCCCTTAGTGCCATCTCACGCTGACTCTGCAAGCGATCACCATGAATCGACGTTGTGGGGAACTCTGTTTCGGAGAGAAGCGATGCCAAGAAATCAGCACCTCGCTTCGTTTCCACGAAGACAATCGTTCCGTCGGGACTTTCATTCAGGATTTCCTAGAATCATAAACAGTATGATCATCGATGAATCTGTCAATTGATTCGTAGTGTTACTCACCAATAGTTTGGCTCTCTTCTGGAACTTTGACACCTCGTAGATCTTCTGTGTCACGTCGGAGCATGCTCCGCCGACCACACCAATCGCCACAAAGATGTAGTTGTTCAAAAACTGTCCGGCAAGTCGTTGAATCTCTTCGGGAAAAGTGGCCGAAAACATCAAACTCTGACGCTCGTCCATCGGACGAATCGTTGGATGGTTCATGATCTTGTTGACCGAGTCCATGAAACCCATGTCAAGCATCCGATCAGCTTCGTCCAGGACGATGTACCGAGTGTCCTCAAAGGTAATGAATCCCTTTTCCACAAAGTCAAGCAGGCGGCCGGGCGTGGCGATGAGAATATGGCAACCTTTCTGTAAATTGAGACACAATTTCAACATTTTCTATAATAAAAATTGCTTGTGTGGGGTGGGAAGACAAACCGCAACATTCTCTCCCTGGTGCTTGGACGAGGTGCCGCCGTACACGATGCTGATCTTCAGATACGACCCGAGGGCAAACTTTCGTGCTTCACTGAAAATCTGCAAGAAGGCAAACGCAAATTTTATATCTACTCTTGTTAGAGGCTGCGTGGAGTGCTTTTTACCACACTGAACTTCCAACACTCTGCCCTTCATGAGGCCAAACACTTATTTACCTGAATGGTCAGTTCCCTAGTGGGCGAAACAATCAGAGCCTGTGGTTTGCCTATTGAGAGATCCGCACTTTCCGACAGCAAACCGTGGACGATTGGAAGCAAAAACGCAGCCTGTTGGACAATTCGCATGACAAACAAATTTGATTTGGGTTACTTTTTTCACTTACAGTCTTTCCAGAACCAGTCTGGGCACACGCCATGAGATCCCGCTTTTCCAAAACGATGGGAATTGAAGTTTTCTGTATAGGTGTCGGTATTTTGTAGCCAGACTTCCGGACATTGTCCAGAACCAAGCCCCTGAGGCCGGATTCCTCAAAGTTAGTGAATGCTGGTGGGACATTCTCACCGGATACCTACGGAAAGAAGTAGAACACTTTATTTCAGACGATTTATGCCAAAAACAACGACTTACCTTCACGGGAATCTTTTCATATTTGGCAAAGTTGATGCCAGTTGAGATGCCACTGTTGAACATCTCATCTTCATTGTCCGTGGGCTCGGGTGGGATGTAAAACTCCCGCGGTTTTTGAGGTTCTCCTACAAGCAAATCGTTAATAGGACCTGTTCTGTGTCCCTGTTGCATCA